>CM060969.1:89397933-89890433 GCA_030765045.1 Tenodera sinensis | reverse complement strand
AAAATAAATTGTTCATATGAACAAATGAAAAATGAATAAGGTTGGATTTGTAGTTAAAAACTTGTTCTTCGAAGTTACTTGATAGCAATTTTAAGATATGAGCTTGAATTTTCTCAAATAGCAATGAAATTATGAACGAGGTAAAGATCATTCCAACATATGTATGTAACACAAGACGAACAAATGAGTACGTTTTTTACCTTCTATACTACATATTCCATAGTAGATAGAGAAGATATTGCAATCCTCCTAAAATTCTATTCTGAATATCACCGGAAATACGCGTTTTGAAATATTCTGCATAAAAAAAAAAAAAAAAAACATTTTTGGAAAAAAACTGCTCGTGTGTGTTAGTCTGTGTGTGTGAATCCCATAATTCAAAAACAAAAACTTCAATAAGTACCAAAGTTTCTCTACATTCTGAATTAGGTCTGGGTGGCTCCGCTGGTTAGACGGTGGCCTACTGATCCCAAGGTCGCGGGTTCAAATCCGGCCCAGACCGATAGTTTTTAAGTGTGCTTAAAAACGACAACTCCATGTGAAAAGTTTTACTGGTATGTAAAAGAACTCCTGCGGGACGTAATTCGGGCACACCGGTGACGCTGATGTGATCCCGGCAATTGACAGCGTCGTTAAACAACAAAAATAATAATTAATCGAAGCTGCGAGAAGAAGATATTCAAGGAAATACTCCAATCTCAAAATTCCCTTTATGTGGAAAATGTTTTGACATTACCATATATTCAAAATATTTGCATGACAATATGATTTTTTTGATTAGCCTGTAAACTTTTTTATTCAGAAAAAGAAGTGTACAACCTTGTTTAACTGGTAAACGTTAAGCGATAGACTAAAATATATTTTACAAAAATGTATATCTCTTTAAAAACACAATTTATTTCAAATAATGTTTTTGTGGTTATAAATATTCGTTTCCGGAATGTCCCTAATTAGCTGTTCCAATTGTTCAATGCTTGTTATTTTCAACTCCTGTGGATATTCAGTTGTTTCTCGCGACTGTATGGAAAGAATGTGGAACTTGAAGCATATAGCGTTCAATTGACTATCGCTCTGCCCTTTGGGTCTATAACGAAATGTGGCTAGTGTGTTTGCGAGAGTACGGCAGAATAGAGCACACCATTGCACTCTTTGTCTTAATCGCAATGGGCGTGCGTTCCAACATTTACTTTGAATAGTAAATCTGTGATTAACTGTAAACAATGAGATGTTTGTGTTTTGTTTATGTGTTCTGTGTTTGTTTCGTGGATTAAGATTATGTACCTTGGCGTAACACTTTTAGGGGTATTAAAGAACCTTTTTTTAAATGCCTGAAAGAAAGATAAGCAACCTAAGTCTAAAAGTTGGGATAAAATCGTGAAACCAGGGACATCTTTGAGTGTTTCAGCTAGTTTGTAATGATAATTTTCGCACATGTGGCTGAACAATTTGTCTTTTCTTTATATAATAGACTATTAGAAATTTATTGAATAACGAGCATTGATTGGACTATATATATTTCAAAATATGGTTTGCTTTACAGTTGATGCCTCAGCATGATGTAACAAGACGACACGAGTCACAACACAAGGACAGAGCGGAAGATAGAAGCATTTCATGCATGGAGAAACACGCTAGGATTTGGTACCAGCTGACGGGTGGATTATTTGAGAAATTCCTGGGGCTGGCTGGACACGACACCTGGGAAGCGGTTCAAGGGACAGCTGGATGGTGGTGGTGGTAGTGGAACCTGCCGTCAGATTTCTACCCCCACATAGCACCTGTTCCTCCTCCTTTCATTGATCCGATTTCTGTTTCTCATTAGCACTCGCATATGGCTGCTTCAAATATACAAACAACCTGTCTTCGAAGTACTGTGCAAAAATGAGAAAGTCATTCAAGTTCAATGGCAATTACAGCCACTACAGATTCTCGCAACAAACATGCTGGCAGCGCTAACAATGGCTACATTTTGACTGGTAAACATTAATTGAAGTTAGAACTAAAAGACGGACTCATTACGTCATCACCTGAACTATTCGCATTTGCTTACTACATAATAGGATGTTGCACAAATGACTCGAAAGTAAACACACATTATAACAAATTACAAATAGAAAACTTCAGGACTTATCTGCATTTCATTTTAAGGCGAGGGATCTGTGAAACTTCTACATACTCCTTCATACAGTTTTGAAATTTTTACCACATATTTATGTGCACATTAAAAGTAAACATGGCAAATTTTGGCACCCTAACACAATTTTTACACGTTAATTACTGTTGCTGTTATAAGCGACTTCAATAAGTCTTATTCTAAAAAAGCTGTCACATGACTTTCTCTACTCTTGTACTAAGCATTCTTACAAACTCTTATTCCTATATCTTCTTCGTGTTAAGGCAAACATTTGTACAAATTATTTTATTGCTTATTTCCTTGTAGGTGCAAGGGAAATATTAGAATACAGTAGGCTTAGTGCGACAGTGAAATGTTTTAAAGCTTTGAGATTCCGTTCTCTTTGCACACTTAAGATATAAAAAAATGAGCAACGATGTTCCATTTCATGAAACTCACACACACAAGGAATATCTCCGAAATGCTTCATCATACAAAAAATGTATTTAGACATAAATTGTGTATTTTAGCAAGATATACATTTTTGTACAGTATGATTTGGTCTATCTCTAACGGTTTACCAGTTATGCAAAAGTCGTCCAGAGTAAATACGACTACAGGGGCTATAGCCAGAAAATTCAAGATATATATTTTATTTGTCATAAAAATATCTCAAACATGTGACATTTTAATCAAAATCGTTAGAGCCATTTTCAAGAAAATAAAAATTTTCGAAAAATTTTCCTTGTAAAGGTAGTTTAAGGTAAGACAATTTTCTTCAAAATAACGTACAATTATTATGCATTCGATGATTTCAAATGAAAAGAATAGCTCTAGCATACTTTAATTCTTCTATTTTCTATTGAAAGTTGCTGTATTACACACTGAGTGGAAACTGTGAACTTCCAACACAAAACACAAACTTTTCCCAAATATTACTTTGTTTACCAACAAAAGCGGGAAATCGGAAGTTCACTGCGAAGTCAATGTAGAAATAGCTCTTGCATTGTTTCCTGCTTGCAGCAGGTGCATTTAGACATTTAAATGGGTATTTAAAGCCCTTTAAACGGTCACGGGGCAGAAATAAAAGCAGTTTTGAAAAGCTGAAACATAAATAACTTTAGACATAAAATGCAAGAACGCACTTCATTTTTTGTGTCTTTCATGATCCCTCGCTTTAAGATAATTAAGATAAAATTCTGAAGCATAGCGGTAAGTTTAAAACTGTTGTAACTGCATGTTATAGGCAAGCAAGGTCAAGGTCTATGCCATCTTAATTTTCTTACATACAAATCAATGCTTTGCGACACTTTCCAAGAATTCTCAAAACCTCGCAGCTTGTCTTTTCTTGTTAAATTGCTCCCAATGTTGTCTCGTCTTGAGAGCCAATAAGGATATGCTCTGAACGGTCAAAAATTTGACAATAATTTTATAGCTTTGACCAATGAAATGTCAGTATACATATATTGACCACTGTACGCACCCTAAGTAAATTCAAACACAATACTCTTCTGCTTCCTTATAGTCATAATTCCCACAACCGTCAATAATGTCGTTTTTATACATTATATTTATTTTAGGGAATCAAGATCAAACATACATGTTAGAACTTTAAGTCTCAAATATGTATATCGACTGATATGTAATTAGTAGGAAACTGAAAGTAGAACATTTATGTAAAAAATTTGAGAAGCAGAAATGATAAAAGGTGAAGAATATCGTATTCACTAGAATATTTTTAAGCTAATCTGAAAGCATATTATTATTATTATTATTATTATTATTATTATTATTATTATTATTATTATTATTATTATTATTATTATTATTATTATTATTATTATTATTATTATTATTATTATTATTATTATTATTATTATTATTATTATTATTATTATTATTATTATTATTATTATTATTATTATTATTATTATTATTATTATTATTATTATTATTATTATTATTATTATTATTATTATTATTATTATTATTATTATTATTATTATTATTATTATTATTATTATTATTATTATTATTATTATTATTATTATTATTATTATTATTATTATTATTATTATTATTATTATTATTATTATTATTATTATTATTATTATTATTATTATTATTATTATTATTATTATTATTATTATTATTATTATTATTATTATTATTATTATTATTATTATTATTATTATTATTATTATTATTATTATTATTATTATTATTATTATTATTATTATTATTATTATTATTATTATTATTATTATTATTATTATTATTATTATTATTATTATTATTATTATTATTATTATTATTATTATTATTATTATTATTATTATTATTATTATTATTATTATTATTATTATTATTATTATTATTATTATTATTATTATTATTATTATTTCCAGTGACTTCTCTTACATTTTTGCGTCGAATGTAGTGATGTGTAGAAAAAGTAAAAAACAAAAAAACAGTTGAACACCTGCGAGTGGGTAGTTTGCTATTAACTTTTGAGGTTGAGAACTTTTTGAGGTAGGTACAAGGGCGGGCGGGAGTGGACATGAAGAATAGAGCCGGACGTTGGGAGTGGTGTGACTTTGTGTTCAGCAATAACAGTTACGTGAATGCAAGTTTGTCACACCTTGCTCTACATTCATTGACATTCGCAGGTGTTAACCTGCCCATTCATGCAAGTGTGAGGGCCACATTTACTTTTGTACACCGAAACAAAACAGCATGAGAGCCCTCTGGAAGGTAGTAGGCCTCTACTTGTTCCTTTGGAAGAAATGCATAGAAAGAAGGAAATCAAAAGGGCAAGAGAAAGTTAGAAACAGGTAAAAACAAACCCTTTGTTGAGGGATCTATTACCTTGAAGTCGTTCAAAATAAAACAATAAAATACTATTCTAAAAGTGTGATTTAGGTATTTTAGTTTCTGTGCACCTTACCATTGTGAATCTTCCATTAATAATAATATAGTACACCTAAGTAATATAAAAACTAGCTATTACTGCGACTTGTAGGTCTAGAAATCAATGAACTTGTAAATGTAGATCAATAATATGTGCTACTCATGTATTTAGTCTGTCAGTCAGAGTTTATGTAGAATAAAAGAACAATCATTTCACAGTTGAAAGTATATTGCTGAAAATGTGCCAAGTTTAACACCGCAAAATTTTTAGAAATGTTAAATCTGACACAAAAAGAAATATTTCAACGAGTTTTATATTTTTCGTTCAGATAGTTCTTGTCTGTATGCTAATACTTATATAAAAATCAATGGGATTATTGAGCTTTCAAAAGGCAATTTATAGTACTTATTTTAAATAATACTCTAAAATTATTGGGTCATTAAATGCAAAAAAAAAAAAAAAAAAAAAAAAAAAAAAAAAAAAAACTATTAAAGTGATGGGTGAGTAAGTGGAAAATTTCTGACAATACATGTACTCTACCTCTAGTACGCAAGAGAAAGTAGCCACCCGAAAGTTCTCATAAAAATGCAGTTTTGGGATCCCTGAAAAAAGACATTGGTATATATGTGCGTTTGTTTGTCTAGTGTATAAATAACATAAATGAAAAACGAAAGGTCGTTTAAATATCAAACTTGGCATTTATATTCAGCACCTTCCTGGGATGTGACATGCAGATTTTGAAGAAAATCTCGCCATCACACTACACTTTACACGCAAAAGGTTTCGTTATTTTTTTTTCTCTCCAAAAGGGGTTTCACGATTTTAATCCAAGTGTACCGAGTGGGAAGGCTAGGGCGGTAACGTCTGTGGCCCGCATTCGGAAGGCCGCGGGTTTGATCCCCGTCGCCATATACTCTGATATGGGGTTTTCCGTGGTTACCGCATGTCTCTTAGGCGAATGCTGGGGTGCATTATTTCATACCACGGTTTCCTTTCCGTCACTTCCCTTCATTCCACTTCCTTTCCATTTCCTGTACCGTGCGTAACTAGAGTAGTAGACCATAACGGTACGAGACGTATGTTATATTGATTTATTTAACTGCTATTTATCAAATGCTCCAGTGTGTGTGCCTCTGTGTGTTTAATGAAACAGTGTAAAATTCTCTGAACAACATTTATTGTAATTTTACAGATGATAATACCAACCCCCTTAGTCAAAATTAATGGTGTAAGTCTCATAGACCCAGAAAAATATCATATTACTTACATAAAGTTAAGTAATTTTATGTATATTTAAGTAAAATATTGCCTAATTATAAACCAAATAATCCAATTAAAATTGGTATGATTTTTAAAATAAAACGTAAACAAATAAAACAAGGATTTAAAAATTATTCAATCTAACAGTCTTCCTTCAAGCATTGCAAAATGATTAAACCCATTGAAGCTTCTGCATACCAAAACCTTCCAACAACCCCCGCGTTCAATTTCTAACATTTCATCTTGAGCTCTGGTGGAAGTACTGGCGTCATGAACACACGATGGCCAAATACATCTGAAGGCTCGGTGCCTGCTTGATTGTTATGAGTAGAGCTGGAATTTCTATGTAATTGCATATTTTCCCCTTGCTATTTAGATGCTGGAAAAAGCGATGTGTTAACAAAGCACTATGTTAGAGTTAATATAACTGAACTTTTTTTACGTATTTGTGAGTATATTACATATTTTTAGTAATATATCATAAAAGTGTTGAAGTTTGGCACTCAATGTGGGCCTGTTTCGGTTGTCGCGATAGTTGGATTTAACATACACATATTTGAAAGGATGGCAAGTGCAGGTAAAGAATCCCTTAAACAGGTTTTACCAAAGGTTCTAATTAGTTGCGGAAAACACATTCATCCCTAATGGCGTGTATATTGAACAATGGTGCTGGTAGGGTAGGGGTGAAGCAAAGAATGGGAGGTTATCTTATCTCACTTCTGCTTTTGAGTCAGCAGTTTCGTTTAAACAATTGGACATACTTCATTCAACTCTCTGGAGTCAATAAGGCACCAATGGCAACGTCGCTGGCTTCAAAGTTAAAATCATGGATAACAGTTGAGAAATGCTTCACAGCTGATGGTAAAATAGTGATTAATAATCAAGCATGCAACAAACATATAGCAGTCCCAGCTTGAACAACATGTACTAAGTGCTCTGCATAGAAAAAAAAAACCAATTTGCTACACAGAAGAATAAACACTTAACACAGATGCCGCCTTCACCTGTTTTATAAAGTTTGTGCAGTGCGATGATTGCAGCCAATATTCCATGGCATAAATTTGAAGTTCCTGAATTCATATCTTTCCTTAAAAAATATGTAAGCAACATGTCCGCCATCAATCAACACTGTCCAAGAATGAATTATCTTCAAGTCTGCTATTACGAGATAATGGACAACATTAGAGAATGCATAGGAAATGCTTTCATATGGGTTACTGTTGATGAAACATGGTTGACAAGTGTCAATTTATTGCAAATCTTGTGGTGGGAAAGCTGGAACGTGACAGCATTTCGAAACCATGTTAGATCTACTGTACAAATCAGTCAACTATTGTGAGATTTGTCAATGATGGGTTAAAAGTTCTGTGTCCAACTGGTGTGCAAGACGAGAAGGTATTAGTGATATATTCAGGTGCTGCAGCATAGATGCTTAAAGCTGCAACTGCTCTGAAAGTCTTTTATCCCAATATGCTCCATTTTACCTGCTTGGCTCATGGACTGCAGTGTGTTGCCGAAGATATTAGAACTGTTTTTCCAAAATCTCCACAAGTGCTATCTTACAAGCAGCAGAGATACCACTGCCTCCGGAACCAGTATTGACGAGGTGGGGAACATGGATGTAAGCAGTTAATTTCTATAGGGAGCAACTAGATGATATGAAGGCTGTTGTAGATTCCTTTGAACCTGGAAGTGCTGCATGTAGAGCAACTTTGGCTGGCTTTCAGAATGCATTAAAGGTTTAGTAACCCCTGGACTACCTATGCAAGTTTCTATTGCTGTCACACAGGATGTCATTGAAAAACTAAGTGCTGTGTATGGAGAAATGGTGCAAGTGTATTAAGCGACACAAGGACTGAAATTTCAAAGTTCTGTAATATATAAGCTACTGACATAAAATTTTGTGTAGACTATAAGTAAGCCACTAGTAAGTTGTGTACAGAGGTATTTTTAGAGGTGGCGCATGACCTTGCTCGGATATGCGCGAGTGACATCACGCAAAGCGATGGTGGGGGTAAGTTTCCACCAGCAGCCTGCTGGCTAGTGGGCTAGAAGTCGAAGAGTTACTAACCAGGCACCCCTTTTATCTTGCAATACCCAAGTGGACTCAACCATGAACTACTGCGCAACATTACGTCACACGCCACCTCTAAAAAATACCTCTGTAGCAAGTTTCACATTTATATGACTGTTACTTATAGCTATTAATTATTTTATCAATCAATAATATACAATATTGCTCACATTCAAAACGCACCTGGTGCCATTATTTTTTATATGGATTTATAATGGTGTGTGCCTCTTATTTGTTATAATTATGAGTACAAAATCAGTTATTACTTTTGTAGTTATAGCACTATTTGTTAAGATAAAAATTTATTTCTATTTGCACATATTCTTATATAAAAATTAGAAAAATATCAGAACACTGTATTTATTTATTATTTACCGTTTATGTACCTGATTCCTGAAGTTCCTAGGTACATTTGTAAGTGATAATCTGAAACTCGTAAATATTGTCATTTTTGGTCGAAATTTCAGTCCCCGTGTCCCTTAAGTAAATTGCAATATGTGTTTTAGAGAAATCCTAAGTATTTCCCAGCTGTAGTTATGAGTCCATTTATTAGGTAGCTTAGAGATTAATTGGGTATGCGCTTTAGTAGACCAGTTAGTATACAGGGCACTATACATGAGCTTCTTTAACACGTCTTTCTATACTCATTAAGTGAAACCACAAAACAAGGCCAATATTTGAAAGCTTCTACTACCGACTGGCGCCCACAGCGCCACCTTTGCTCTTAATCCACAAATCTTTCGGTTGTATGTAATTTCCATTAATGCTAGAATGACCGATGCAAGTCCTTGAATAGCGACAGAACTAATTTTGCGAGAATGCCGCGTGTCTGCACGAGGCAAGTTGAACAACCGATGTTATCTAGCGCTGAATGGAGAAGGTGTACACTACGTCACAGGGGAGCTGGAATATATTGGAGAAACGCAAACAACAACGCGACAGGGACCAACTATGTTAAATCGCCGTGTTCTTCTGCCCCTCCATTCATTTCCATGAACGTGACGTATGCAGACAACAGTGGCGGATACATTCATACAGAGGGAAAGGAAGGCATTGTCAGGACCAACATTTCATGAATAAGAACATCCTCTAGTATCAACTTGACCTCCAGAATTGCCAAATAGAGTTTACTTACGTCAGCAGATCTGAAATCATAATTTCAGTATTTGCAATTTACTGTTAATTTTTACTTTCTCTACTGCGTATAGTAAGTAAGGGAAGTATTGTATTCACCCAAAAATTCGATGTCGAGATGTCATCGGAAATATACGTTTTGAGGCCCCCTGAATTCATAAAGAAAAGCATTTTTAGAAAAAGGTTCATGTGTGTGTGTGAGTGTGTGTGTGTGTGTGTGTGTGTGTGTGTGTGTGTGTGTGTGTGTGTGTGTGTGTGTGTGTGTGTTTTGTCTGTCTGTGAACAGCGTAACTCAAAAACGGAAAGTCGGTTAAAAACCAAAGTTCGTATCTAAGTCAAGGATACGACGCGAAGATTTTGAAGAAAATTCCTATACACTGAACTACCCTTTACATGGAACATTTTCAAAAAATTTGATTTTCTCAAAACTAGCTCTAACGATTTTTATTAAAATGTCGTATGTTTAAGATATGCTTATGGCAAATGAAACGTATATTTTGAATTTTCTGGCTATAGTCCATGTAGTCTTGTTTACACTTGGTGACATTTGCATAACTGGTAAACCATAAGAGATACACCAAATCTTACTATACAAAAGATGTAGATCTCATTAAAACTCGTAAGTTATGTCAAATGATTTTTTTTTAATGAACCATTTCCTAGTTATTCCTCGTTATTTGTCAGAATTTTGCAGTAGACGTTCTCAAATAGGAGGCGGTTATTCACTTTTTATCTCTCGGTAATGCGAACAAAACGGAATTTCCAAGTCATCATACAGCAACAACTCTTAGAGCACTTGTCTATCGCTTAAAGCCTACTGTATTCCCCTTACACCTGCAAGAAAATTAGCAATAAGGTAATTTCTACAAATATTTATCTCGATTAACGTGAAGTACATAAAGGAATAAATGTTTGTAACAATAGTTTGTCCAAGAGTAGAGAAAGTCATGTAAGTGTAACTCATCAGATTTTTTAAAGAATGTCAATCAAAATGATTTAAATTTCGATTTTTTATGTTCATTTTGTTTTGTTCTCTGGTGTTTAAATAACAGGTCCCCGAAGTTTTATTTGAAAATTCCTGCAGAAAATGCCTAAAAGTTGATTAAATATGTAAAATAACACGCCCTCATAACCACAGAATGTACGATAAAAAGCTTCAACATTGTTGAAAAAGTTGATAGAAGTATAAGAAGATGCTCGTCTCTGGTGCACCATATAGGCATGAAAAGTCTTCCAATATACGGTATGAATGTAATAAAACGTGCAGGTTTTGCTCAATTGTTTAGAAACTCCTTGATCTACATGCTACTGAAATAGTTAATTCAATCATGTGTATCTGTATCAAAGATCTTCCATAAAAATAGAAAATCTGTATGAACATTAAATCTATAAATTCATTGGGTTCGATTTACGTGCTCATATGATTATCACTAAAGGCACCGTCTTGGGCCTCACTTGAGAAGTGGGAGGTCAATCTTTTCAGCATATTTGGAAGAAGAATATTGATAACTCAATAGGAAGTAATTTTTGAAATATCACTTATTCAAACCACAATTTGAGCACAAGGAACTGGGAAAGTAAATCAATGACAGTAACTGGAGTCTGGTGTCCCGCTTGTTTACAATAATACTCGTACAAGATCGCGTTTCCACAAGTCGATTGCAACGAGGAGCACTCTTACATAGTCTGCATTCCATATACGAGCCAAGCAATCATGGTACCTTACCCTCAAACTTAAAAGGATCAACTTGAGTGAGTTAGTTGGATTTAGAGCCTATCGACAGCTAGGTCATTAGGGCCCATCAACGTGTTAATGATGTGATGGAAATGATAATGGTGGTGGTGATGATAATGATGGTAATGGAGATGATCTGAAGATGATGATGCTGATGGTGGTGATGGTGATTATGATGACGATGATAATGATTTACGACGACGGTGATATGATGATGACGATAATGATGATGATGATGATGATATTTGCGAACCAACCACCGTCGCGAGCTATATCAATATTTCTTAAGCGTAATCCGAATCTAAACTTACAAACAACGCAGTGCAGTGGAACATGTTTGGAACCACGCTGGTCGGTATGCCCTCCCTCACATCAGAAGACCCTCACACCGTCTTCACCCACTCTTGTATAAACTATGCTTACAGCTTATTTTTAATCTGCTCATATAATTCGAGATGGGCATTTACTACTCATTTGGCTGGTGCTAAGCCAGCTGTAGAAGAGAGAGGACGAGCTCGAAAGCTCTTACTATATCGAGGAAGGAGTTAACCACAGGCGTCAACACCGGTCTACAAAGAAGGAATAGATGTATTTAACTTAATAAGATGGACGCAATTGAGAAGAAACCCCCATTGATTAAACTAGAAAAGTTAATTTGTTAGTTTTTAATTGTCTAATTGGTATTTTACCAGTAATTGGAATGTAGAATGAGTCCGGATCTAGGAAACATCAAACAACCTTGGAAGAAATTTTGTTAAGAATGGAGGTACTGTAAGAAAGATCGAGCATTAAGTTCAGTTTTTTAGAAAACTAGTTATAGGATTTTTTTTTCTTTTTTTTTTTTTTAAATTTAATTAACGTCCTCCGAAGTAGCGTCATCGCACAGTGAATGAATGAAATGATGCTCTAATAAGCCCGAGGTTCATAGAGCTTTAAGTTACCCGACAGGGCAAGGTAAAACCTCCGAAAAAAATCTTATCCGGATAACTTACGCTAAGCGAGATTCGAACTACTGACCTCTTGGACTTGAGGCAGACGCGCTGCCACCACGCTACAGAGGCGACCAGATTGCAAATGACGTACCTGGGAGAAACTTGCCCAAACACAACTTCGTACTGTATAGATCCCATCTGCGGTTGCCAAGAATGAAACCGGGTCGCGTCGGTGAAAGGCGAGCTGTCTAGCCACTCAGCTATTGCGCTGCTAGTTTTGCAACATTAATGGCTTGAATACAATACATACAGGTAAATCGTGTGCTGCAGTTGCAACAAAGTTGGGTATGAGCTACCGCGTTCAACTTCATGTAATAATTTCTCGAATTGAAATTTACCTATAGCAATGCAACAAACCACATTTAAGTTTCTCAGCAGCCTGCACAATCCACTTCAATGAGCCTGCCCTCAATAGCTCTAATAGAGTTTTTATGATATAAAGCTGAAATAGGAATTGCTTTATAACGACCGGCCGTTCAGTATGAAGAACTTTATTCTTAAAAAAAGGAACAGAGCAAATGTTTCTTGTCGATTTCCTCAATTATGCTGCCAAACTACTTTCTAAAAGACCCATAGTTTTATTTCACATTAAAAAATATGCAAATAAACCCACCTGGAAGCTGTTTATCAGCTGAATGAGGTGACTAAACATCTGCTAGATAAGCCAATTGGTAATGTAACATTTCGGAAAACTAGTCCAAGCCTTTCTTAGGTCCAGTCACACCAGTGACCCTACCATTGATTGAGTAGGCCTGCCATCAACAGTTTGATTGGAACTGAATGTAGACACACCTCTCCTTCTCCTACAAAACATGCCTGTGCATCAAACTGACAGCTCTGAAATTTACAAAAAGACTTCGCTTCATAAGCCAACGAACGTACCTCTTCTCTTGTCAATGACTTAAACCTCAACTGTGAAATCAAATGTTTACAATGACGTAGCATTCGTATTAGACGATCAATCTATGTTCCAACATCAAGCTAGGCTCCCACTCCTTCATGACTTCCCAAATGTCATCCAGCTGGTGCTTGGCCTGCGTGTCTCTCTGTACACCATTTGTTGTGCCGTTCTTTTTTGTTTTCCCTCACCTAGGGCAGATGCAATACTCATTCAATCCAAAAATCCAGTAACGTTCATCTCTGCACTTTCAGTGGTTTTCCTAAAATGCATTAATTTTGAGAGCCCTTTTATATATCTATCCTTGAAATTTGTCAAATGTTCATGCTGATGCAGCTGTCCTAACAGTCGTAAATTTTTGAGAGGTTGTATTTCTTCAGTTTTGTATACAATTTCTTATTTATAAAAAAGTAACATTCTTCAAATTTTTGTACATAAAATGTGGGCCAGATGGCTTCTGCGGTGAAGTAGTTAGCCCTCCAAATTCTCAATCCAGACCCTGGTTTTACCATGGCTGATAATAATGATGCTCATGATAATAATAGCAATAAATAAAATGACAATAACAACAATAATAATGTTTTTCCTGGAGTACTAGTATAGACGTCGCGAAGGTGGGCAAGGAGGGCCAATGTCCCCCCACCCCTTGGAAATGAATGAATTTAATGTGCAGTCAATTACTGGCTATTAGATTGTTTTAATTTTGATGTAAAGAACAATACTTACCACAAATTAATATTGTTTGATTGCAAACTTCCAACATGCGCCCCCTCCTGACAAAAGTCCGCCGACGCCCATGAGCACCAGGTGACAAACCCATGAGGTGTATCGGAAGAAAGGTGAAAATGCGGAGTAGTTTACGCAAACCTATCGCACACATACGGCGAGACAGTGTCTGTACACTGTTCAGATGCAATCATGTCTTCAAGACAGCAACGTCTCATATATCGGCAGGCGCGAGAGATCATTCATTTGTGTTGCATTACTGATTGAACGCCAAGTTGCTAGTATTTCGCTGTTCCAGTAAACAAGATAAACGATCGTAGCGCTCGACAACCAATATCAAAACGCCTGGTCGCTTTGCGAGGTGGTAAATTCGGTTACATTTTCACTGATAACTGCCGGTTCGCCACCAGGATTTGGTCAACTACCTTGTGACTACTGTGGTGATACAATTTAATCAGATACACGTTGGTGTGATGTCCGGTACCACCGAAACAAACCGGATACTTGTGAGTGCATATTAATAGGCTCTGGGCACTTTATGGCCACCACTGGTAACGAAATGTCTGGCCAATTTTTAAAACAAATTTATTTTAATCGCGTATTATATCTTGTCATATTTATAAAGGCAATATTTAAAATTGTTTAACTACTCCTTTTTTACTGTTTACATGAATTACATACCGACGGGCACTACTTTGTGTCCACCTTGACTTACATTATTTCTCAAAAAGACTAACAATGAAAACTTTGAAACAATTACGCAAAGCAGTACTAGAAACAGTGACAATGACGATTTACTGCGTGTCTTTAATCAAAAAAATTAAAAGACAGAATTTAAGAGATTATAGAAGGTGGGCATAAGTACCTCCCCTTCTGGTAATGCTAGGGTTAAAATTGTGTTAACCCTTTCTAAGGCCGTGGGAAGAATGCTTGTGTTATGTTATAAAGACCTGTTGACTACTTCTATTGTGTGCTGGTACCTAGCGAACACTTCAACAAAACCAGGAAAAAATTGAACGCATCCTTGTGTCGCTTCTACGATGATTCAAAGAGAAAAGAAAACAGCAGGGGCGTGTTTGGAGCTCCTTGTTTTACAATCAAAGTAATTTATACCAATTTGGACACACAGATGCTGTGACTTTTGCTCCACCAAGGCGCATGATACAAGAACATGCGCATGTGCAAAGATTGTAACTTTCCATTATGTGCTGATCGTTGTTTTAGAAAGTCTTAGGAAGTTCCACGGAAAATACCTAACTGCAAGGATGAAATGGGGACACAATTTATGGAAGAGTTCAGTTTAGATTAATCCAAAGTGTATAATTTTACCCTTTTTTATACTTTTATTGTAATATAGTACTTACATACAGCATAATACATGTGTGTTCTGTAAATGTTTGATGTAACCTATAACTTTTCCCTTGCACATTATGTACTTTCATATGAGCAGTGGGAAATATACTTCTTACCGTGTTGTTTTTGAAAAAAGTGAAAATAAAAAAAATGGAAAAAGGTTTGTGTACAGTGTGTCCATAAACTATGATTATGGATACAAGAGCAAGCTTGTAACAGTCACAGAATAACACGGCCCATGAAAGGGGTAAGATACACTGACCTGCGCAGTGCGGTTTCTTTGTGTAACGACACCTTTGGTGCAGCTGAACGTAATTTAACTCTCTTTGTTCTTCACATTTCTAACCGTCTTCTTTTGTTACTGTTATTTTCTTAACCAAAAATGTTAATGTAAATTTTATTACCGTTTTAATTGTGAAGCAGGAATTAACTGATAGCGTTAATACAAGAGCTAAAATAAAAGTATATAATTATGGTTAGAAATTTAAAAAAATATAAAGTCAAAACAATGCTAAATCAAATTAATGAAATAATCGCGTCGAGAAAAGAACAGAAGATAAAGAGTAATGAATGTAAGTTAATAATATTGTATTTAGAAATTAAAAAATGTACTGAATCTAATGATATATAAATAAAATAGGTTGAGAAATAAATGTAAATAAATGAATGCTATCAACGAGAGGTTGTCCGTTGTTAAAAGATAAGATTGTTGCAGAAGAACTAAGAAGAAAGAAGTACTAGTGTACAAATATTTGAAGGACGGTTGAGCAATAATTCCATGGAATTTACAAATACTTCAAAGGAAAGCTCCGTGACGAGATAATTAATTAACAAGCTCCGCGAGATGCTTGAAAAATAGTTCGTCCTGAGGTATGAGAAGTACCTGAACCGAGAAATTCCCTAACGCGTCTTGTTATTTAGTTCCTCACAAATAATGAAACAATGAATAAAGTTCGCGCTTCAAAAAACAAAAGCAGCACATTATGCTACAAAACAAAATCGATAATGTGGTTTAATAAAAGGAATCGTTCTTGACAACTTGCGAGGAAAAGATTAATTTGAAGGATAAGTAAATTAAAATTGTAATAATGCATATTTATGTCAAGCAGGAAAATATGTAAAAGAAATCAGGAATATAGCTCTCTATCAAAATACAGAAACAAGTATCAACAGATAATTGTCTTAAAAAAAAAAAAAAAAAAAAAAGATATCTGTTTGATTGGGTCGTCTCCTTAGCGCGGTGGTAGCGCTGCTGCTTACCAAGCGGGGGACCCTGGTTCGATTCCCGGTACCGGCGTGGGGATTTTCTCCCACTGGGAGACCTGGTCCGGGGTGCACTCAGCCTCGTTAGGTTCCTGAGGAGGGATTGTTTTACAATGAGGAGCTACTTGATTGAAAAGTAGCCGCCTCTGCTCAAGAAGACTATAACTGACCGGGAGGGACCAGAGTGCTGACTGGCGGCGCCGTGGCCGAGCGGTTAGCGCGCTCGCCTACCACCTAGGCGGCCCGGGTTCGATCCCAGGGACCCGCATGTGGTATTCGTGGTGGACGAAGCGGCGTCAGGGCGGGTTTTCTCCGGGTGCTCCGGTTTCCCCCGCCATCTCATTCCACCGGTGCTCCATCTTCATTCCATGTATCATCAGTGTCACCGCCTGCGGTGCCGTAGTAGTAAAAGCGGGCGTTAAACACTACAACAATAGAGTGCTGACTACGTCTCAACTCCAGTACTGCACCCCATTCATGACGCCTGTGGTGGGAAGAGGTGGGGGACGCAGCGGTCGGCGGTAGGCCTTGGTCCGGATGGGCGTTGAGCCACGGGGTTACGGTTTATCGTATTTGATTAAGAAGTAAAAAACAGCAAAAAAAAAAAAAAAAAAAAAAAAAAGCAAATTTCTGAAGCGCGACGAGAAATACAATATCCACCCCCCCCCCTCCCCCAACGTTTCAGTAGACCCACATTTGGTGTACAACGTGCAGCAACTTCTATGTAAATGTGTAATAATAGGTTTCTCTGTAGATTAGTGGGTAGTAGTTTTGTATAAATTGCTATTCCTTTTGATCCTTTATGACAAGGTTCCGAGGGAGGACTTGGCAACTCGGCCTATGAAATCATTTGTGACTATGGAGCCCCCTAGAGGGAGGGGTAAGGTGAAAGGAGGATGGCTGGAAATTAGAAGAGACGACAACGGAGGGCACGGTTCACATAGCTACAAAATTAAATTCCGCGGTGGCGTTTCTCAATATCTAACAACGTCTCGAGGTGTGCATATTGCAGTGAAAGAGAGACGGGTAAGAGACGGTAGGTTTACCAGCTACATTGCGGGGAGTGGATATGATCTTCAATCGAGCGAGTCAGCGACTTTATCCGACTAGTACCGAAGTTTCGCGCAGCTCTCATTGACAAGCTTCCGTTGCGTTACAGTTGGTTATAATGAAAGATGGAAGAGAGGCAGATAAGTAGTGGGGAAGAAAGGGAGAATCTGGACATTAAGAAGAATGATAGCCAGGAAAGGAGGGAGAAAAAGAGTGAGAGAGATGCAACGAAACAACTCGAGTTAATTGCTGTTTCTGCTAGTAAACTTATATACCACACCAAAGAATTGTACTTTCTTTGTCTTATGTTTTTTACTTTAGCTAATATATTTTTGAAGATATTCATGAAATAACAGCATCTGTGTTACAGGAGAATGGTGGGGAGAGAGAGTGAGAGAAGATTGTTGAGCAAGTCTAGTTACCGTTGCCCGGATATTAAGATAGCAAGCAAGAGTGCATGACCGAGTAAAGAAAGCTGAACCGGTTTTCCTCTTTCCAGCTTTCGTTCACTAGGGAGTTACAGAGAAGCCTTGGCTATCTAATGGACGGACAATAAACTGTAGTATCGTTTTCGTAGGTTAATGAATGCCGAATAAATATGGAAATGAGAGCCATATATTTTCCGAAACTGACCGAATGCAACTATAGCTATTTCTAAAATGTTTATTCTAAATAGGGTAGAGTTGTGCGTGGGTTTTTAGGCAAACTCCTAAATAGCAGAAATTACAGGCTATATGTATAGGTCAACACATTTCGACAATTAACATCTAAGACAATGTTAACTGCTTTGGTGGTTGGAAATGGCTACTCGTCAGCAACGATGTTCATTACATTAAGTTCTTAAAATTGCGTTTAATTATTTAAGTCTTAAACTTTGAAGCGCGCACACACTCACAATCTCATTCAGACTGTTTGACTCCTGGGAGCTTAGAGATAACAGAGATGAAGCTGCAATTTGTATCGCACTTTGTTTTCAGTTAATATGAACGATCTGATCAGAGAATGGATGTTTAAAATTAATGGAAGCATTTGCATCGCAACAAATTTTATATTTTAGACGATGATATTTGTGGATGACTACATAATTATACCTATACCATTACACATTTCGACCAAACTTGGCACAGATAACTTGGTACAAGGTGAAAATTACTGTCTAGCTTAGAAATCGAGATTCCACTCCGTCGGTATGGGTGGCTAAGTCGAGTAGGTGCTGGTCTACTAATCCCAAGATCGCAGCTTAAAACCCGGCCTTGACCGATGGTCTTCAAGTGTGGCTAGACAGCCCCATGTCAGTACACTTACTGGCACGCATAGATCTGCGGAACGAACTTGCGGCACAATGGCGGTACTGATATGATTCTGGCAATTGACAGCGTCGTTAATAAATAAAATATAATCTAAGAAAGAAACTCAATTCCATTTCATGTAGTTCATTATTGAATTTTATTGTAATACGTACAAAACTTACAAGAAAACCTATATATTTTCACGGTTTCACAAAAGAACAAAGAAACAGCGAGTTCGGACAATGTTTATTGATATTTTCTGTGACATCAATCATTGTGTAATAACACAAAGGAATTTGGAGTTTCTTTTGTTTTGACTTTCTTGTACTTTCTAGTATATTTGTTTATGTTGGTTACTGAGAATGAGCAAGATTATATTGACGTTCCTTAAATTGCCATTGTTTCTTCCCAGTGAGATTTTCTCTTAAAGACGAGGTAGCCCCAATACAACAACGTGGAGGTCAAACAACTGGATTAAAGACAAATCTCGTTACAAACAGTGGTATTTGTAGTTGTTCAACAGTGCTTTTGCATAGCAATTATCTTTTCAATTATCTTAACTATTTCTTTATGTAATGTGTCTAATTTACATTCATGATGCTTCACATACACAAATTATCACTTTTACTCACTCAGAACTCTTTCTGCTAAACGAACTTACACAATCAGGATTTCAAAACCCTTAAGCCTACTAACAACGTGACGTCAGACACGGAAAACCAAATACACGGGATGCTTCCCTTACCGAAGCTTACTATTTAGCGTTGCATACGCACTCTGTGTCAACATCATGGAGTCTTTATAGTGCCCTGAGAGTTTTAATTAACTTTTTTTTAGAGTTTTGTATACTATTTTTAAATGGCACCCCATTGTGCAAGCACAATTAAGACAAAATGTTACAGGGATGAACCGCCAAACCACCGGCAACGCTGGATATTTAAGCTAGTTATAAACAAAACTGAAAATTAAGTACAAATAGTGGTGTATACCTTGCAGAAGCTACGTGAGGTAAAGGTAAAAGATATGAACGAACGCAGGAGCCCACGCAAGTGGGGCAGAGCACCACACCTTTTGTTCCAGGAGTACCTACCCTTCCTATCTGAGTGGAATGTAAAGAAACGCCCGCGTGTATCGAGAGCGAAGCACGCCACTGATAACACACGGCCAACACTTCATGAATGAAATACTGCATGAAGTGGCTCGTTATTGCGGACGTCAAACAATTCCTCCATCCATATGCAATGTCAAATTAAATAAATTATCCAAACAAGAGGCCTCTTTCAGGCTGCACCGGATTCTCATGAATTTCACAACTCTATACCTACACACATCATTCAATAACACACAATGCTTAATTGCTACTTAATATTCAACGTCTCTTTAACTCATCTTATAGTATGTGCTCGCTCCCCACCCTGCTGTATCTCCACAGCAGAAGACCACCACTTACATACATTTAACAACATAATTCTATATGTTTGACCTCTTGCGATAAAGGAATGTTATTTATTTAGCTACAAAAAAGCTCTGCCTTAAAATGACAAAGGAAGCATGCTCTTAAAATGATCCAACGAGTTTTAATTTCATGAATTTGTGTATCAGTATTATTTAAGACAATGAAGGAATCGATTCAAATATAACCTCGGTCAATCAGAAACATTGCAATATCTTACCCAGGAGAGCAAAAGTTGTTTCTCTATACCAGCGATGTCCAACATTTGCGAAATAGGGGAGATTGGATTTACCACCTTCCACTTTATACATTGAGCCAGTGTTGAACACTCACGCGTGCATGTGTTGCAGTGGCGATTTGGTTATAATGTTCTTTGACACGCTTACGTTTAAGAAGTCTATCAATATTCGGCGAAAAAGTTGAAGTGCGTAGCCTTAGAAGGTACATCAAGTGATCGTCGCGTAACATATTGCGATACAGACTTTTAGCACAGTTCAATTTGGAAAAACTGTTTGCAAATGTATATAAATTTATACTTACTCTTATATACACTATTCTTGCAAATGCCTATTTTTTATCTGCTTCAAAATTATCTTATTGCTAATTTTCTTGTAAGTACAAGGGTAATATGGGAATACAGTAGGTTTAAACGATAGTAAAATGTTTTAAGAGCTGGCTGCTTTGCAATACCCTTAAAATTTCACTCTCTTTGCAAGGCCAAGAAATAGAGAGAATAACATATTCCTATTTGAGAAAAGTATAAGTATTGGCAAATTCAAAGAAATAATAAAGAATATATCGGAAATGGTTCACTCAAAAGAAAAAAATATGTGACATAAATTGTGTGTTTTAACGAGATCCACATTTGTTAGTATGATTTGGTGTATCTCTTACTGTTTACCATTTATGCAAAAGTCAGCCAGGTCTTCTGAGGACATTCAAGGTATGACTTAGAAACTGCTATGAAATTACCTGTTTCTGTCCGTCAGTGGAAATTCACTGTCTGGTTGTGATTTTACACGCCACAGGCACGAGGTGATTCACCTTACGACTGAAAGAGGAGGTGAGGTTGTAGCAGCTGCGTAAGCGTCTCCGAGGAGACAGGGTTGGACATCGCTGCTCTATACTGCTGTGAACATCCTAATTGCATGTCGGTCTAATTGTTAAATGGGCTATATTTGACGAAAAATATAAATTTTACTTGGAGTGTATGTTACCCTGAATACTGGACCTCAGACCGGGAAATTAACGTGTGACACCAATTTTGAGGGTACAATAAGCTAAACAGAAACAAGCTTGGTTCGATCTCTTCTAACCTCATCAAGCCTTGGTCTGCCAACTGCTCTATTTCCATACATTTTGCCTTTTAAAGCTTTTAAAACTATACTTGGTTATTCATTCTTAATACGTGAACAGTCCACAGAAGCCTTCGTAATTTTACTATACCTACTCGCTATATATGGCTTTTATATGGCACATATTTCATTGTTAAATCTAACTCTCCACGACCCATTATAATTCATTGGGCCTAAAATTCTTTTCAAAATCTTTCTTGCATATTGTCTATTTTCCTTGACATACCCATATTTCACAACCATACACCAAAATTGCTCTTATTACTGTTTTATACGACCGCATTTTTGTTTGCCTCGTATGTCTCTAGATTTGAATATTGGTAATAATATAAAATATGCTCTATTTGTCTTTGACTGCCGATTTTTTATCTCATGTATTACATTATTATTATTATTATTATTATTATTATTATTATTATTATTATTATTATTATTATTATTATTATTATTATTATTATTATTATTATTATTATTATTATTATTATTATTATTATTATTATTATTATTATTATTATTATTATTATTATTATTATTATTATTATTATTATTATTATTATTATTATTATTATTATTATTATTATTATTATTATTATTATTATTACTGATTATTGTACCCAGATGTGTAAATTCTTGAACCATATTTACATTTATTAGGTCCATCTGCTGTGTTATTATTCAAGTTGCTCTTGAAAGTCTGTAATAACATTTTAGTTTTCTCCATATTTATCTGTAGACCAATTTCCTGCGAGTTTTCCTACTTCTTGGAAGATTAGAATTAAATCTCGTTTTCTTTTTGTCATATTTATGCCACGAGCATGGGCGACTACTTGTACTGATTTGTGTACTAGGGTTCCATCCGTATTTATCTTTAACTTGCTACATCATGATTATAATCATGACAATTATCGTGTAAAGGTGTGTGTGTGTGTGTGTGTGTGTGTGTGTGTGTGTGTGTGTGTGTGTGTGTGTGTGTCGGTAATTAGATAAAATTGTGTTAATTTTTTAAAAGATCAGGACGTAACATAACAAAACTGATAACATATTTGAAATCAGCATTCAAAAGTAAAACAAAAATGCAGAGCAATATAATGTGTACGTGGTCTCTTGCACGCAGCCTTACATTCAACACAAACACTGTAAAGTAGGCCACTTATCATATCACCACTTCTGAAGATGCCAACTTTTGCCTACGATGCACCATAATGCATGTTATTCTCTCTCTCTCCCTCTCTCTCTCTCTCTCTCTCTCTCTCTCTCTCTCTCTCTCTCTCTCTCTCTCTCTCACACACACACACACACACACATACACGCCCACACATCATTTTTAACGCTGCAAACAAACAAGTGCATTATTGTATCCACAACCAAATGATAATTACTTCCGCTAAGGATTGCGTGAAAACTCCTTCGCTCAATTCCACATAAGTATGGAGTAATTCTATACGAAAAAAATCTGATGTGTTGCACTCACATGACTTTCTCTACTCTTGTACTAACCATTCTTACAAACTCTTATTCCTGTATCTTCTTTCTTATTAGCTGAGACAAACATTTGTACAAATTATCTTATTGCTTATTTCCTTGTAGGTGCAAGGGGAATATGGGAACAGAGTAGGTTTTGTGCGATAGTCAGGTCTTTTAAAGCTTTGAGATTCCGTTCTCTTTGCACACTAGACATATAAAAAATGAACAACGATGTTATATTTCACGAAAGTTTTGTTTTTCGAAAAACACACACAACAAGGAATATCTTCGAAATGCTTCACCCTACAGAAAATTTATTTGGACATAAATTGTGTATTTTAGCAAGATCTACAGTTTTTGTATAGTATGATTTGGTCTATCTCTAACGGTTTACCAGTTACGCAAAAGCTATCCAGAGTAAATACGACTACAGGGGCTATAGCCAGAAAATTCAATATATGGATTTCATTTGTCACAAAAAATATGTTAAACATATGTCATATTAATCAAAATCGTTTGTGGATGTGCTGGATTATTTTAACTAAGGTTCATGTGCTTCACAAATCAGCATCTTAGCAAATCCCTCAAATCTCCCAAGACAACATACTATGGCAGACACAACATTTAATGCCAGCTAATAGCTAATCACTACTGTTTCTTTCCTGTTCTGCAAATTTTTGTGGCTGCAAATGTATTTATATCGCCGACCTTACAGCGCGCTGAACTATACAACGCCGCAAGACATGGCAAGCCTCTGATTGGATTTTGTATTAACCAACTTGTCTTGCCTTCCACCATTAAAAATTTTTTGTCAGCCATAGCTGTATTACTTGAATGGAGGCATGGAGGCATTTAATTGTAAAACTTTACAGCACGCCTGTCATAATTTTTGTAGTGGTTCAAGATTTTTAACATAATTTCTGATCGCATGGAAGCACTGCTTTTGAAACTGCAATTCCACAAAAAGGTACCTTAAAAACATGAATTATTTCCATGTTAAGATTTCCATTTATTTCTCTCCATGACTTTTTAATAAAGTTGTTGGTTAACAGCACGTAAGGACTATAAAGCACTCCGCGATGAAGTTCATATTTCATTTTCTAACCACCTACCTATGTGAACGGGCATTCTCAACTGAGCGCTTCATGTAAAATAAATACAGGAATCGGCTTGATATTCAGCCTGATTTCAGAGTGAACGTGTCAAGTATGGGACATAACATTTCAGAAATCATGAACTCAAAGGAGAGATTCAGCGTATCACACTGAAATTGTAAGGTTATATGTTATTGCAATTGCTTTGATCGTATGTAATATTTTTGAACTAATAATTATACATTTGTATTTAATACTTTTTCTCTGTTCTAATGCAAATAAAACATGACTTTTGGTACTTGCCTATACTTTATTAAAATAAGGACTATTTTAATAAATTTGGCCTGGACCTACATTTTTTGACATACGAGCATACGTGTTAATAGCTTCACTTTTTATTTTTTAAATAAAAACTAAAATATGAAACATGCCGAATGTCCTTGCATATAAATAACTTATGTTAACAGCAAACTTCATTTTCATATATGAACAGTTTCCAACCTAAGGAAAGTAGGAAGTCAAACATGCACTGCTGAAGTAGATTAGGATAATGGCTGCTGCAAGTCAAGTAAAATAGAAAACAATTTAATTTATCAGTGACATTTCGTGGATCCCTAAAACATAGCCTGCGGACCTAGGGCTCCATAGATCTAGAGAATTTGACCATTATGAGTTGCATTTATTAAGACTGTTTCACAAATTAAAGAATGATATAACCTAAGAAATGTTATTTAAATGATGTGTTGTAATTAGTAACCTCTTAAAACAAAAATTAAGCAGGCATACATGAGCGTCCATTGGCACGGCCTAGATTAAACCCCACTGACCTAGCTTCCTGCTTGCCAATCCCTTTATATTGAACATATTTTCAGTTCTATTCTGTGTTTTGGGTTTTCGTCTTCGAATTATTTCATCTATTTCAGCTTTAAATGTTCCACCGAAGCGAGTCAGCCATTTTAGCGGCTCTGTTGGGTCAAATTACTTTAGCTGTTGCGCATCTGTAGCACAGTTCAGCTAGATTCTCTAACCTGATCAAAACATGAGAAAGACAGAGGAGGTGATAATTAAAACTCATATGAGATGATAATGAAATTTGATCAGTTTTTCGCGGATGAAAGCTGTCGGTTGAAATCGTTATGCACATGATTGGTTGATTTCGTGCAAGTCACGTTTGAGTAGAATAGTCAACAATGTTAAAATCTTTATTTGTCATAGCAATTAAAATCAACTTAAAGTAGTTCCTTGTGTTCATTTGCTTGTTCATAGCTTTTATGCTATGTCTTTATTTTATTCGTGATCCAAGCAGCTGCAAATGATCAAAATATCGTTTATAGTATAAAATAATTGTAATGTTGCTTATCTTTATATATTTGTTTTCCATTGATGAAACTAAATTCTATGCAGAATCTACAACAAATAAGTTGAAGTGAGTTGAAATGACAAAATCAATCTTTGAGGTAAAATGTAACACCCGTATTTTAAGAGAAGGGTAAAGAAAATTGAAACATAACATGTGTAAGTAAAGTTGTGAGTTAATAACAGGTTAAGGATACAACCTGTCGACTGATGGAAAGTAATTGACATAGTTAAATATCTACTGACAAGAGGAAAACAATTGGGCGTGGATCAAACACACATGTTGGAACAGAGACAATATTTCAGACATAATCGAAACAGCAGACACAAAAAGAGACATAAATAAGGGAAGAAAACTGTTTAACGCTGTATCCAAGGCCACCTACTGGTCCGGATTTCGACTGATGACTTATCTCACACATACATTCAGACGTCGTTAGGAATCATTTTTCGCTACACTGGTCGCGGCCTTTGTTCTTATTTTTACTGCACTGAGATTAACGAGCTTCTTTGGTTCATTAGGCATGCCCCTAATATGACGCCATATTTTTATTTTTTATTTTGCACTATGTCATAATCCCCTCGAACGCTCTAAAACAACATCTCGCCATTTGTCATTCTGGCGCAGAGCCCAATTAATTTTATTGAGGCAAACAGGGTTACATTACGACTGAGGATTATAAAACAGTTACAGAAGTGCTCAGTAAAAACACACTTTCCTTTGCAACAAATAAATAAGTTAATTAATTAAACGATTAAAAAATAAACAAATAAAACCTCTTCCTCTATCCTTTAGTGCATGTTAGTGTGTATACAAACTATTATAGTGAAAATTTACTTTTCTATTTACTACTTTGTAAACGAGATAAACCTTAGCAAAAACGTTACATTACAATAGTTACGAATAGAGGAAGAGAGAGAAAGAGAGACAAAATCTAATAGCTGGATAGCTGTCGTGTTTTCGGACTGTCATAAAGACACAGCCTACTTATAAATCTGTAGAAAAGGACAAAACATGAATAAGAAGGGTTAAAAAAATGATACTGTAAAGATATTTCACAAATAAAGTGTAATAATGTATGGCATTGTTATAAAGTTTGGAAGTAAGACAGTTAACCAATTTAGACCGATTTATTTATTTAATTCAATTTAGTACAGTATGCAAATGATTATCTAGAATTTAGAAAGAGTCGTGGCTAATTTGTAAACAAATGTCTTCTAAAACATTTAATTGCAATTCAAAGCCATATTAACACGTTTAAGAACTGGGCCACATATAGTTCTCTTAAAATTCTGAATGTTTCCATGCAATGGCGAGAAACAACTGAAAAACCGCATGACTTTAAACAGAATAACAAATTATTAAACATTTCGAACCACTATTAACGGATATCTGTAAATAACTTATGCTTTTATTAGAAATAAATTGTGTGCCTAAAGAAATTACATTATTTCTGTAGTAAATCTTCGTCTATTGCTTAACACTTACCAGTTGTAAAAGATAATACAAAATTCCTTCCACATGAAGAGAACTTCGCGGCTACATATATACAAGATATACACGTTATTTATCATGTAATTATGTTTAATATATTTTAATCAAAGATACCACAAGTACCACGGGCATGGACCTTTTCCTAAAAACGATCTTTTCTTTTACTCATGGGCCTCAAAACATATGTATATCCCGTGGAATTTCGATATCAAATTTTTGGATGCAATGCAGTACCTTCTCTAACTACTACATATATAGCAATGAAATCTATAATACATTCTAATCAAAAGGTAGTCGAATAATCACAGCGTAACGTCAGAACACTAATAATACTTATACTCTGACGTCCGGTTCGGCGCACAACAAAGGACTATCGTGACCGGGCTGCTTCACGTCACATGCTGGCCCGGCAAGCAGGCAAAGGCTTTTAAGGTCAGGTTGCCTCGCGCAACTGCTTGAGTGTAAGCGACTAACAACAATGAGGTGGCTACACAAAAGAGGCTCTCTTCAGAACTTTCAAGAAAAATCTGGCCACGAGATCCCTGGCGTGTGTGTGGAAGTCGAGAAAGGTCCGTGTGGCGTCATTCCCTCTGTATAAGGAAGCGACAAAACAGCAAAGAGAGAGTTACAGTCACAGACATGAACCGGTCAGTGTATTAGTGCGAGACAGCTGTGCGTGCGTGTGTCGTCGTGATAGACACATCAGTGGTCGTAAAGAAGATTTAACGAGCGTCGAGTGATTGCAACGTTGTAGTTAGTGTATGAGAGACAGAGAAAGTGAAGGACACTGAAAGGACTGAGTAAAGGTTACGATAAGTCAAATTTGTGAGTTGTGACAGACTGTAGACTGTGTTAATGACGAGAAGAAATAATTAATAATTATAGTTTTATTATAATTATTTATTGACTCTTAGCCATAAGTGGTGATATCCACACTTACAAACTAAGGAATGTTGCAAACATCTCAATACAATGCATTATGTGCATTATAACAAATTAAACATAAGACAAACATACAATGTTTTCCAAAATAAATGCAATACAACTCACAGGAGATTATGCAGTGATTGAGAATATACAAGGTTATTGGGGGTGTTAGTCGCAGATTTTAACTGTGACTTCTTCATGGTAAGGTGAAACATAAGTTCCTCTGCCATTTTCCTCTACAGTGCACGGTTCCATAAATATAAAATAAAATTGGTCGAAGGTTTGATTGCCGATGTCACCACTCCTTTGTCGTTTACTTCTGCAATAAACATAGAGAACTATTCATGTATTTTCCATTTGTTGCTAATTAAGTCACTTAGCCACAAAACGATATTAAATGGTTAGATTCCAACGTATTTATTGGAATAAGTTTGTGAACATATGTACGGAGAACGTGTAAAGTGGAAGATCAGGAATGTTGACACTGCTCAGGTCTCCTGAATCCTTCTCCGATAGCTTGAAATAGTAGTACCTGATAACAAGTCCAGACACGTGGTGATAGCAGTTTTCTTGGGCTGACCTAGTTTAGACTTCACTCCTCGTAGTGTGGTCGCATACTTGTCAGCAATAGCCTCTTAGTAAATAAAATATTCACTTCTTGAATTATGCTCTGTTGCCAGACTCTGCAGATAATGTTTTCAATAATGTTAGGTTATCTCCTTTACCACTCACGATAGATGAAGCTATTATTGGAGTTTTTTATTCGTCATATTTGAATCTTCCATTACGCGAAATGTGCACATTTATACCCCTAACATTCTGTATCAAAGCAAGAATAATTCAGATCATTTTTAGGTTATTGAATACTTATGCAAGATGATCTCTTGTGTTGAACTGTTTTCTACGTGTAGTAAGTAGGCGAAGTATTGTATTACCAAAAGTTCGATGTCGAGATTTCACACGAAATATATGTTTTGAATAAAAAAAAATCATTTTTAGAAAAAGGTCCGATCGAGTGTGTGTCAGTGTGTGTTTCTGTCTGTCTGTCTGTCAGTCAGTTAGTCAGTCTGTCTGTATGTCTGTCAGTCTATCTGTCTATCTGTCTGTATGTCTGTCTGTCCGTCTGTCTGTTTGCCCGTCCGTCCGTCCGTGTTTGTGCGCAGCATAAGTCAAAACGGAAATTCGGTTAAGAACGAAAGTTGGTAATTAAATTTGATATTTCCAAGGATGCGACACGAAGATTTAAAATAAAAAAAAAAATCCTCCAACCTAAACAACCCTTCACTTATATCCATTTTTGAGAACTCAAAATTTTCGAAAATTTTCTCAACGATTTTGATTAAAATACCATTCGTTTAAGATATTTTTATGACAACTGAAATGTATATTTTCAATTTTCTGGCTATAGCCCATATGTCCTGTTTACTCTTGATGACTTTTGCATAACTAGTAAAAACCGTATGAGATAGACCAAATCTTACCATATAGAAAATGTAAAACACACAATTTGTGTCCAAATAATTTGTTTTATTTTTGTAGAGTGAACCATTTCGGAGATATTTCTTGTTATTTGTGTGAGTTTTGGAGAACATATACTTATGTCAAATGGAATATCGTTATTCAGTTTTTGTGTGTTAAGCGTGCAAAGAAAACGGAATCTCAAAGCCTTAAAAGATTCGACTATCGTTCAAAGCCTACTGTATCCTAATATCCCCCTTGCACCTACAAGGAAATAATAAGACAATTTGTGTAAATGTTTATCTCAACTAACGCGAAGAAGATAAGAGTAAGAGTTTGTAAGAAGATTAGTACAAGAGTAGAGACAGTCATGTGAGTGCAACGCGTCAGATTTTTCATTTCAGTGCCCATAAATTAGGTTCTCTCGGGCGGAGCAAGAGAATTTATCTGGGAAGATCAGACCATCGAATGATATTTATTTGTGCTATTTCATGAATAAAAATGAATTTACATACTATATCGCAAAGGTTTGACCAGAAAATGTTAATTTCTGTAAAAAAATTACCTAAAATATATTCATTTTGGTTAATGTAGTTAAGTGAAATCCAAGAATTACATGTATTTCGATCTTCTCTTGTAGTTATAATAAAAAACTAGTTAATCTCAAATAAATCTAAGTTTATGTTTAACATTAAAAAATAACCTTTCTTTTGGTAAAATACATTACCAACTTATTAAAAGAACGATTTTTAAAAATACAGTTGTCAAATTGAAATGGAATGCTCTTTTGATTGTTAGTCAATTGTAATTGATGGGATACAGTTGGCGACACTAACTAAACAAAAGAATGACCCGGTGATAATTCGTAATGTTAATTTAACGTCTCTGTGCATGAAATAGTGGAATTTGTGGTGAAATTAAAGTGAGCATACTTCTGCGTTTAATTTGTCACTCGCATTCACCAGAATAAGCCAGAAAAAAGTTCATTCAAACAATCTGCCTACCGTACTGCATTATTCACGGGATTCCAGTTGCATACAAATTCTCGGTGACATTGATGATGCAGCTAATTTAAATATGCGTGAGGCGTTCGTTTCCTTGAGACAGACAAACGTAATGGCAGATCGTTCATGTTTGGAATCCGAAGACGATGTGTATGATTTGATACAACCGGTTTGTGACTTAAACACTGATCCTTGCGGAGTCAGATCCCTGTTGCAGACTTGGAAGTTTATTCCGAGGGATGGAAAGTACCTCTGATAAGGGACATTAGAGATTCATGGAATTGTTCTGAGGGGAAACCCGGTCTTATATTTCGGCCAAGATTTTCGGGTAATCCCATATATCTACTGCAGGAAAACGGAACTTCCGTTTTATAATGATAAAAACTCAAATATATGTACTTATGTCTTGTTGGTATGAAAGCAATTTATTCAGATTCACGCTCCCCCCCCCCCCCCTCTCCTTTAGAGATATCGTGTAGCCTACGTAAAATCTGATGTTTTGCACTCACATGACTTTCTCTACTCTTGTAGTAACCATTCTTGCAAACTCTTATTACAATATCTTCTTTGTGTTAGTTGAAATAAACATTTCTACAAATTATCTAATTATTTTGCTTATTTCCTTGTAGGTACAAGGGGAATATTAGAACACAGTAGGCTTTGAGCGATAGTCAAATATTTTAAAGCTTTGAGATCCCGTTCTCTTTGCACGCTTAACACATAAACAATGAAAGTTCTAAATTTTCCGAAACTGACACAAACAACAAGGAATATCTCCGAAATGGTTCACTGTATAAAAAATGTATTCAGACATAATTTGGTTGTTTTAGCGAGACCTACATTTTTGTATCCTCAGATTTTGTGTATCTCTTACGGTTTACGAGTTATTCAACGGTCATCCAGAGCAAACAGGACTACATAGGCTAGCCAGAAAATTCAAAATATACATTTCATTTTTCATACAAATATCTTAAACATATGCCACTTTAATCAAAATCGTTAGAGCCATTTTCAAGAGAATATAAATTTTCCATGTAAAGGGTAGTTTAGGGTGGGGCTATTTTCTTCAAAATGTTCGTGTCGCATCGTTGAAAGACATTAAACTTAAATACCAACTTTGTTTTTTAACCCACTTTTCGTTTTTGAGTTATGCTGTCCACAGGTTGACAGACACACAAACTGAAACACACACACGGACTTTTTTTTTTTTTTTTTTTTTTTTTTTTCACTCATGCGGTCTCGAAACATATTTTTCCGATAAAATCTCGACATCGAATTTTTCTATTTACTAGTACAGAAAGTAAAAAGAATGTGGTACAGAAAAGCACACAGAGGCAGATGGCGCGGGATATCGCAGTACATACATATATTTCAATGGGAGAACGAATATTTTTGTTTTCGAGATGAAGACAATGAAGTTAAGTGCTTGATTTTGTAAGACTGGTGGTTGATTTATACCATTTCCTTTGCTTATGTTCTGTGTTCACGATAAACGTTATTGTACTAGAAAAATACAATCTCTTCTCAATTTGAAGACCTAAAAACATTGGAAACCAAAATCCAATTATTTTGCAGTTATGAAGTTTCCATGCAGCGAGGCTTCACACGAACTACAAGATATGAAACTACTTATACTGCAGAATTCCACGACCGTAAAACACTCTGAGAAAGAAGGGTGGGAATTATTTAGGTCTCTGCCCTGCTATGAGTATTCGAGATTACGTTTGTTTGCATCTAGTTTAATAGGATACTTTGACTCCACTTATATCTGCAAACAAACATTTTCAAAAATAAACTACAACTCCGTGAGAGAGGGAGAGAGCGAGAGAGCGTGTGCGCGTACGTGTATGTGAGCAGCATAACTTAAAAACGCAATGTTCAACAAAATCCGCCCAAGCTATGGACACCATTCGAATGAAATATGAAATAAAAATTCATGTCTTACATTTCTGTGAATAGCCCGTCAGGTCTCCTTTATTTTGACTGAATTTTGTTTAACTCGATACTAGGAGGAAAAGCTACTGTAAGGGGAATGCAGAGGAGACTAAAATAAAGAATTAGTACTACAAATATTTTTCGTAGCGTTAAACGTTTTCTAAGTACTGAAAGCTGTATATTTACACACATCCGAAATCTATAGCATTACTTAACGGATATGAATGAAACTGTGCGATTTATTCTAACTTTATCACACACATAGTACATTCCACGCCCAAATTCATCCAGAGATTGCACTGGAAATGTACGTTTTGAGGTTCCCTGAAGCCAACAAATGCATTTTTAAAAGAAGATCCGCGCGGGCCCATGTATGTGTATATCTGTGTGCCTGTGAACAGCACAACACAAAAACACATAGTCGGTTAAATACCAAACCAAACTTCTAAGAATATCGGCTCACCCCAAAATATTTTCTTCACATGCAAACATTTTCGAAATTTTGAAAAAATGCCTAACAGTTTTTATTAAAATACCGTATACTTAAGATATTTTCATGACAAATGAAACCCGGGGGCATGTGGGGACATTGGACCTCGCGCCGAGATCTCCCTGGGATCCACCTAAAGTCTTGGAGGTGTCGTCAAACTTGGGAAACCTTAGGGACCTATGTCAATGTCTGTGCCACCAGTTTGGATCTGGCCGCCCGGGATCTCCTCCCAATAAACCTGGCTTCAGTGCCGAATTCCTCCGTATCTCTTCTAGTCCTATTCTCCTGTATGAGTTTATTATTAGTAAACATAGCCCATGAACATTAACACATTATCATCTTTAAATATAGGCTTGTGAAAATGTGGGCGAAAACATGCCATCTGTATTCATGAGTGCAGACTACTGACACACGGGTTATCTGCGACGTATTTCGGAGGCCATGCGAAATTGGTTCAAGGGTCAGCTCTTGGATCAAGGAGCAGCGTATTACACGGAAGTCTATTTGCATACTAAAAGGCAATACAGCTTCAAGTGTTAACAAGTGTCCCAGTTTCGCAATCATCTCGCGTCATCACCGCCTGATACGTGGAAGGAAACGGGGACTTGAGTGGATAAACCGCATCACTTATGAGCTGCTTATCACTGCAGCCCATTTAATTACATGGGCGTATGGCACAAGCTCCATCATTTGAGGCAGTTTGTATACCACATCAGCTGCTGCAGATTCCTGGAACCTTCCCAAGTGATGAAGCAGCCGTATACTTCACTTGTGTGCCAACTGAACAAATCGAAAACCTAGAGTGTTGATAAGTCTATTATCACATCTGTTAAAATGTCGGTCTGGGTGGCTCAGTTGGTTAGACGCTGGCCCAAGGTCATGGGTTCAAATCCGGCATAGACCGATGGTTTTTAAGTGTGCTTAAAAACGACAGTTCCATTTCAGTATATTTACTAGCCTGAAAAAGAACTCCTGCGGGACAAAATTCCAACACCCTGACGACTTCATGACCAGATTATTATCTTTCCTCCTGCGCAAATAAATTTTGTAGGTGCAAATGTATTTATAACACCAGCTTTACAGCTTGATTTCACAGCGTGTTCAACAATACAACACCGCAAGGTGAAGCAATCCTCTGATTGGATTTTAGCACCTACTCCTATTACCCGCCATTAAATGTTGTGTCTGCTATATTTAGAACCTAGTTAAGTATACAAAATTGGATATCGAATACCATCCAAATGATAGGATGAGATAACAACCAACAAATATTATATTTATGCCTAAAATGTCTTTATTTCTGAAATAACTAAAAAGTGATAAAAGCGTATATATTCAGTTATGTTAGTATTTAAATAAAATGGCAATATTTTATTCATTTTTAATTACTATTTCTGCATTTTAAGTGAACACAATAATAAAAGTAAATAACTTTTTGTCTGCATAAAACACATTTAAAATTGTGGCAAAGAAGCAAATAAAACATTTACAGAACAAATTCGAGGTTTAGAAATTTCACGATAGACTTAAACTTAGAAAAACTCATTGCTTTTAATATGAACCTTGTTGATGGTCTTACCTGCCCATAGGTCTTACTAGAAAATAGCTTGTTTAGTGTTTTGTTTACCTTTTTATGAATGAAATCTTTCTTCACTGAGCAATAAAGATATGATTGCCTAGAAGTAGTGCGTGACAAATGATACCTTTACGATAGCTTTTGCTATCTCCAAAGACAATACAAACCTTAACTTTATGTGTTTGAGAAATTCAAATAATATTTTATACTTTTCTGGAATAATTCGAGTATTATCTTTCTTTAGATTATGTTTCTGTGCTAACGAAACAAACTGAAAGCATACTTTTTACTTTCTCTACTGGTAAGTACAGGAAGTATTGTATTCCACCCAAAAATTCGAAATCGAGATTTCACCGAAAATATATTTTGAGACCCCCTGAATAAAAAAAGGCATTCTTAGAAAATGGTCCGTGTATATCTCAGTCTGTGTGTCAGTCTGTGGACAGCATAACTCAAAAACGAAAAGTAGGTTAAAAATCAAAGTTGGTATTTAAGTTTAATATCTTTCAAGGATGCGACACAAATTTTTGAAGAAAATAGCCTCACCTTAAACTACCCTTTAGATGGAAAGTTTTTCGAAAACTTTGATTTTCTTGAAAATGGATCTAACGATTTTGATTAAAATGTCATATGTTTGAGATATTTTTTATGAGAAATGAAATGTATATTTGAATTTTCAGGCTATAGCTCCTGTAGTCGCATTTGCTCTGGACCACTTTTGCATAACTGGTAAACTGTTAGAGATAGACCAAGTCATACTATACAAAAAATGTAGATCTTGCTAAAATATACAATTAGTGTCCAAAAAATGTTCTTGTAGGTTGAACCATTTCGGAGATATTCCTTGTTATGTGTGTGAGTTTCGGAAAACATAACTTTCGTGAAATGGAATATCGTCTATTTTTTTTTTTTTTTTTTTTTTTTTTTTTTTTTTTTTTTTTTTTTTTTTGTATGTTAAGTGTTCAAAGAAAACGGAATCTCAAAGCTCTAAAAGATTTGACTATCGCTCAAAGTGATATTCTAATATTTCCTACAAGGAAATAAGCAATAAGATAATTTGTATAAATGTTTATCTCAACTATTACGAAGAAGATATAGGAATAAGAGTTTGTAAAAATAGTTAATAGAAGAGTAGAGAAAGCCATGTGAGGGTAACACAGATTTTTTCACTACATACAAGAGTAAAATATTCCTAACTCTGCTAACTAATGCATGCACTGTAATGACCAACAGGCAGTAACTGAAATTAAGGGTTCGTGGATCTGTAGCAGGAAGGCACGATATGCGCGCGCGCACGCACGCACGCACACACGCACACACACACACACCACACACACAGACACACACACACACACACAGACACACACACACACAAACGTAGAGTTCATCTGAGGATGGGTTTTCTCGAAGATCTGAACGTATCATGACAAAGGTATAAAATGTTGCAAATTTTCCAGAATTGAGTAAAGCGATTATATGAAATTGGAATGGTCAAGTAGTGAAACATATTTTACAGCATTTGCGATACAAAAATGTTTACGTATGTGAGAATTTGTCTGATTTTAATGAACATTTTAAAACATGTGCCAGAACAGTTTCTTTACTCATTAATCATTTAGGTATTTAAAACATGTGTGACGTATCCATTAGTTTTCAAAAGGCCTCCGTTTTACCGCGAAATTTATGTTTTTGAAAATGAAACAGCTTTAAATTAATATCCTCCAATTTCTAAATCTAATTCGACTACATAGTAAAAAATCTCCAGAAGTCACAATTTTTAAAGTTGAAGCATTTGTGAATAATAAGTGTTGCAGCAATTAGTAATTTCAAATCTATTGAGGCTAGCCCCGTAGCATAGTAGGTATCCACCTGCTGTTCTAGAGATTCCGGGTTCGATTCCCGGCAGGGGGAAACAATCTGTTTCCAGTTAACATTATTTGTTAACCTCCCCAGACTGTATCTGTGAATGAGACAGAGAGTGTGTGAATTAAAAGTTTTCAACAGGAGAGGCCACCGATATGATCTTTGCTGTTAAAGAGGGGATATAAATGGAACAATTAAAAAAAAAAGATGCTGAGGATAAAATACTAAAATGTAGTGTATTGCTTTCATTTAGGATATAAATTCTTAGTCAAAACATCAGGATAGTGTCGAAGAATATAGTCAATTCAAATCTCTGTAAGAGACCTAATGCAACTATTGTATTATCTCTAACTCACACTCTCTCTTTCTCTTTTTCTCCTCCTCTCCCTCTCTCCATTTAGTCAAAGCGACACAATGAAAAGGACGGACCGGTGTCAAAACAGTGGTAAGATTACATGTACAAATTATTATTCTTGGAAGTAGAGAAAGGAATTCCCAACTCTAATGGGGCCCGAAAGTGGATGAAGAGACAGAGTGGAAGAAGGACATATGTATCTCTGTCATGGCACCGCCAAGTGCACACACCATAAAGATAACGCAATAATACAGATTATTAATGATTTTGCGCGCTTGTGAAGGACGGCACGTGTTAGCCTGGAACTTTCCATGTGTTTTCACAAGAAAGCTGCACAGATGTTTCTATACATCAATTATATAACTCTATCAGCTTGCAATGCTTATGCTTGATGCGGCAACAGTAAACAACTGCCTTCCTTGTAATGTTTGCTGGCTACATATGTTCTTTAAAGTTCTCCTGACTGTATTATGAAACTTCTAAACCATTTACTCAGAACTTTTGAAAGTTTTATTAGCATGTAATCTAAAAGGTTAATGCGTTCATTCACTTTAAATACTGTGCAAAGTTTGTATTTTCTTATTCCAAAATATTTATTCTAATGCCCGTTGCGATGTAACTGTAATTTATTTCATACTAATTTAAATACCAGACATTGCCCGTGGTTTGACGATTTATCCTTACAACTTTTAAGCTTAGATTCCACTTGCACAACAACCTAATGTTTCTTTGGACACATTTAAAAATATTACTTAAACAAATTGTTAATTAAAACTCTTGGGATACTATAAAGAACAAAAATAAACAGAATAAATAAAGGCACCAAGAAAAAGCACTGCTATAAACCACAAATACCACAGGAAGAAAAGCGAGTAAAGAAACTGTGTGACTTTTATTTTCTCTGGACGTTTAAAAACAATCTTAATTGCTAAAATCTCCAAATGCTGGCATATAAAATTATGATGCATTGTCCTCAGCTGCTATTCGCGTATTTTAATTTATTTGAATGTCACATAAAAATTACTGCGTCCTAATAAAACCAAAAATAATTATCTAAGTTAAAAATATTGATTTTCAAAAATTCTAAAACTATCGCTTTCAGTGAGTGAGTGTAGAAAAGAAAGAGTGTAGAGAAAGAAAGAGTGGGTGAAAGAGTGAGTGAGTGAGTGAGTGAGTGAGTGAGTGAGTGAGTGAGTGAGTGAGTGAGTGAGTGAGTAAGTGAGTGAGTGAGTAAGTGAGTGAGTGAGTGAGTGAATGAGTTAGTGAGTGAGTGAGGTTTAGGGGCCCATCGATTTCTAGGTCATTTGGGCCCGATTGATTTTAAAAAATTATAACCATTGTTTTAAGGATATTCTCATAAATTAAATGTTAAACCGAGAATATTCATCAACTTGAATCCAAAATTTCATCTTGGAATGGCCACTAAAAAAATGGAATCTCCTAGGAACCCCACGAGTTTGAAACGTCCATTGCTGCATAGTTTAAGGTTCCGAATGTGGTTAGAAATCAAACCACTATAAAGTACTCCGAATAATATTCGTTTCTAGCTAAAAAAAGTTCTAGCACCCAAATTAATGGAGAGAAAACTATTATTGTTAATATGCCGAAAGAACAAAACATAGTTTACGTATTCTGGCGATTTTATTTTATTTGTTTTTGTAAGTATTTTTTTAAATATCGCTAATTGTTTTTCTTTTTCAGTTCTGCTGTTTTACAAAAATAGCTTATGAACATTTTTAACGTGACAATGTTATGAACACAGGATTTCAATTGATGGAGATATAAATGTATATAATAGTCCAATTTGTTCTGGTAATAAGGAAGATCAGCAAAAACTTCCTGATCTTTACACTTTTCTCTTCTTCAAATATTCATCAGAATTTCAGGTATGATACGAAAATATTTGCTATACACATGTATGTAAAATAATTTAGTAGACTTCTCACACGAAACAGTGTAATTTTCAAAAACATTATAAAAATAATGAAATAAAAATGTTAAAAAATGACGGAACCTAAACTGTAATATCGCTTTTTCTTTCTTTTTGCACATAAAAGCGAGAATGTGCTTACTGTTAATCTGACTGACGCAATTGCTTAAGAAGGGGCCTTATGAAGTAATTGTATGTTTTCATATTTATTTTTAATTTAGAAAGGGAAAGAAAAAAAAACAAATATAGAGTATAGAGGAGAAAGATAGAGTGGGAGAGAGAGAGAGTGGCGGTAAGGGGTGATGAGAGAAAGCGAGAAAATAAAAGAGCAAGTTCCACATTTACGCAATAGCTTGGATAGAGCCACTGAAATCATAATAAAATGTAATAAACAACTGCAGCTATACACAAAGAGACTTGCTGCCGCCTGCAGATGTATAATTTGGTGACTGTTGTGAGAAAGCAATGAATTTTGCAGTGATAACCAGGTCTTAAGTCATTTCCTGGGCAAATTATTGCGATAAACCTCGTTATCTGCCAATTTTTAAGCCTAGATGAACGGTGACGTCATTATGGAACGTGTTATCTACGAACATTTCTACAAAAGGCTTATCGTGTAATTATGCAGCGACAAGCTATTTCTTCCTCCTCCACACCAGCTTCCGGTAACTGCAAGTAAAATCCTCAGTAGCTGGAGACAGTATAAACCTGCATAATCCTATTAGAAAAACACACAGAGTAACACTTTCAAGCTGCTTTGCGATTTTGCGTTTAGTTTTACCTTTTCTTTGCGAAATTTGATCTGATGGTTTATTTTGTTTTTCTTTTGACCACGTTTGATCAGTATCACACTAAGGAAAATTCTCACATTTCTTCTTTCTTTTTGTTTTGTCTACTATTCGTATTTATCCATAGTTCTGGAGGAAACATTCCACCCAATAATAATAATAATAATAATAATAATAATAATAATAATAATAATAATAATAATAATAATAATAATAATAATAATAATAATAATAATAACAATAATAATAATAACAATAATAATAATAATAATAATAATAATAATAATAATAATAATAATAATAATAATAATAATAATAATAATAACAATAATAATAACAATAACAATAACAACAACAACAACAATAATAATAATAACAATAATAATAACAATAATAATAACAATAATAATAATAATAATAATAATAATAATAATAATAATAATAATAATAATAATAATAATAATAATAATAATAATAATAATAATAATAATAACAATAACAATAACAATAACAATAACAATAACAATAACAATAACAATAACAATAACAATAATAATAATAATAATAATAATAATAATAATAATAATAATAATAATAATAATAATAATAATAATAATAATAATAATAATAATAATAATAATAATAATAATATTAATAATAATAATAATAATAATAATAATAATAATAATAATAATAATAATAATAATAATAATAATAATAATAATAATAATAATAATAATAATGTATTCCACCCAAAAATTCTATGTCGAGATTTCACCGTAAATAGATGTTTTAAAACCCCTGAATAAAAAAATGCATTTTTAGAAAAAGGTCCGTGCGCGTGCGTGCGTGCGCGTGTGTGTGTGTGTGTGTGTGTGTGTGTGTGTGTGTGTGTGTGTGTGTGTGTGTGTGTGTGTCAGTCTGTGTCTGTCAGCCTGTGGACAGCATAACTCAAAAACGAAAAGTCGGTTGTAAACCAAAGTTGGTATTTAAGTTTAATGTCTTTCAAGGATGTGACACGAAGATTTTGAAGAAAATAGCCCCACCCTAAACTACCCTTTACATCGAAAATTTTTCGAAATTTTTGATTTTCTTGAAAATGGCTCTAACGATTTTGATTAAAATGTCATATGTTTGGGATATTTTGATGACAAATGAAATGTATATCTTGAATTTTCTGGCTATAGCCCCTGTAGTCGTATTTACTCTGGACGACTTTTGCATAATTGGTAAACCGTTAGAGATAGACCAAATCATACTGTACAAAAATGTAGATCTTGCTAAAATACACAATTTATGTCTCAATGAATTTTCTTGTAGGATTAACCATTTTGGAGATATTCCTTGTTATGTGTGCAAGCTTCGGAAAACAAAACTTTCGTGAAATGGATCATCGTTGTTCATTTTTTTATATGGTAAGTGTGCAAAGGGAAGAGAATCTCAAAGCTTTAAAAGGTTTGACAATCGCTCAAAGCCTACTGTACTCTAACTGTCCCCTTGTACCTACAAGGAAATAAGCAATAATTTGTACAAATGTTTATCTCAACTAAGACGAAGAAGATATAGGAATAAGAATTTATACAAATAGTTTGTAGAAGAGTAGAGAAAGTCATGTGAGGGCAGCACATCAGATTTTTAGTTATACTGCTCACAGTCCTTGAGAAAGATGCGCGCGCAGTTCCCCCCCCCTCCCCCCCCCCCCCCCCCCCCCGCCGTGCATACACATATATTTTTTTTTCTAAAAATTCTTTTTTAGGGTTCAGGTACCTCAAAACATATTTTCGGTAAAATCTCGACATTGAAGTTTTGGATGGAATACAATATTTACCCTACCATAGTAGTAGAGAAACAATCAGCTTTCATAACAATACTTTTTCGAAGATATTTAAAACCGATGGGGAGTAGAGAAAGTCATTGGAATGTAACAGAAAGTTAGACAGTACGTACCAAAAGACAGTTGCGGGACTTTTTTTTTCTAAAAGGGTGCTTGCCATAGTTAAAAGACAGAAAGCACAAATCAACTACTCCATAACAACTAACTACTTGAATAGTCATGATTCACTCTGTAGTGGAAGACGTGATGGCAACAACCGGAAGGCAGATACCAATGGCAAGGATATTGGCCCAGAGATGTACCCTTTGTGTTATGGCCGGAAGGGTGTGGGAGACCTTCCTCGATTAAAACTCCAGTCCAAGTGCCAGAACGTTCACCTGCCCATGTCAACGCTCGCACACCTGATTATCTTCATGCGAGGCACAACTTTGGGTGAACGCACGCCAGGTTCGGGTTGATGTGCTCATTGTTACGCCTTGTTGCATTACCACCTAATTCCTCCGCTGTACGGTCAGGAATTCGATATCTGCTGAACTCAATGGACCACATTCAGAGTGTTTCATCACTTCTTCCTATGTGCGCGCCACAATCGCTACGTCTTTCACAATCGATACAATCCTTGGAAACTGTAAAATTTGTTTGTAATTTAAAACATGTTTCATAATGCAAGTTTGTAAATCTAAACTTGGCTCAGGCGGTAACGTCTGTAGCCCGCATTAGGGAGATCGCGGGTTCAATCTCCTTGTTGTTGTAGTGTTTAACGCCCGCTTTTACTACTACGGTACCGCAGGCGGTGACACTGATAATACATGGAATGAAGACGGAGTACCGGTGGAATGAGATGGCGGGGGAAACCGGAGCACCCGGAGAAAACCCGCCCTGACGCCGCTTCGTCCATCACGAATACCACATGCGGGTCCCTGGGATCGAACCCGGGCCGCTTAGGTGGTAGGCGAGTGCGCTAACCGCTCGGCCACGGCACCACCACCGCCCTTGGCCGACCTTCCTGATTCATGGATTTTTTCGGATGTTTCCCCGGGTCGCCAAGTGAAAGCATTTCAGTTCACCCTTCATCCCGTTTGGTTTCTTTCATAGTGGCAGCGTCGGCGAGCGTCGCAGCAGCACTACGGCAAGGGGGGACAAATGAACTCTGGAAATCTCGTCGCTTGGATTGAAAGGCAAGTCTACTGGTTTCTACTGTGAAAGGTGAGCCGGTTTCCGAATCCCTTGGGAGTACGAACCCGAAGGTTGGGAGTTAGGAGAGGATTGAGCTAGCCTCCGCCGGGGTGCTTGGGTAACAGTAGTGACCCTACCCTCTGCACTGTTGTGGCAACGTTCCGGCCACCCGTCGGATCCATTGGCCTCATCCATCCTCCAAAAGATCGTCTTTCCCTCGAGATGGTAAGTCCCCCTCCGCAGGTTATTGTCGAGTCATTGTAAAGTGAATGTTTATAAACAAGCTTACATATATACAAATAAAATTTCATAAAATTTACAAGTATTTTTTTAATTGAATCTTTGGAACATATTGGCTATAGGGAATGATATTAAGACGCAAACGTGGTTTTTGTTTGGGTTTTTCACATTAGATCACACACACACACACACACACACACACACACACACACACACACACACACACACACACACACACACACACATTCACGCAAACTTCGGGGAGGAAGTGAATAATCATGGCTAGAGAGAACTTCCCTTCCTCAAGCAGAGAATCGAACCCGAGACTCCTCGTATGAGCAGACAGGTGCTCTATTGACTAACCTATGAGAGCTACTTAAAGGTTGTAAAGGAAGCTATATTTTAATAATAATGTTATTAAAAACACACATAAAAGACCATTTTTATGCAAGATTACTAAAATATAACTGCAAACTACATAAAGTACTATTAAGCAGTAATTCCAGTAATCCAGATAATGATGTTCATACAAGAGAAGGTAGAATATTTTAGGCCCAGAGTTAACAATGAGTTCACATCTGTTTTATGAATACAACGAGAAGTTTTTAATGGAATGCAGCATTCACATGTTTTTAAGTGGATCTTTAACCTCACAGTCACAATTCTGTATCGTTTTGCAGTGAACGAGAACTAGCTGCCAGTTTTATGCAATAGCAGACATACCGAACGTTAAGAAACGCAGATATTTGTCTTAGTAATTGAGGACAATTTAATCAACAAAATTACAACAATATTTGCTTCATTTGCAAACTAATAAGTTTACTTATTAAGATTAACAAGTTTTCAAATTGGTTAGCATCTCCAAGTAGGCATGACATAGCACAGGTAGCATACACGAGGTTCGAAGGGGGACTTAGCACCAAGACCTGGTGCGTTGCGGCAGGACGGTTGAATTTGCGCAATATCTAAATTTCCCCTAGCGTTAGGTGGGATTACTGGGCCATATTCCTGGAAGCTATCTCGTCTGCCATGGAAAGTCCAGATTGTGGATGACTTTAGGCAGAGCTAAGTCAGGATTGGTGCTATGTTACAATGTTAAGGAACCTGTCCTTACTAACACACATCGTCTTAAGGTCGCTCTTAGCGTCTCCCCTTCATCCTTTCCTTCCAGGGATCACATCAGAAGCACAAAGGACCTACTTGCGGTTCTGTGCTCCAGCCATTGGAAGTCCCTCCACCTGAGTATTCCTAACAACACAATAGACATTTTTACTGTGGATAGTGACTTTGTGTCTAGAGGCAGATATTTTATACGTGGTGAACGACTTTGCTTGGATCTGGGCGAGTGACATACTTGAAATACACAAGAGAATGCTGATATGCGAGCTGACACCACTTGATCAGGCACTGTCCCGCGATGTTTACTACCGGAAGTCGGACAAATACTGGGTTCTTACCTCAAATAAGATTCTTATAAGATGTATGAAGTTGTTATTCAAGTTAAAACCATTGTTCGTTATTTTGCAGCTCAATTATACTAAGAACAAATTACTCCCCATCACTAGTAATTTACATTAGGGTTACCTGCATCACAACAGATGTTGAAATTGATGACCTTCAGCGCACACACATTCCCTCTATCTCCGGGAACAATTCTAATTTACCGAAAATCTCCATAACATTAAGTTCCTCAACACGCTACAAAAGTTGAGTTTGGTGCGCAATGAGTGCGCGTAGAATTAGCGGTCCCATATTTTACAACACAAAAGTTGAGTCACAAGTTTATCTAAATTCAATTTTAAATATTTTGTCCGCAATTAACAAGGAATGAGAGATTGTGTGCCCGCTTTCAAGAGGGTTCAGCTACAGTGCACTTCTATACATGAATTGGAAAGTGCGTATGGTGACAGAATAATTAGACCTCGTTCCCCTGACCTATCCCCATGTGACTGTTATTTATGGGAACGTTAAAGAATAAAGTGTAAGCATCAAATTCACACACGTTACAAGAACTGATGGACAAAACGATGAGAGAAATACAAGCAATCAGTAACCAGCATAGATGTTCGGTTCCTTCTGCACAACCATGGCCAATTAACTGTATTGGTTACAGGATTCCCACAGACACGTAAGGTGGAAAAGAACTCATCAAACCACCCTTGGCATGAGTCCTACCTTTAACGACAGGCAACAAGAACTTTATTTAATTCTAATAGCATTTCGTGTCTGGCAATAGCACAGCGCCCGCGGCTAGAAACGTGCTTCTACCATAAAACAAAAGAATGTTCACTAGTAGTAAACATACCTTTCCTCATCATTTTAAATTCTGCCTCTGTGTACGTGTTCTCAAATCGTATGCTGTTGGATGCAGAAAAAAGAAAGTTTACCTTGTGTTGCTCGTATGCACACGTTTATGTGCGTTTTGCACACAGTAGACACGAAGATTGTAGGGCAGTATTTAAACTAGATCACGCTATAGCTGAATATGCATTAAAACAACACAAACCACAAGTAATACAAGCAAATAGTGAGGAGGGAATGCACGTTTGTCGCATCACACTTTATGGACCCCGAGCTCATATGAGCATCATTTTACCCACTTATGCATCGTCTGATATAACCTGCCAAGTTAAAGGACGATAAACTTTATAAAAATAAAACAAATAAAACAGTCTACTGCAATTTTTATATTTACACGTGAATTTCCGTATAATAGCTTAAACTTACAAGATGAGGTCGTTAAGGCACGGCCACCAGCAAGGAAGGTCCGCGGTTAAAATTCCACCAAAACCTCATAGAATTTCTTCCACGCTTTTACTTTCCCTACGTATAGTAAGCAGGGGAAGTAGATAGACCCAAAATTTCTATGTCAAGATTTCACCGGAAATATAGGTTTTGAGACCTTCTGAATCCTTTTGTGTGTGTGTGTGTGTGTGTGTGTGTGTGTGTGTGTGTGTGTGTGTGTGTTGTGTTGTGTGTGTGTTGTGTGTGTATGTGTGTGTGTGTGCGCGCGCGCGCGAACAGCGTAACTCAAAATTGAAAGTCGCTTAAAAACCAAAGCTAGAATATAATTTTAATATCTTCCAAGGCTGTGATACGCAGATATTGAAGAAAATTCCTCCACCTAAACTCCTTCACAAGGAAAATGTTTCGAAAATTTTGACTATGTCAAAAATGACTAACGATTTTGATTAAAATGTCATTAAGTTTAAGATATGTTTATGACAAATCAAATCTCACTTTTGAAATATCTGGTTACAGACCACGTAGTCCTGTTTACTTTTGATGACTTTTGCATAACCGGTAAATCGTAAGATATAGACCAAATCTAACTATAAAAAGTCTGATGTGTTACACTCCCATGACTGTCTCTACTCTTGTAACCATTCCTACAAATTCTTATTCCCATTCTTCTTCGTGTTAGTTGAGATGAACATTTGTAAAAATTATCTTATTCTTTATTTTCTTGTAAGGTGCAATGGGAATATAGGAATAAACTAGACTTTGAGCCATAGTCAAATCTTTTAAAGCTTTGAAATTCCGTTCTCTTTGCACGCTTAACATATAAAAAGGAATAAGAATGTTCCATTTGACACAAGTAAAAGTTCTCCAAAACTCACACAAATAACAGGAATATCTCCGAAATGGTTCACTCTACAAAAAAACATTTATTCAGATATAAATTGTGTATTTTAGCAAGATCTTCATTTTTTGTATAGTAAGATTTGGTCTATCTCTTACGGTTTACAAGTTATTCAAAAGTCATCCAGAGTAAGCAGGACTGCAGGGGTTATAGCCCGAAAATTCAAGTATATATTTCATTTGCCATAAAAATAATCCAAACATGTGGCATTTTAATCAAAATCGTTAAGAGCCATTTTCAAGAAAATCAAAATTTTCCATGTAACGGGTAGTTTGGGATGAAGCAATTTTCTTCAAAATCTTCGTGTCGTATGCTTGAAAGACATTAACCTTAAATAGCAACCTTGGGTTTTTAACCGGCTTTTCGTTTTTGAGTTATGCTGTCCACAGTTTGACAAACACACAGACACAAACCCACACACACGCACGCGTGTCGGATCTTTTTCTAAAAATGCTTTTCTTGGGTTCAGGGGGTCTCAAAACATATATTTCCGGTGAAATCTCAACCTCGAATATTTGGGTGGAATACAATACTTCCCCTAATTACCAGTAGAGCAAGTAAAAAGGAAGGCTTAAGTTACATAGAAATATTACTATAACTGTAATGTTTTACAAAGATACTAAAAATGTATGACAATTTTTAAACAAAGTGAAGAGTAAATACATACGGACAGTAAATAGTCATGCAACAAAATATAGACTAGAATTAAGGAATCAATTATACCGTAAATCACGTGTATGACTGGCAAACAGCCAGGTTGAACACTGGTCATATTCACCTGCATGTAGCTTAGCTTAAATACATTAAACAAAATAAAAAAAGGGTTCTTAATTTCTGGACCTAAACGTTCCTTCTATGTGCGAAGTTGAGAATAACAACAACGACAACACAGAAGCGCCTAAAGAGGAGAGGACAAAGGAAACACTTGAGACGTTACTGGATTTTAATTACCGTTGCAAGAGTCCCATTCAACATGTGGAAAAGTTTCCCGCCGATTTGTGGAGTTGCGGGTTGCAGGGGGTTGGGATTCTCGACTCTTTGCGAGACAACAAGCACTCCGGTAGCCATCTGCACCTGGCCCCTGCGGGGGTAGCAGTAGGTGGCGTCCCAATCTCCTTCCTTTCCTGTCCTGGCGCGTTACCAATGTGCATCATTTCCTTTAAGGTGGACCTGCTTCTTTGAGTGGTGGATTCCAATCTCCCTCACTTTGGCTCGTTATCAATGTGCATCATTTCTTTCTCGATGTGATTTCGTCTCTAGGACGAAGCGTTAGTGTTTTCATTTCAGGTGATGCAAACCAAATTGTTCATATAATATGCAGTGCTGGATTAACGGAATTGATCGGTGAAAATTAGGTAAAAATTATAAAATTGTACAACTTAGACTTTTTAATTTACTATTATATCCAATTCTCTATAAACTTTTTAATATAAATGTTTTTACTCTCTCTACTACGTACAGTAAGCAGGTAGGGGAAGTATTGTATTCCACCCAAAAATTTGATATTGACGTTTTAGCACAAATACATGTTTTGAAACTTCCTGAATAAAAAACGGATACTTAGAAATGAGTGTGTGTGTGGGGGGGGGGGGGGGGAGGGGTGTGCATGCGCGCGCGCGTGTGTGTGTGTGTGTGAGTGAGTGTGAGTAACATACCTCTAAAACAGATCTGGTTAACTCGAAGAATAACTATTTTTTTAACTGCTAAACACGCAGTTATCAGTATAATGCCGTGAGCGGACTGCGCTCAGAGAGCACCAACTGTCCTGCTCTAAAGCGAAAAGTCATTTAAGTTCAGGGTCTGCCAAGTATACAATATGAGAATTTTCAAGAAAATACCCTCGCGCCAGACTACTTTTTGCATACAACACTTATTTTCTCGAAAAAGCCTAACGATTTTGATTATGATACCACATGTTTAAGATATTTGTATGCCAAATGAAACGTATATCTTGAATTTTCTGATAATGTTTTCAAAAGTCCTGGAAGACTTTTGCATAACTGGTAAACCTTAAGAGATAGAGAATATTTTATTACGCAAAAAATCTAGATGTCTTAAATCACATAATTTAAGCTACTCTTTTTTTGAAGTGAAGCAATTCCAAGAATGGGGTTAAAAATAGCGTAGCTTTTGTTTTTCAAACATTTCTACTCACAAAATATATTCCTTACAACACATGCATGTACTATTTTTTCATAAATTTTGAAAATATCTGTAATATTATATTAATTCCTCAAACTATATGAGAAATCGCGTCTACAACGAGATTCACCCATGCGTGTAGCGAGGTTCTTGAAACCGAAGATTGTTCTCCATCTCTCTGGTTCGATTCCATTACGGAGTGCGAAAAATGCATTTACACACACACGCACGCGCACGCACACTCGCGCACACACATACACACACCCGCACACGCACACGCGCACACACATATTTGAAATTCCTGTATTGTTATTGCTTCAAATGTTTGGTTGTTTTTGATATAGTTTAACCTCATTTACCTACACAGTTCAGCTCGAAATAAAACCTAATAAAAAGCCAAAATTATATTTTCTTACGTTGTAATTACCTCACCGATAGCTTCCGTTTAGTAATTTCGTTTTTAAACTTACGTTTGCAGTCATAACCTATCATCTCGAAATAACTATAATGACAAACTTTAATTCAGCTCAATTAAATCACCGGAAACTATCCAGCACTCGTTGTGTTAGTCAATTATGCTATTATGTTAGTAATTCATAAGAAGGTCAAGGGTTGAAAATAGCTGGTTGTGCGGTGGTAGTGATGGTGGCGGAGGCACTGATGGTGGAAATCAATTGGCTCTTAGACATTAACATAAAATCACAAGGAAATTCTGCCTAACTATTATCGCGAAACAAGACACTGTGCAGCCATGGAAAAAGGATGTAGCACTCGAACATTTGAAAGCGCATGTTACAGCCCTCAAGTCATTTTTCCATGGCTTTACAAACTTTATTTCAGAAGCAATACTTAATAAGTAAGAAAAGGGATTTGTTAGCATTTTATATTATGTTCTCATCTGGCCCACCAACATTGATCAAGGTGCGACGACTATCACTAAATCAAGGAAATATTTCAAAACGCGGAATAAGTTTGTGTTGAAACTTGAACGAGAGTTTGCTCAAATATTACACAAAGAAATTTTCTTTTGGAGCAATTAATTTAATTCTACAGAGCTTTAAATCCAACTCATGAAAATGGATGACATTTAAGTGTATATGCAACTGTGTAACAGACCTTCAACAAAGATTCGAATATTTGATTCGAATATTGTAATTTCAACATTACGAGGAACGAAACATTATATTCACTCAAGTAAAGAAAACGTATCACTTATCAGCAATAGCGTAATGGGCGATTTTGGATACAGCATCCAAAAATTGACGAAATTCTTCAGAAGCTTTTGACCCAAAAATCTTTTCCTGGTTTCTGAAAACAGACTGCCCGCGGAGTAACGGTTTCCTACCTGGACATGCCGCAACAGCTGACGAGGGAATTCATTGTTCAGACCTTAAGTGTGACCTTCGCGTAAACGAGAAAACATATTAACTTCAGTGAATCAGTGAATTATTTTGGAGTAAAGTTTTGCTTTAGTTTTGTTGAAGAGAAATAAGTTTTAATTGCAAATTGCTGCCACAACGTACATGTGTGTATATGTGTGTATGTGCCTGTCTGTGTGTGTGTGTGTGTGTGTGTGTGTGTGTGTGTGTGTGTGTGTGTGTGTGTGTGTGTGTCTGTGTCTGTGTGTGTGCATGTGTCTGCAAAATCCTAGATCACAGCAGTTCTGGACTCACTCCTTACAAGGCAGCACATTTGCATCAGAAATTGAAAATGGTAATTATGGCTGACACAAAATTTAATGGAAAATGGTAGGTGGAGCTGTTCAACAGAAAATCCAATCAGACGTTCGTCACGTCTTACGGTATTATTAGCATGCTGTGGATTCACGCTGTGAAGCCGACGATATAACTATAATTTGCGCCCATAACATTTATTTGTACAACAGGACAGAGAGTAGTAGTGGTCAGGTATCAACCATCATTAAATTTTGTCTCCATAGTTCGTTTTCAGTATGCATTTCAAGGAAATACTTAGCTATTGTAGATATAACATTCACTTCAAGCAGAAATAGGGCTTCAAAACATTGCGAGAAGATCTACTAGTCATGAAATACCACCAAATAAAGTTATTTTCAATAATGAATTATTCTGTAAGTCAGAGAGCAACCATTAACTCAGATTTGTCGGTGTGGGTGGCTCAGTTGGTTAGACGCTGCCCTGCTGATCCCGAGGTCGCGGGTTCAAATCCGGCGCACACAGAAGGTTTTTAAGTAGGCGGACTTTGGGCCGAGAAACTTCTTTAAAACCTCAGAGCTGTATCCTTGAAAGACCCTGAAACTAAATTCAAAACTTCCGACATTTCCTTTTAATGTTCACATTTATACAAGACACACAAGATGCCGAGATCGTTAAGACACGAACTCGTAATCGTGGGATTTGCAGATCATATCCCGCTACCAACATCCTCTCTGACCGGTGACTGAGGGTTTTTTTAAAGGTTTTTAGGTAGTCTTCATGACTGAGTACGGGGATGGTATCTTAAACTTGGTCTGAAATGGTTTTTTTTTTTTTTTTTTTTGCTAACTTCCTTTTGTAGTTATCATTTCATGTATCAACAGTGTCACTGCCTATGTAATAAGAACGGGTGTTAAACACTAGTATGGCATTCACAAAATTTAATGACGGCTATTACCTCACCATTACTATTCTCTTTCCTGCTGTGCAAATAAATTTTGTGGCCACAAATGATATTTATATCGTGATTTCACAGCGAGTTAAACTATACAACACCGCAAGGCGCGGGAAGTCTATGATTGGATGTTGTATTGACCAGCTCCTCCTGCCACTCACCATTAAATTTTGTGCCTGCCATACTAAAATATACACATACACCTGTACGCGAATCGTTTTCTACGGCTGCTTTTTTATTCAGGAATCCTCAAAACATGCGTTTTCGATCAAATCTTGATGACAAATGTTTGAATGGAATGCTATACTTCCTCATTCCATTATCTTTGAAGTTATTAATGAAGGCTTCACGGGTGAGCAGCAGTGAAGCCTTCTTTAATAACGCTCGCCGTGAAAGATTTAACTCTTACACCTTTGAAGTTATCACAATACATGGTTTGCTCCGTGAATTGAGTAGAATATGTCTTATATTAGTTGTTTCGTTTCTGAGCGGGGTTCGCACGACATCGCTGTTTTTGCTTGTACCTACACGCCACTGCAAGAAGGAAGTAAGGTATAGAGGTGAACAGCTGATGAACAGGGAAAGAAATCTCGCCTGTCTAAAGGGGAGCTGAGCAGGAGGTGGGGGACATAAAAAAGAGACGAGTGGGGGAGGAAGTGTGTATAGCCAGGGTGGAAACAGGTTCAAATACAAATTGGGAGATGAAAGGAAATACGCTTCCACATACGTGGAGTTCTATAGAGACGCTTTACAGCAAAAATCTAGCTTTTTGTGTGCAACTGAAAAGAGTGGAATAGGATTTTGGCAGGTACCCACTTTTCTTGGCGAATATCTGAAGTTTTGTACACAGGAACTTGAAATTCGAGTCATATCTCTGCGAAATAAGGTTTCCCAGGTTTACTTGGTTACTTTAAGATGAAGTTAGGCTTTTTGGGGTCCTGTTTCTCTCACGCACATGCATCAAGGGGAAGGTGCCACTATCGGAAACTGCAGGTAAACAAAAGCTTTACGATAACACAGTAGAGAGAAAAATTCCTAAGGAGACACTATCTTAAAAGCATTCTTCATCCGGTTTATGTTTCTCTAACTCTCATTTAGTTGTGCCTGAATTCTAAGCATATCTCAAAAAATAAACCAGTGAAAAAAATAAATGCTTACAAAATTTTTGATTTTATTATTTTAAAAAATGTGCATTTATATAAAAGGTTTATCGTGCATACAGTAGCAGTCTTCGACACGTTTCACACCGAAATGCATATTCATACTTTATCTTAGTCGCATTTCAAGAAACACACTTTCGGCAACGGCACACTTGATTCTTCCATAAGAAGAGCCCGTTGTGCCTTCATAACGTGAAAATTCCTATAGTTGGATACAATGTTTTGTGAAAATGAAGTGTCAAGTACGTGCACATATGTGCGCTTCCAAAATGTTGCAATAAATTAAAATATTAAACAATAATCAAATAAATTAACTTAACCACGTTAAAAAAAAGGCCCGTACTCAGTTTAGTACTATTGTTATATTTTCAAGATGGTAGAATTTCCCATTTTAAAAATGCAGCAATGTGTTATTAAAGTCTTCCACAATAGCAAAATCTGGCGTTTATGCGTTCTAAATAAATATTTGAATTTTTAAATTTTGTATTAAATATTTTTCCACAAATATCTCAAAACGCCATATTGATAGACCTTTCTCCAGAATGCTCCTCCATTTATGAATTGAAATTGGATCTTTTATAGCCTATGTTCGTCAGAACAGGGCTTCTAATGGTGAAAGAATTGAGTGGTTGAGTGGTAACACACACACACACACACACACACACACACACACACACACACACACACACACCGCGCGCGCGCGCACACACACACACACACACGTTTTCTCATTATAATATTAGTATAGATTAACATTTGTAGTCATAACACGATCGCCTTGTGTTGAAGGATAAATAGAGACCTAACGTGGAAGAAGTACCCCTATTAATAGAGCAACTATGGCTAGCACAAAATTTAATGGCGGGTGGAGCTGATCAGTACAAAATCCAATCTGAGGCTTACCACGCCTTGCGGTATTGTATAATTAAATACGCCGTGAAATCGGGTGTAAAGTCGGTGATATAATTTGCATCACGAAATTTATTAGTACAATTGGAAAGAGAATAGTAGTGGTCATATACCAGCCGCTAATTAACTTTTATGTCCGCCATAATGATCTCATTAGCTGATATTTAAAACCAGTTAATACGTAGCAGGTGTATTATATGGAGCGCTTCCATATAAGATCAAACTGGGCTTCGAAAACAGTGCGACATAAACTGAAGGCAAGCCAAACAACGAACAATTTTTTCCCCCTAAACTCTGCAGCAAAATGCCAAATGAACGCACATAATGAATGGTCCATGCAGGAAGCTTGACGGACGCTAATGGTAGAATTTGCAAGAAGTGTGTCCTCCGCCGCCGCCGCCGCCGCGCAATGCAGTGAAATCACCGCACCGCTTTTGTGCTACTGCGTAAAGGAAAGGAAATAATACATTAGGAAGGAATAGACTACCTGAAGGGCGTACAAAGGAAACGTGGAGGCGGCGCGGAGAAGAATGGGCACGGGTCACATTCAACAGCATCCGTTCGCTCTTTCACGTAATGCGCTCGGCCAAAAGCAAATTTGCGCGGGAAAAGTCGAGTTCTTCCGCTAATGATGTATCTGTATTCTTCTAAAGAACTACCCGTGAAACCTTTTCCTCCTGCTGGGAGATCTTCTAAGTAGCAAGATAAAGCATGAATATTCTAGATAGCACTGCATTCGCTGTTCGTCAATGAATGCAAATATATTGAAACATGTATCTTCCAGCCTGTACCAGACAGTAAGCACCAACAAAGTCAAATTGGAATACGTGTGATCGTGCAGTTTTCATACTGGTTTTCTAAACGCCCTTTTAATAAATACGAATCAGTAAATTTGTACAATACAGCAGTTCTGGAAGATCTTTACTGGAAGCAGTGCTTTTTACAAATAATGCTCCTTGTCCCTGGAATTCCCGCATACAGCATCGCCCTACACCATGAAACCTAGAAGCACACTTGAAAGATGAGAAGGGAACGAAATCATGTGATACCAAAAACTACCACAGTATTCACCTACCACCAGGGGAAACCACAAAAAAATCCAAGGTTAAAGTGGAAGCGAGTCTCAGACGTTATCGTAGGCCCATCTCGCTAAGTGCCAATGTTAAAAAGCATAAAAAAAGAAGAAAGAAAAATAATATCTTTTAGTTCTAATACCAATTTACCTACTTGAAAAAATTATTCTCCTTTGCAGGATGGAGACACAACACAAACACTTATAAGCCATGTATTCTTAACAATACAAATATTTTGCAGGAAACGCATAGCAAACGTTCGCAAACACCTTACTCATGTTTAATAAAGAATATAGTAGTTATGTTTATGTCCCATATCCATTGCAGGCGTCTTTGAAGGACGCTGGGAGTTACTGAAAATGTGGCCAAGGACTCTGGCGAAGTTTAGCGCACCTCCTGAATCTAAATCTCATGTGCCATCTGCTGTCCTTTTGCTCAGGAAATAAATCTGGCTTCCCTTATCTCTCGTCATAAAGCTTTCAGCGGTTTCTTGATTGGTGGTAGATAGATTGGTTTTATTGTTGCCGAGTTTGGCTCCATCTTTGTGTTCTGTAACTTCGAATAAAGTTCTTCTAGACCTTCCATCCCATACTTCCCTATGTAAACTGTCAATGTGGCAAAGCGATATTCTTTTTTGTTATGAGGAATTTATCTGAGCAATAAAATAAATTGATAAACACTTGGCTATCAGTAACTGCTAAAATTAGCATAAATTATTTATTTCTCGCTAAGGTTAATGTTCTTTGGTAGTCCACATCCGTATTTCAAATGCTTACACTCCTTTTCCTCTATTTCGTTCCAAGAGTACGCACATATAGTACAAAACACTTCATTATCACCTTCCTCGTGGCGGACACAAAATTTAATGACGGGTAGATAAACGAATATTTCTCTCTTCTTTTGTAATTCTGTGTAATTACGATTATCGATGACAAAGATATGCATGATCCGACGAGCTTGTATCGGCATTACATTACATCAAATAGTGTGTGAAATGGAGTGGAACTTCGAATTTCGTGTGTGTGTGTGTGTGTGTGTGTGTGTGTGTGTGTGTGTGTGCCTATGTCTGTGTGTGTGCCTGTGTGTCTGTGTGTGTGCCTATGTGTCTGTGTGTGCCTGTGTGTGTATGTGTGTGTGTGTTTGTATATATATGTCTGTGTGTGTGCCTGTGTGTGTATGTGTGTGTTTGTGTATATATATATATATATATATATATATATATATATATATATATATATATATATATATATATGTCTGTGTGTGTGCCTGTGTGTGTCTGTGTGTGTGCCTGTGTGTGTATGTGTGTGTTTGTATATATATGTCTGTGTGTGTGCCTGTGTGTGTATGTGTGTGTTTGTATATATATGTATGTGTGTGTGCCTGTGTGTGTGCCTGTGTGTGTCTGTGTGTGTGCCTGTGTGTGTATGTGTGTGTTTGTATATATATGTATGTGTGTGTGCCTGTGTGTGTATGTGTGTGTTTGTATATATATATGTCTGTGTGTGTGCCTGTGTGTGTCTGTGTGTGTGTGCCTGTGTGTGTGTTTGTATATATATGTCTGTGTGGTGTGTATTTGTGTGTGTCTGTGTGTCTGTGTGTGTGTGTGTGTGTGTGTGTGTGTGTGTGTGTGTGTGTGTGTGTGTGTGTGTGTGTGTGTGTGTGTGTGTGTGTGTGTGTGTGTGAACAGCATAACTCAAAAACGAAAAGTCGGTTAAAAACCAAAGTTGGTATTTAGGTTTCATATTTTTCAAGGATGCAATACGAAGATTTTGAAGAAAATTCCACTCTAAACTAACCTTTACATGGAAAAATGTTCGAAAATTTTGATTTTCTTAAAAATGGCTCTAACATTTTGACTAAAATGCCATATGTTTAAGATATCTTTATGACAAATGAAATGCATATTTCGAATTTTCTGGCTATAGCACACCTAGTCCTGTTAACTCTTGATGTTTTTTGCATAACTGGTAAACCACAAAAAATACTTTACAAAAATGTAGATCTCGCTAGGACATACAATTTATGTTCAAATTAATTTTTTTGTGGAGTGAACTCTTTTGGAGATATTCCTTATTATTTGTGTGAGTTTTGCAATACTTCTTTCCTCAAATAGAAGGTCGTTATTCATTTTTATATCTTAGCCGTGCAAAGAGAACGCAATTTGAAAGCATTCATTTAGCAACCAGCTTTAAAAGATTCGACTATCACTCAAAGCCTACTGTGTTCCCACATTCCCCTTGCACTTACAAGGAAATAAGCAATAAGATAATTTCTGCAATTGTTTATGTCAACATCAAGAAGATGGAATAAGAGTTAGTAAGAATGGCTAGTATAAGAGTAGACAAAGACATGTGAGTGCAACACATCAGGTTTTTATTCAGAGGATCTCAAAACATGTGTTTCCAGGGTAATGAAATCCAATGCTTGCTATAGCTAACCAATGAAGAAAGTAAAAAAAGAATAGGACACTTCGCAGAATCGCTATGAAATGAAAATGGCTAGTGAAAGTGAGGTGAATCAGAAGGGAAATCTGTGCAGCAGGTAATTTTGCAGCGTACTGTACCACATCCTCTGGCGATGTTTGCCGATGCATCCTCCCTTCAGACGTCTCCCCTTTCTCACCCGAAAGGTATAAAGTAACTGGAGGAAACACTTGCAGCAGTCCCCCACACAGGAAACAAGTATACAGTACAGGTTATTGTCGTGTTCCCCCCTGCGACAATGGACCCACTGTGATGGGGGAACCCTGGGGTGAATTGCAAGGTCGATCTCTCACAGGGACCAAGGACAACGTTTTATAGCGACATTTATGTGTGCTCTTGGAAATTGTAAAATATTGGAGCAAGTTGCATCAACGAACAGGTGTTCTCCTGCAGAAAGATGAACATCGTGGCTTCTGGTGACTCCTATGGTAGATAAAGAACGCTTTCCAACATTTGCCTAATCTTCCTTACAGACAGTCCACAACGTAATTCCAAATTTTAAATTCGTTATAGGGTTTTACTTTCTCTACCATGTGATAAATAGGTAAAGCGAATATTGCATTTCGCCCAAGATTTGATATCGAGATTTCACTTACATGTTTAACGTAACGAATAAACAAATTTAAGGTGCATATAAGCTTGGAATCAAGAAAATCCTCCACCCCGAACATTTACATAGAAGAGTTGTATAAAATTTTCGTTTTCTCAAAATGGCTTCAATGGTTTTGATGAAAATACACGTTCAAAGTACTAACAATACAAATAAAATACGTATCCTTAATTATTGGTGAATAAACTAGAAACTTCTCTTCATTCGGAAGAAATTTAATTTACCTAACCGGTAATCTATGAACGACAGACAAAAATGCCTTCTTCATCTTCTTTCCCTGGTTACCCTCCCTGATTCCCTGATACCTACTAGGAATTACAAGCCAGTGCCTAGGGTCAGACGCCTGTCGGGGAGCAGAGGAATCTATGGACCGGACAGAGTGAAGATCTGGAAGCAGGTGGTCAGCCAAGCACCAGGTATGAGAGTGAGGAAGAGGATGATATGAAATACAGGCGAAACTGATGATTGGAAAGGTGACGATGGAGCAAACCCACCCTGACGTCGCTTCGTACACCACGAATACCACAATACCACATGGGGGTGCCTGGGATCGAACCCCACTCGGCCATGGCGCCGCCCTTACGCGAAGATGTACTGCACAAAAATACAGATCTCTAAAACACAAGATTTATGTCAAGTAATTGTTTTGTGGCATTAGCCGTTTCTTAGGTATTGGTTGTTATCGTGGAGTCCGATCAATCCATTTAAAAATATATGCGGAAGAATTTGAAAACTATTTAATTGCGGTGGATATTTTGTGCCAACGCAGGCGAGCAGTATATAGGCGCTGCATCACATTTTCGGAAGAAATTGGTGTATTGAAAGATCCAGATCTTGCAGAAAATGTAACTCCCACAAATAACTATTAACAATGAATTAAGGAGAAATTTTCCTTCTACACGGTGACAATTGTGGACCTCAAGATTGGATACTAGTGTTTGCCAGTGTATCTTTGAAACTACCTGTCATTGATGCAACATTCAAGAGTTCTAATAAACAATTCAAACAGGTGTTCACAATCTACGCTGATCTGAGAAGTTCATTAAAAAAAACCACGTCATATCTGTGCCAAGAGATAGCTGTGAAGAATTGCTTACCGAGTTGGGATCCAAAGACAGTGGTTGAAATTAACCTCATATTTGTATGTGAGCTGTATTATACTAAAACGCACCTATAAACGCTTGATTGCATATCCAGGAAAACACACCTGGAAGTGAAACCCTTTGAAGTTTCTATGACTTCTCTGTTGAGCAATGCTTGGAGAACGACAAACGTCCGAGCGCTGTATGGAATTGTATAGGCACACGGCAAGTAAAAACCCTTCGAGAAGATGCTCAATGCCATCTACACACATGCAATAGAAATGATCTCAATCTTGAAGGAAAGAAATGGAAAATATAATAAAATCTGATCAAATCAATAACGATTCATTGATAAAGCTTGACAAAAATGGCTGGCTGATGAAGTTTGTTAAAGTAAATGTCTACGTACAAAAATGTAGTAATATCTCTTCCCTTTTGAACAAAGAACTGTACCATGTTATCAATACCTATATTGTATATAAAAACTGACGATTCTTGTGCAACAAAACAAATCAATCCAAAACCTTAAGAAAAATATAAGACTGACTACGCCGCGGAAATTATTATTTTGTGACATATTTGTAGGTGAAGAAACAAGACTAACCCCCCCCCCTCCAAAAAAAAAAAAAAAAAAAAAAATCTGATGCGTTGCACTCACACGACTTTCTCTACTCTTGTACTAACCATTCTTACAAACTCTTATTCCTATATCTTCTTCGCGTTACTTGAGATAAACATTTACAGAAATTATCTTATTTCTTATTTCCTTGTATGTGCAAGGGGAATATTAGAATACACGTCAAATATTTTAAAGCTTTGAGATCCCGTTCTCCTTGCACGGCCTAACATTTAAAGAAAAATGAACAACGATGTTGCATTTCACAAAAGTTTTAAGTTTTCCGAAACTGACCCAAATAAGAAACAATATCTCCGAAATGGTTAATTCCACACAAAAATTTATTGGGACATAAATTGTGTGTTTTAGCGAGATCTACATTTTTGTACAGTAAGATTTTTGTATATCTCTTATAGTTTACGAGTTATTCAAAAGTCACCCAGAGTAAACAGGAAGGCCATAGCCAGAAAATTCAAAATATGCGTCTTATTTATCATAAAAATAATTTAATGCTTATATCATTTTAATCAAAGTCGTTAGAGCCATTTTCAAGAAAATAAAGTTTTCAAAAAAATTTCCATGTAAAGAGTAGTTTAGGGTGGGGCTATTTTCTTCATAGATCTTCATGTCGCATCCTTGAAAGACATTAAACTTAAATACCAACTTTGGTTTTTAACCGACTTTTCCTATTTGAGCTATGCTGTCCACAGGCTAACAGACTGATAGACAGACACATAGACACACACACACACGGACCTTTTTCTAAAAACGTTTTTTTTTTTATTTGTTTCAGGGTTCTCAAAACATATTTCCAAGTCTTGACATCGAATTTTTGGATGGAATATAATGCTTCCTCTACTTACCAGCGTAAAAATTAAAAATGCTTTTTTGGTTTAAGGAGGTCTCATAACATATTTCCGATGAAATCTTAACATCGAATTTTTGGGTGGAGTACAATACTTCCTCTACTTACCAGTAGAGAAAGTAAAAATGGAAAAAGTAAGACTACCTCCACCTTTCACGGTAACGACAGTATATCGGTGAGGAGTCTCTTCATTATTGTTTCTTCTTCCTCTTCTTCCTCTTTCTCCTCCTTCTCCTCCTTCTCCTCCTTCTCCTCCTTCTCCTCCTTCTCCTCCTTCTCCACCTTCTCCTCCTTCTCCTCCTTCCCCTCCTTCTCCTCTTCCTCCTCTTCTTCTTCCTCTTCTTCCTCCTCTTCCTCTTCTTATCATCATCATCATCATCATCATCATCATTATTATTATTATTATTATTATTATTATTATTATTATTATTATTATTATTATTATTATTATTATTATTATTATTATTATTATTATAGTTATTACTATACCGATTTCTTTGCTTAGCAATGGAGAAAGATTTGAAACGTCAACTTTGTCCTTGGCAGATAACGTAATTAGTGAGAAACCAGTTTGTACCTCAGATATGAGGATGACTCAGTGCAAGTGTCATTGAGTGCAAGTGTCGCGCGCCCAGCATGGGGTACCTCCTGTTCTCCTTTTCAGCCAAAGAACACAGATAGCCTATTTTCTGGAATGTGTGATCTATGCTACAATGCTAATGACCTCTAACAAAGGCCAAGGAAAGGTAAAGGGAACACAGAGTGCAGGTATCCAGAATCATTATATGGCATATAACTTGCAAATAAAACTGACTGGGCTCACAAAATACCCTACACTACCTCTGTACGGTTAAGGGTCTACGCTGTCATGAAAAGAGGGTATGGGTTTTCTACCCCAGCATATAGCGACTAGCCTTTAAAGGATCAATTTGATTTCCTCTATCCGCTTATACCTTCATTAAAATGTGAAACGAAACTACTTTTGTAACCATTTAACCCAATTATAAACAAGAAGTAGAAAAAAAAAAAACTTTCGTAAGAATAGTTTGCGGAACCTCTGTAAAAATAAACGATGATAGGTAGAAAAAATCATATTATATTTTACTAGTTTCTAGGTTTTTATCTGAGTACGTTTCTGTGTCACCATTCACTAATAGCTTGACTCCAATATGACACTGCACAGCTTCGTAAATAACAGGCTTTGTTAAATCTTTGACCACTATGGAGCATACACCCCAATATTCTCGTCTATGTAGTACGTATTACAGCAATTTGCTATTCATTCTTGAACCATCTTTCATTTACAACAAAATTTTGCATTCTAACAGCACTCTTGTCTGCAAGATTGTTCTATCAAAAAATACAGAGAGATACCACATTCATATTTTTCGCTCTGCTTACTTTCTCTGCTAGACAAAGAAATACGTATAATGTAGTAGGGAAGTATTGTATTCGACCCAAAAAGTCGAATTCGAGATTTCAGCGGAAATATATCTTTCGATGCCCCCTGAATCCATAATAGGCATTTTTAGAAAAAGATCTGTGTGTGTTTGTGTGTGTGTGTGTGTGTGTGTGTGTGTGTGTGTGTGTGTGTGTGTGTGTGTGTGTGTGTGTGTGTGTGTGTGTGTGTGTGTCTAAACAGCATATCTCAAAAAACAAAAAGTCTGTTAAGAACCAAAGTTGGTATTTAAGTCTAATATCTTTCAAGAATGGGACACGAAATTTTTGAAGAAAATTACTCTACCTAAACTGCTCTTCACATGGAAAATTTTTCGAAAATTTTGATTTTCTCAAAAATGGCTCCTACGATTTTCATTAAATTGCCACATGTTTAAGATATTTCTATGGCAAATGAAATGTATATTTTGAATTTTCTGGCTATAGCCTATGTAGTCCTGTTTACTCTTGATTACTTTTACATAACTGGTTAACCTTAAGGGATAGACCAAATCTTACTATACAAAAAATATAAAAACACACAAGTTATGTCCAAATGCATTTTTGGGGAGTGAACCATTTCGAAGATTTCCTTGTTATTGAGTTTTGCAATACTTAAACGTTTCTCAAGTGGAAGGTCGTTGTTGACTTTATCTCTTGGCGTGCAAAGAGAACGAAATTTCAATGTTTCCATATAGCGACCAGTTTTAGAAGATTTGACTTTCGCTCAAAGCCAACTGTATTCCCATATTCCTCTTGCACGTATAAGAAAATTAGCACTAAGATAATGTTTGCAAATGTCTATCTCGACCACATGAAGAAGATAAAGGAATAAAAGTTTGTCGGAATAGTTAGTACAGGAGTAGAGAAGGTCATGTGAGCGCAACACATCAGTTTTTTCATTGTGCGCCTATTTAAAAAAATGTGTTCTTTAAACCGAGTATTATGAAAATATTTTGAATGCAAACTGAATGCTATAATGCTTTTTCCACTGAATTAATTCAGCAGCAATGTCCAACCTTTGTGAAAGAGGGGAGTGTGGGTTTACCTCCTTCCACCATACGCGGACTTTGGCTCTCTTTAACCACAGCCCTGCCTTGTGTTGCAGTGGCGGGTTGAAGCCATCCATGTACGTTGCGTTTGATTTACGAAAGCACTTTCAAATCTTGTGCGATAAACATCTGTTTATTAGTAATTTTTTTTGTACTGCTTACGTTTAAGAAGTCAATCAATATTTGACATAGTCTTAGAAGATCCATATTGCGTTACAGACTTTTAATATAGTTCAATTTGGAGATGCTCTGTTCGAATATATGCAGAGCTATTATTCTTGCAAATGCTTGTTCCTCTATACACTATATTTAATCGACATAAGCATTTTCAAAAATTACCTTTTCGCTAATTTTCCTGTAGGTGCAAGAGGAATATGGGATTACAGTAGACTTTAAACGATAGTGAAGTGTTTTAATAAAGAGCTGGTTGCTATGCGATGCCTTTGAAAGTCCTTTGTTTTAACGAGATCCACATTTTTTATTTAGTAAGCTCTTACAGTTTACCATTCATGCAAAAATCATCCAGAAACAAGAGCTCTTTTGAGAATATTCCCAGAAAATTCAAGGTATGACATAGAAATTTCCATAGATTCGCCTGTTTGTGTCCGTCACTGTGTGTTCCTCCAACTGAGGAGTGGAGTGAGGCATTGCCGCTCACTGCGTAAGGTTCTCCAGAGAGATAAATTTGGACACCCCTGTTATTCAGTGGTGCTTTGAATATTTGTGGGCATTTTTTTGGACAAACCTATCAAATTCCTTGTTAATGTTCCTCGTTTGCTCTTTGTTATGCAGACAAGGAAGCATATACCACAGCATTTCAGAATGATACACCGTTTTGTTAACCAATTTGGTTTCAATTAAAAGATCTTGTAATCTAACCAGGATTACATTTATCGCAGTTATATTCAGGTATCAAGCACAACTTTTCTGCATGTCAAAGATTTCACAAAGAGATGTTTTTCAAGATGGCTATTTTCAGGATGATAAAAAACTACGAGACTCGAACTAAGGCACTCCTAATTATACCTCAAGAAGGTAGGCGGAGATATACTTAAGTATGTGGGTTTCCTTTAAGGGCCATCTGGACAGCACAGAGCGAAATATCAGACACACTGGCTCATGTCACAAATTACTTGCAGTACTCAAATTCAAATTATGGCGAAAATTCTTAGAAATTTCTGTGAAATGCGTGTGTAATGCTAATAACAAACCTCTTATGTCGGGGTCATTCACACTGACAGCAGATGCGAAGTGTTTCTGCCACCAGTGTTACTTGAAGACAAAATTGGCACCTGCTTGCGATGATGACATGTACGATAACACACAAATCTATGGCAGAAGGCGATTAACCTCGCGTGGAAGAAATTGCGGAAGACTACGAGTTCATTCACCGGACTTCCCGAGCAGGTGACCAATCTGCACATCTTGAGGTAAGGTCGCTAACCTTACTGTTGGTAGCAGTTGTACGAAAACAAAAGAGAGTAGGGGAGGAGCATTAATGGGTACCCTAAAACCGACAGTCGCATCAGGCCAAATTTTTCTTTTCCAGAGGGCGCAGGTGGTCGAATTTTGCACGGCTGCAACCCCACATTAACCTAGAGTGCTACAAGTGGATCTACACATACGAAAACCTTTGCAAACGATTTCAATACATTTGAGTTTTCATCTCCATGTAATTGTATACGCAGTAAGTTATGTGTAGTAATATCACGAGGGGGTTTCACGTGACGATAATTTTGCGAGCGCAAACCGTGAGAAAAATTATTCCAAATTTGAAAATCTTGAGTGTTATTTGTTTAGAGTATTCTGCTAATTAAGAATTAATTTACTAAAAATATTTAATATTAATAGTGATTTAAAAGTAAACAAGTTACAATAACTTACATATATTTAAGATTTATTTTCATAGTTGGCACTACAGCTAACCCATCCCAATCAATCCCTCATGATATTAGCGATCTGTTCAGTTGGTGTTTTCGCTGTGAGTTCATAACCTCTTTCGTTACAAAACATCTGAAACTGATCCCATACACACGACCTGCTCTTTTTCGTATTTTTGTGACTTCGCCTCTATTAAAATAGCAATATCCTTATTTGAATATTCATCAAATCTATTGTCTGTCATTTTTAAATGGTCTGCTAATTGTTTTTACTGTTCATGGACACTTCAGATGGAGCTGATATAGCCAAAGTGATAATCCACCATGAGTGGAATAGTCGATCTAACGTTAATACACTAAATAGTATTAAAATCAAACAAGAAAGCAAGAAAAGAAAAATAAGAAAATTTCTACTTTAATGGAAATTTTAGGCTAATATTCGACTGGTTCAATGGTAGTAAGGTTACTTTGAAGACAAAAATTGTATATTATACATTTTGTGTTTATGTGCTATGTAACCGAGCTAAATGGCGCCGCGGTAACGTGTGACCCATTCGAGAGGTCCCGAGTTCAAACCCCAGGTCGACCAATCCGATGGAAGGTTCCATTTTTGGCGGTTTTCGTTGCTCCCTAGGTTGATCCTGAATTTTCCTATCATTTTTTGCATCACTACCTTTCATTTCCTTCCTCTTCATCGCCGCACCATGTACAGGGCTGCGCCATGATCCAAGATTTGCTTAATCTTCAACATGCTGACCCAAGGCATTGGCTTGTTTGGCTACAAAGAGGAGGGTAATTCGATGAAGAACAGCGCACATGTGTGTGCACGTGCGTCTGTATGAACCACCGATACGATAGCCGATGTCATTAAGGCTCGGACTATTGAACAGGAGATTTGCAGTTCAAATCCACCAGGATCGTTCTCCCTGAGTGATTTTTCCCCAGGGAAAACACAACTGACAAATACCGGTGAGGTACCTAAGATTAAGCCTAGAATGCTTTGTTCCCAAATTTCCTTTTCCAATTTCTAGTCTTCCAGTCTAGGGACTTCTGCACGTCTCTGTGGCTTGTCTGTGCCTACGTCCTGTGCGCTCCTGTGGGTGGTAGCCGCAAAATATCTATGTACGACGCAATGCAGAACCATCTTGCACAGTAATAAATTAAGTTGTATATATTCTATATTCTTCCTTTGTTATAGAGAATTATATAACCTTAATCCCTCGTTTTGTTATAACGAAATGTTTCTTCTTAGTAGTGAGTCAATGGAGTTGACTCTCTAGATCATTAAACCCTATTTAAGATAAAACATATGTCTGAAGGGCTACAGTTATGCTTTTGTGTTGCTCTAATTGCGTGTCCTGTTTTGCACGTGCTCGCTCGCCACCAAACAAATAAGATAAAATGATGAATTCGCTGCTGCTACGGACATGTAATTTCCGGCAACATTTAGCGGCACGACAAAACACAGGTTACTGACCTGACTACCAACAGATTGCAAGCATGGTAGGTTACGCACCTCGCTAATTGTTATACATTACCTCTAGCTCTTCCTCATAGTACCTGCTCAAAGGCGGAACTTCCTGGCTGCCCTTATGCTCTTTGTGCCAATGAGATACAGATTTTTCAATTAAAGCTAGTGTTATACCTTAAGATCTAGATCTGAACTCCATATACCATCAACTAACCTCACATGTGTCCAAAAAGGAGTGCATTACCAATGTATAAAAATATTTAATATGCTACCTAATGAGTTAAGGACCTGTAATGATAAGGTATTCAAAATTAAGCTGAAGGAATATCTTCTTAAGCATTCATGCTATACCATAAATGAATTTAACAACATCTAATGTAACCATTAGATCATTTTATGTTTATAATATTAATCCTGTTTATTGTAAATATTGTATAACATATCGACATGTTCCACATCCTGTTGCCAAGGCAAATTATAGGATCTATGGAATGCAAATAAATGTATGTATGTAAAGGTGGAATGAACTGAAGTTTTTTTTTTTTTTTTTTTTTTTTTTTTTTTTTTTTTTTTTTTTTTTGTTCCTATCTTATATTGCATACATTAGGAAGTATCGTATTCTGCCCTAAAGCTCGACTTCGAAGTATCACCAGAAACACGCGTTCAGGGTTAAAAAAATAAAAATAAAAACAAAGGTGTGTGTGCATGCTTGTAAATAACATAACTCAACATCGAAAAGTCGCTGGATACAAAACTTAGTATCAGTTCAGCATGTTCCAAGGATGCAACACGAAAATTTTCAAGAAAATGTTCGTTCTCCTATAACTCTTTACAGAAAATATTTTTGTTACCACTGTATTATCTGAATTGAACGGTATAAATATTATGCAATAGGCCTAGTATTATCTGCACTAATATAGCATTAGCGAGATACGAATTGATGACATCCCGTAGTAAGAAAAGGTACCATAATCTGTTGCAGTTATAAAGCTTATGGGTAAGTTTTCTTTTTGGCCTATTATTGTTTCATACATTTAAATGTAGTACATTTGTATAGGCTATTCAGAACATCTAAACATATTTACTAACAGACTGGCCTTTGAATCTCTATTGTTCAGGTACTGATAGGTTCATTTCAGTCAACAGTTTGAACTTGTTGAAGAAGTTAGCACAGATTTAGATTTTTTAAATAGAAAAGTAATTTCTTGGAATTCAAACACTTCCTACCTTAGCGCCAAAAAGACTATGAAAAATCTTAAGGTGGTAAATCATATGGCAGACAGAGGAGTGAAGTTAATAAAAGAATTCAATGGACTAATAACGGCCAATGAAGAACAAAAACAGTTCATTTTGCGATGTCTGCTAGATCGGCGAAGACAATGCTCAGACTAAAAAGGAAATACTGAGTGGAAAATCGTGTTAAAACGAGTATTGATTTAACTTGCATTCCCATATTTTGTATTTTCTATTACATATTAATACGTAAGTTTCTTTCATGTATGTGTATAATACAGCGGGTCCCAAAGAATACCGACAACGCTTAGTATGTTGTACGGGATGGCAAACTGGTTGGTTTTCAAACAGGAACTCTGTCCAGAAATGCACGGTTTGGACGCTGTAGTGCATCGAAGTGTGACATGGGTGTACTTTCACATTTCGTCGACAAACCCAACATCGAACTGTCTACATAATAAGGGACTTCGAACTGTGTACTTCCTACATCATTGCAGAGCCTATATCGCCAGTGGTGAGCCTCATGCACATACGTGCAGTTGTTTTTGAAGATTTTCAATCGCTTCGTGGACTCGAACCATAAGGTCCTCCGCTGACGTTACCGGAGTGTCATACACCATACTCTTCACACAACTCCACAGAAAATAGTCGTGAGGTGTCAGATCTGGTGACCGTGCTGGCCGTGGAACAGGTCCATCTCTACTAATCCATCGATTTGAATATGCGACGTTGAGGTGATTCCGCACAGTTACATCAAAGTGTGCTGGAGCTCAAGTCGGCCATTTCAGCAGCTGTGTATTGTGTACGTACTTTTCTTTCTTTTTTTGGGGGGGTGGGGGTGACACTCACTATATATATAAAGTATATTCGCAATACATGTATGGTCGGTTTCAATTGTTTATGGCATTAGAAAAACACAACACTCTTTCAGTAGTTAAGTTTATTTAGATATTTAAGTTCCTTGCGGAGGTGCCGTGGCCGAGCGGTTAGAGAGTATGCCTACCACCTAGGGCTAGGCGACCAGGATTGGATCCCAGGGACCGCATGTGGTAATTGTGGTGGACGAAGTGGCGGCAGGGCGAGTTTTCTTGGGTTTTCCCCACCACTCATTCCACCAATTGCTCCATTACCACCTTTCCAATCATCGATATCTCCTGCATTTCATATCATCCTCTTCCTCACTCTCATACCTGGTGCCTGACTGACCACCCGCTTCCAGGTCTTTACTCTGTCCGGTCCATAGATTCCTGTGTTCCCCGACAGACGTCTGACCCAAGGCACTGGCTTGTAAGTCCTAGGGGGTGTAAGTCTTACTAAGGGGAGGGTAATCAGGTAAAGAAAAAAGGAAGTTCATTACGGCACGGGTTAATACTACTTAATTTTAAGGAAATTTTGCACATTATCAAAACATGTCATAAGTAAAAAGACACACACACATCTCCTTTTTGAGTTTCATTAACCTCTCGTACGTCGGCCTAAAAGGCAACATCATCGGAAAAGATGCCTTGATGTTTCCCAAAATCTGTCCCCTGAACAACTTGCAGCATTTTGATTCCAATATCAAGATTTTCTTGGTGTTCCTGGTTATAGAAAGAGTAAATGTCATTCTTACCAGGAAAAGTTAATCAAACAGGATATGCGACGCAGTTTCCTCATCCTCTTTGCACAATCTACGGATGGGTTCATTCAATCTGCTTACGAGGAGATTTCCTGTAGTGACCATGTTCAGAAATTAATGCAACTATTTTCCTTATTCCTATTTTGTGCAACCTCAAGAGAGATGAGGAAAGAGAGTTGCATGAACCTAAAACTAGTTTTCTGTATTGTTTTTACAGGATAGGTTTGGCATCTGAATTGTTATGTTTCCCTTATCCATGTTTTGCCGAGGTTTTGGCAGTATTTGTACTGATTTCAATCACGGTTCAGATCAATAATTGAGGGTATCTCAGTACCTTTTCATCCAACTGATCAACAATCTAACAGAGGTAAAGGTATTGTATAGACAGAGGAGATTCCACACTGAGCCAACTGTTTAGGTTATAGTATTTCAGACTCCGGGAGGAATGGATAAAATGAGAGTGCACTACGGACGAATAGCGCGAGCCGGCGAGAGGTCCCTAATGTGTCTGGAGATACTTCATTTCAGCAACGGGGTCCGCCAAGCAGCCACCTGAGTCATGGGTTTCGACAGCGGTCCACCCCAGCAGGTCAGGAGACTACAACGCCACCCATCCGTCGAGAATAGCAGTTATAGTTTGCTAAGTCCCAACACAGCAGCGACAAACTCGCCCATCGCCAATACTTCCGACCCTGAAATACCGGATTGAAATTAAATTGAAATGAAATGGAGGGGTGGAATTCCAAGGATGTGATTATCTTTCCCAGCATTGACAAAGGAAAGCCTCCGTAAAACCAATGGATCAGTAAGGTCGGCTGCAGGAATCGAACCCACGACCGAACGAATGGGAGGCTCACACGATTCCACGGAGCCATCTCGCTCGGTAAAAATCTGAAAGAAGATAAGGCAATAATTTCATAATTTAAGGTAATCTTATCTTAAATGATAATCTTCAAGCTCTCATGGAGCACAGCGGCAAGCTCAGGAGAGCAATTGCTTCCGCTTGAAAAAGTGTACAGAAGAAAAAAGTACTATTTGTCGTTGTAGAATAGGTCATATATGACAGCAATACAACATTGTTGAAGCTATATACAAATAAAGATAATGCTATAAAAAGCAATGTGACATACACCTATTTCTAGTTCCAAATTCGCATTTTACTTCTTAAACTGTACTTTCTATTTAATAGCCTTTTCAGAGTTGTTCATTAATGTTCACTGTAACTGGATACTGTATGTGATAAAGAGATATTATGGATGGTCTTCTTCCTCTAATAGCAGAACTACTAACAGTTTTGCACTGTGGTTTAATTTAAGACATGTTGCATAAGAAACGAATGGTTAGCTATTCGTTAGGTTTAACTTAGCCATCAGTTAAATTGTGCTTGTAATACAGACTCTTACAAACTGCATCCAGTTCTGCAACATCATTTATCGTTAAGCAAATAACAAAACATCACATAAAGACCGAGGACGTGAATGCCATCTTAAAACGATTGAATAATATGTGTATCTCCTCAAAGGCTCACCGATTGTGTTAAACTTTACTCCCTCATTTTTTCGATTAACTGTCCACCTGTTTACTGCTGTCGGCTCATATACAATGTAGCAGCTTTCGTGATTCTCAGCTTTTTGTAAAACAGTTGAGGTAATAAACCACGCGACCGAGATAAACTTTGAAGTTCTATTGGGAGAAACGGAATAGAAACGAGCTGACTGGAATTCGCCGTCTTCTTTAATATGAAACTAAATAAATATTTAATCAGTTGGAAGAAAAACTAAGAAACATAGAATACATTATTTTTTATACTTTACTTATGTTTTCTATTTCCTTTGTATTTATAACCAAAATCATTATCAGGGTATCTTAAATCTGTGCTAAAATTAAACAGCATATTTCTGTGCGTGCGTGTGTGTGCGGTGTGTGTGTGTGTGTGTGTGTGTGTGTGTGTGTGTGTGTGTGTGTGTGTGTGTGTGTGTGTGTGTGTTTGCTTGTTTGAAAACTGGAGGTTGGGATCTTCGTTCTCCTATTCGTGCCATCAAATTTTAATTCAGTTTTCGTTAAATATGGATTATTAGACTACGTTTTGGACTTTATTGTAAATATGATAGATGCTAAATGATTTCAAGACCAAAAGGTTAAATGGAAAGTTTACAATATGTTAACTTTAAGTTATATAAGGGGCGTATATCATTCATATCATCACATTTCCCTCATTTTTCACTGAAGTTTTATCAAGTAATGCAGTTCATTAATAATTACATTTCATAAAATTGTTCTTCGTGAAGGAATTACTCTCAAAGAGTAAAGAGTCAGGACTAAAAAAAAACAATGCAACAGCCGGGATTTGAAACACTGACCTTCCGCTTTACGCCCGGCTGCTCTAACCACTGAACTACTATGGCAACTTGCCAGCATGGCATTAAATTCCCCTTGGGACACTTATCTCAGATACGAGATTCCCTAGTGGTCTATCGGGAAAGTATGAATCGGTTGGGAATTTAGTGTCATACTGGCAAGTTGCCTTGGTAGCTCAGTGGTTATAGCAATCGTGTGTGAAGCGGAAGATCCGTGGTTCAAATCATTGCATTGAATTTTTCAGTCCTGATTTTACGTCAAACAATGCCTACACACGGCTTGTGCGTTTAAAACCATCAGTAAGTTTGTTGGTATAAACTATAAAGTAACAATCACCTCTAAAAATTACTCATAAAGTTGTTGGAATAGTAAGAGCAGTGCTTAATCAACTAACTGATAGGTTTATAATGCTAGATGAATGATCAAAAACTGAATATAGGTTAGTTATCATTTTTGTGCGAATTTTTAAAAAAAGGGTGTATTTTAGGTTCCAGAAACTGAGAGAACTGATAAGCTACCCTTACATTTATTTCCTATTTTGAACCCCAACGTATAAATCTACTGCTTTTGTCATATCTTGATGGAACTCCGCACAATTATACCATAGGACCAAACGAAAATTATAAGAACTTTACAACCCTAAAATTATACAATCATACCACAGAAAATGGAAACAGTCATAGGCTACATTATAGTTTCCGAAAACCACCTAATCCTTATTTTGAATTGTACAACACACATATTTTTAAAAGGCACCTTTACTTTATTTTCAGATAAAACTATACTATTTGTAAAGCACAAATGTGTGTACTATACGATTTGGCGAAACTTACAGGATACCATACAGTTTCTAAAATATATCTATACTCATATTTTTCAACCCCTTGTGCACAACTTGTCGCCATTTGACTAATCTGGATAAAACTTGGAACACTTAAGCTTCAGGTATAAGTAAACATTACAGGCTACTTACTATTTACTGTACGTAAGAGAGAAAGTAATACTATTTTACAAATCCTAGCTCCAGTTGGCACACATGTGTATGTGATTGTGAACTGCAGGAGGACGCCAACTGCATTTGTCCGAACACTGTTGCATCTTGTGAAGAGGGTGGGGTTAACACGTTACCTGGAAGGACGTACGTATCTTTCTCCTTTGTTTCACGCTAGAAGGGCTGTTGGAATTATTTTTGGCAATGACTGGATCTGTTCCAAGATCTCCCCAAGGGCAGTAACAAAAAAGGAAACAAAAGTTGAAGAAGGTGCACCTGCTGTCTCGACCCAAGTGCAGCTGATGGCTACCGGCGCAGCGAGCTCTCCAGACCTGATATCGTTACCCGTTGCTCCATTTCAAGTATCCACTCCCTTCTTCGTGTATGCAACGGACTTCAGAACCCACCTTTCGACTCTTACTCTTAATACTCGAAAGAACTGCATTTCAACCAAAAGTAATATATTGAAATTTCACCGGTACATATTTCGATGACAGCCGAACTTTTAAAAAAATCTTTTTCAGAAAAATATCAAATCTGCCATTTTGGGTTTAAGATCTCCCCAAAAAAATCCCCCACTCCAAACTACACTTTACATGAAAGATACCTGTTTAATAGACTTAAAGAAGAAAAGAAAGTATAGATAGCCGTATGAATGTAATACGTTGCATTTATATTTGAGTTATACAGAAAATTGCATGAATTGTTTGTAGAAGAAAGTGAGTAGAGAAAATCACGTAAATGTAATACGTGGCATTTCTATTGCAATAAGGAAAATGGCATGAATCGTTCTTAGAAGAGAATGTTATGTTATTCTGTTTCATAAAAGAAAACTGAGTAGAGAAACTGTGTGGTTGTAATACATTGCATTTCCATTTCAATCATAGAAATTGTATGAGGCGGCCGGGCGGTAAACCTTGGTCTGTGAAGGGCTCTTGAGCTAGGGTTTTGTTGTTGTTCAAGTGCGAGTAGTGCATGTGTTGCGTAAAAATGTGAGTAGAGAACACCATGTGAATGTAATACGTTTGTAGTAAAATGGATAGCATAAAAGCCTTCTCCATGAAAAAAAAAAAAAAAAAAAAAAAAAAAAATTAGATGTGCCAATTTTCATGGCGATCGATCAACAGTGTTGGAGTTTATCAACTTCATACGTACCAACATCCATTTATATAGATCTGAGTGTCAATACAGTTTTCTCTTAGCCTACAAAGATAGTCGGTAGAGAAAGTAATGTGAATATAACACAACTTTATGGTCAATAATATAAGATAAACGTCCATGCAAAATAAAAAGCTTATGTTTATAATTTATATTTATAAAATAAAAAATGGAGAAAACACAGCTGCTATATTTTTCTTTAAAAACAACCTGTTTTTAAACCTCACACGGCTGATCACCCGTGAAACTGTAATAAATAACGTGCGCCGTGAAAGCTTTAAATCTTACATATTTTTCTTTGTTTCTTTTTCTTTTCTAACTTCAGTAAGTAAGTAGATAACATACTGTATGCCACCCACAAATTCGACGCCGAGTTTTCGCTAGAAATGCTCATTTGGACACCCTGGTAATAAAATGTAAATAAATACAAGGAAAAAAACATATTTAGAACGAGTCTGTGCCTGTCTGTCGCCTCAACACAATAGGTAACCCAAAAGCCAAAAGTCGGTTAAATACCCAAATCTGTATTTCAATTTAGCGTCTTCCAAGGATGCGGCACAAAGACTTTTCAACAAAATCACCCCATTCCAAAGTGGCCTTTACGGGAACATTTTTCGAATATGTTTGTTTTCTCTAAAATTACTAACGATTTTGATTTAAAATATCATACATTAAAGATATGAAATTGTATAACTTGTATTTTTGACAAATAGCCTCTGAAGTCATTATGAGAGACTTTTACATAGTTGGTAAACCGTAAGAAATCGACATTTTACTGCACAAAAAATATAGATCTTGACAAAGCACGCAACTTATGCCATATTTTCCCGAAATTTTACTTGTTATTGGTTTGAATTCTCCAATATTTACACCTTTCTGAAATGCGAACTAGATATTCGATTTTCCTCCTGGTCATGAAACAGAATACAATTGCAATTCTCATTGTACCTAAACTATTTCTACAACTTTAACACGAAGTAGATAGAATAGCTTGTTAACAGTGGGTAGAGAAAGTCATGTGAGTGCAAAATATCAGATTTTTTTATTATTATGATTTATTTACGAAAGTTCAGGACAGACATTGGAAAGTTGACACTATTAAGACAAATACACAAAAAGAAAAGAATGGAGAAAGTTGAGTTTCCAAAAACTTTAGTTGACTGATTTATGGCACGCTTTATTTGTTATAAATTGAGAACATGATACATTGTCGCATGAATAATCTCAGGAAATAACACAGAAGATGAGTTGTAAGTTGATAGCGCAAAGTGCAAATTTTTCTTCTACGTATCACAGAAGGATGGCGACAACTTATCAAGAAAACTGTCACATGTAATCAGAAATGGCTACATTGCCCCAACACTGAAATCTCAATTTGCACAAGTTCCTCTCCTGATTTTGTTGTTTGGCAATACAACACTCTTACATGAATATTTTAGATATTGATTTTATTACAACTATATTCTTTACGGGTGACTTAGTGCTTTTTCTTTAAAAAGTGAGTGAGTGAGTGAGTGAGTGAGTGGGTGAGTGAGTGGGTGAGTGAGTGGGTGAGTGAGTGGGTGAGTGAGTGAGTGAGTGAGTGAGTGAGTGAGTGAGTGAGTAGTGAGTGAGTGAGTGAGTGAGTGAGTGAGTGAGTGAGTGAGTGAGTGAGTGAGTGAGTGAGTGAGTGAGTGAGTGAAAGAGTTTAAGGGCCCGCCGATAGCTTGGTCATTTCGACTTGTTCTTTAAAGAGGATAATGCAAGGCTCCATGCTGCTAAAATCTTCACGGAATGCACTACAAGAATCACGAGATGGAGCTATTGCTGAAAAATTGCATGAGAACATTTTAAAGCAACAAGAATATAAAGTTTTAAGGTATTACATTTTAAAGTTTCACATGTTTCAACCTCGAAGCGGATCGCACTTCTGAATATTTGACGACTTTTCTATGAACATTAATTAAGACAGAAATTTTTGATGAAAATTCAGCCTCCTTAATACAGAGATGAGGAAGAGGGAGGCTTGCAAACTATCCAGCCTTCGTAGCCCTGGTTGCTGCTACGGTGCTCCACCGGGCGGAGGGTCGCGGGTTCGAGTCCCGCCTCCGGCATGAGTGTGTGTATTGCGTACATTTGTAAAAAAATAAGAAACCAAAGAAGAGGAACCGTTGGGAAAGGACGAAAAAATATGGAATCTGACGCTGAGATTATAAAAAAAGTAAATAAAAAGAATACTAGGTACAATGAGACAGTTATTTCGTATAATAGCGAGAATATTCTTAGCATCAAGAATGACGAAAATGTGTTGGCCCAATCACCATATATGCGACGCACCTAACATATGAAATACAAATAGGAAACCAACCAAAGAAGGGAAAACGTAGGGACCCTGCCCTCTGCTCTGTCGTGGCAATGTTCCGGCCGCGCGCATAAAAGATTGCCTTCAGTCGAGCTACTAAGTCCCCCTCCGCAAGTTGTCATAGGGTCATTCTGTTTTGAAAGCAGCGAATTGTATATTTACAATAACATAAGTAAATACTCACTTTTACGCGATAAGCTGAAATGTACCATTTTCTAAATTTCACATAAAGCAGCGATAGCAGAAGATATGCAGAAAGTTGTGTGACAAAAGGGGAATGATAACGTCCAAATCTGTTTTCAACTCGGCTGCTTGCAGAACAGAGCAGCAGGTGTAATGACTAAGAAAGGTGAATGTTATATGCAGGTATTCGGAAAGTGAGAGCTAGGAATTTGATTATGGTTGAACAGGTAGGCAGGCAGGTGTTCCAAAGCAAGACGATGCCTATAAATAAACAAGTTGCAACAGTCCGTTCAGAAAATGTAGATCTCAGACATTAGAGGAGACCGTACAGATTCCAGTTACTGAGCTGGATTTGCATCATGTTTATCGCATCTCGATTCCCTGCTTCCGTATCTTATACTTACTTTCCTGAACATATCAATTCAATAATATCTTGTACCATCTTCTTTTCAGGTTATTACAATACTTCGCTCTTACTAAGCGTATATTACGCTATAACATTTGTGTGTCACGTAAATCACATTTCGAAGCATAAAAGTCATATTACTTTTGACCGACAAAGCAGAATGGGACAACTGTTTCAACCAATCATAGCTGATTATTCCCACATTCATTATCACCTCCGTAGCATTTCAAACTGGAAATTTGTAACGGTATTATAAGATAGAATAGACACGGTACGAAAGGGGGACTTAGCACCACGACTTTGGCCGGCCCATGTTCTCCGCCGGGGGGGGGGGGGGGGGACGCTCAGTGCGACACCGGAATCTCCGTGTGACGGCTGCTTGGCGGGGCCTGGCGCCGGGATGAAGATATTTCAGCTCTTGTTAGGGACTTCGGCGCGTCTCCGTGGCCTGTCTGGCCGCGACCCTGTGCGGCACCTTCGGTTCCCTCATTTCATCCCTGCCTCCTGGGGGTGGTATTCACAACAGATATGTGTAGATCTACGTGAGCTAGGTGTCCCCCTGAGTGTCTGTACCCTTTACCCTTTTTTACCTTTAGCACCTCGACCAATGAAATCCTTTGTGCTTATCCCGCGATAGGGTGCCTCCCGGGAAGGAGGGGTGAGGTGAGAGGATACAAAGGACGGTCGGACTTGAGAGACGACAGCAGAGGGCAGGGTTCCCATCGATTACGGATTTGAACTCCCCGGTGGCAGCTCATACACCTGCTCCCCTCCCTCCGGGGGCACATGGGTGACTTTTGGAACCAGGGACTTGGAGACCTCCCCCTATCCAGGGGACAAGCATTTATAGGGGCAAGCACCTGCCGAAATAATTCCTGCCGACACTCAGAACCCTGAAGCAACCAAGGAGATGAATGATGAAGTGAAATGACAAGTGAGAAAAAATGGAGGGATAGTAAATTTGTCTAGCGACTCGGGAAACCCCATGGGTCAAGAATTGTACCCACGACTTCCTGAATACGAAGCTCACACATTACCGTAGAAACTTTGTTACTGTCCTATAAAACACCCCTTCTGTTATTTATCTTTTTTATAATTTGGGCCATGGTTTAACTTCTGCTGTGTAAGGTTATAGATAGATATGGAATGCAATTGTTTTAATAGGAATTAAACTGGCTTAATAAACGCTTCTTGATTAGCAATTTTCAATTATATGCATAGTCACATAAAATGTAACTGTCTTGATAGCATGAAAGTAAATCAGCAAACACCTCTTGAGTAGTAATCATCCATAAAAATCAATGAACACCGTATAGTTAGTTAGACATCTAACGGAATATTTGTAATAATGCTATGGTATATTAGATATTCATAGCATTTTGGTAACTAAATCAATATTGTGTTTCCCTCATTAACTTCCTAATTGTGAAATTATTGTGTGGGGAAAAGTGACACAATGAGTCATTTCCCCTACATCGTAGTTTTAACCCCGCCCACTCTGCCACACAATGGTTAGTTACCAGGCCACGGTATTCCTCTATCTCAGAGAACCGGTCAGTCCCTCAAATTGTGTCTGGTGGAATCATATCGCATACCAAGTTTAAAAAATACTTCAAAGTCAAATGGGAACAGAAGTACTTTTGTGTTCTTAGTAAAAAAATAGATATCTGACGTGTTGTACTCACACGAATTTCTCTACTCTTGTGCTAACTATTCTTATAAACTCTTATTGCTTCATGTTAGTCGAAATAAACATTTGCAGAAACTAGCTTACTCCTAATTTTCTTGTAGACGCAAAAGGAATATAGTAGGCTTTGAGCCAAGTCAAATCTTTTAAAACTGGTCGCCATATTGAGGATTTGAAATTTCGTTCTCATTGCACGGCCAAGATATAAAAAAGTGAATAACGACTTCCCATTTGAGGAAAGTTTAACTATTGCAAAACTCACACAAATAACAAGGAATGTCTCCAAATTGGTTCAGTCCACAAATGTGCATTTAGACATAACTTATGTGTTTTAACGAGAAAATTCAAAATATATATTTCATTTGCCATAAACATATCTCAAACACATGGCGTTTTAATCAAAACCTTTAGTCATTTTTGAGAAAATCACAATTTTGGAAAACTTTTCCATGTAAAGGTTACATTAAGATGGAGTAATTTTCTTCAAAATCTTTGTGTCGCAACCTTGAAAAATATACTTAAATAGCAACTGACTTTTCGTTTTCCAGTTAGGCTGTTCACAGACACACAGAAACACAGAAACACACACACACACACACACACACACACACACACACACACACACGGATCTCTCTTATTTTTTTTTTTATTTTATTTTAAGTTTAGGGGGTCTTAGAACATATATTTCCGGTGAAACCTCAACAGCGATATTTTGGGTCGAATACAATACTTCCCCTGCTTACTATACGTAGTAGAGAAGTAACAGAGCTTTGCGTTTGCTATGCCAAAATAAAATGTGCGTAACATGATCATAGTATGTAATCACAAAACCAATACATCATGCTCCTATTCGAGTCCGCCACTGCACATCTTGAAACTTGCCTTGTTTGTAAAGACGTGTGTATCCGTAAATAAATATAACCGGAAAAGGGATGTCTTGCATTTGGTAAGTGGAGAGGTTAAATACTCGATTGCATTCCTGTCACCCCACTTCCCCATACCTGCTTAAGATAAATCAAAATCTTTAGTGAGCTTAGAGACAGCCCACGCGTTAGGCAAAATGCCTTTTAAATGGATGAGAACAAATAAAGAGTTCCACAGATAAAATGTGATTCAATGTAGATCTAATCGATAGGGTCAATTTACCTTTTGATGGCCTTTTCGCCTTATTCAATAATAAATCAATGCCTTTTTTTCATTTTAAGCGATGTTGCTTGTTTACTTTCCATGCTACAAGTTTTGTTACTGTAGGTATGGTTCCAGCTAGAATCAGCTGCACGAGAGTGGAGGAAGGGGTTACTACCATCTGTTTCGAGGGCTTCAGAGTACAAAGGCAGCTTCATCCTCGAACACCAACAATGTTACAACTTAGCACTTTCACACATTATGTCACCCATAGTTTTGGCTTCTTTATTGTGAGCTCGCTATTCGCTATTAAAGTTTTGTAAAAATAGAGTAACTAATAAAACAGTTTAATTATTTTTCAAACAATAAAATGTCTCAAGCCCGTACTCAGTGAAGTCGTTATGCAGCATTGGTCAATTTGCTTTCACGTTGGTCGATGACAGTTTTTATTTTCAAGCTTATTAGCTCAAATCTTGTACTGCATGCGTTTATTATTGCAGGAGAAGGAAATTTCAGTGCCGAGCAGCAAGTTTATTGGGGAGGAATTAGAAGATCATAAGCTAGAATGACAAATTCAGTCAAGTTTTCGAAAGTAAAATTTACAGTACGTCAGCAAATTTGGTTGTCATGTGTTTTTAACCGATGGAATAGTTATATGAATTGCATACAATGAATATTCTACTCACGCCGGATTGTCACCTCTTGGTCGTGGATTTATAGCTTTGGTTATCACCTCCTCCTTGACCGCCTCCGTAGCGCGGTTGGTAGCGCGCTTGCCTTTGGCGCGGAGGACCCGGGTTCGATCCCCGGTACCAGCATGGGGATTTTATCCCCTCTGGGAGGTCTGGCACGGGGTACACTCAGCCTCGTTAGGTCCCGTGGGGACCAATTGAGGAGCTGATGGAGAAGTAGCGGCCCCAGGTCTAGAAGACCGCATAACCAGCCTGGAGGGCTCGGGGCGCTGACCACGTCCCACCCTCCAGTACTGCACCTCACCAATGACGCCTGTAGTGGGCGGAGGTGGGGGACGTAGCGGCTGGGCGGTAGGCCTTGGCCCTTCATGGGCTGTAGCGCCGGGTTAAATTAAAATAACTAAATCACCTCCTCCTTACGGTTCCGCCAACATAAACATTTTCTTACGTCTCTCAAATCTGAAGTATCATACGCAGTAAAAAGAATTATTAAAAAATAGCAGACAAAAGATTTGGCAAATATTCGAGTGAGGGTATTGATATTTGAACTGAAGAGCCGAAGTCAAAAAATATGGAAAAGAGCAGGTCATGTGTGTGGAATAAGTATCAGATGTTTTGCAACGAAAGAGGTTACGAGGTCACAGCGGAGTTAATGTTGTTTTCACGGCTTACTGGATTAGTTGCAGTGCCAACTGTGAAAATAAATCTTAATTAAAATGTATGAATGGCATTGTAAGTTGAAATCACAATATCAAGTGGTATTAAACAAATGAATTGCTTCGCGCTCGCAAAATTATCGTCATACCCTTGCGTGGTATTACTACAGAATTTATAAATATCTATTTTCAGTTTTTATTTTCTTGCAGAATCGGGTAAATTAAAAGCCAAGACTTTTTTCTGTTGTAATTATATTGAACAAATCTCTGTTAAAAGTGGCAACTAAACTTGTAGAAATCACTGTTTTCAGTACCGACTATCTTTAAATCGTTTATATTTTTGTAGGTCAGTGGAAAACATGGTGAGAAGGAGAAGTTGAGTCAGTAGGAGCTTCTTTGTTTTAGATGACGGGGAAGGCACAACGTTTTGGCGGGAAACATCAGGTATAAGAAAAGATGAAAGAAAGCAAGCAAGCAAGCAGTTGTTGGGCATATACCTGTCTGGCCTGCACAGCTGCTCCGTTGCGTTGACCTGCCCTGAATGAATTAAGAGAGGTCTGTTATTGTCGGCAGGTAGGGTATTGACGCATGTACGACACGCGGGAGACCAGGTTCATCCTGTTCGCCCTTTGTCACGTTTCTGCGGAATGTGCCAGCATATCACTGCGAGTCAATGGGTTCACTTTCTATGTGAACATTTTAAAGCGTGCGCGAAATAACGATAATGATAATAATAAAGAAAGTAACTTTACTATAAAATTTATAAATGAAACATCTGCGAGCTTATTTTCGATAGTTACAGCCTCCTGTTTTCTTGTGAGCAAAGTTCTGTTAATAATCATCGCATTTAAATTCATTCAACTGTAATATAGCAGTGATGTAACTGACTTACACTCGGATACAGTAAAACTCGTTAAAATATGATCCAACCTAAACAGAATCGCCCTTCCCACTTTTCAAGTTTTACCATTGTCTCAAACAGATGTTCGACAATAATGTGAGCATGATTCAAAAGAGAATCATCTTTTTTGCAGAATTTCCATCTGTAAAATAAATAAACCCCTTTTAATATTTCTGTCACTATTTATGTTCAGGAGTTTCATCTAATGCGCAGATTTTTTAATGTTCGTCGTAATACTGAGTGGAGGATGTGCTTTTTATAGAAATTTTAATGTTTGGAAGCTGTTTACGTGAAGTTTGTGGATCACACAACAGTTTATTTCTATTTTGGTTGCAACAAGGGCACGGAAACGAAGTTTTGTTTGCTACTGTTGCTCTGATTCATGTTGTGACGTCATAGATGTAGTTGCCTGTGTACATACCTTCGTCCCAGAATTCACGCAAATCTTAGCCTACATTTGCTTTAATATTAGCTAACCATGTACAAATGTCCGCAATTGAAGGGCACACATACAAGTAAAACAGATGTCGAATTACCTCCTATTCACGACTATAATGCAACAATGCGATTCTTAACATGAGATGTACAAAGACACATTACATCCCGAGGATCAAGCGCACAACACCAGTTTCCTGCAGCTGACGACAGATGCCGTTGACCCAAGCTTTGTTTCCAAACATACTGCTACCAAGTTATTGCAGAGTGGCGCGAATTCACATAATCATGTTGAGGAAAGCTTGACTTTTAACGACACTAAAACGATTATGTACCACAAATTTATAATTAACGCCAATTTGGCAATCAGTTTGAGAAAAATTACAGGGCATGTAACGCATATTTCACGTCAATTGAGGCTACGCCCCTGATTACAAAGTATACATGGTTTTGTCAGATCAAATTAATACAAAATTATCCTTTTATAAATTTAACTACCATATTTATCAATTTAAATACCTAATAAATTTAATTAGTTACTACATTGAGTCTAAAAACTTATCTACGTTATTATGAGCCTCTCTGTAGCAAACTCTTCAAATCTCTTTTGAAATAGCGCATGGACTGTTCTTTTAAATTTGCTACATTTAATAAACTAGCATAGTCCCACAATACTCTACCCTTTTTGCAAACAGGGATACTTTATATTCAAAACCTTAAATTTCCTTTGTTTCTAGTATTGTGGAAGTGAACATCTTTATTTGTCATAAAATGAATAATATTTTGCTTCACATAACATGTGAATCATGTGGTACATAAATGGGTACAAACTAGGTACATTCATATTTTTAATTCTTTAAAAAGCGGCCTACACGAGTCAATTTTAGTGGTTCTAATTAGTTTTTCTAGATATTAAAACTGAGTATCTTTGTTGTTTCGCCAAAACATTATGCCATATCTCAATACACTTTCCACACATGCAAAATAGAAAATCTTTACAGTATTCGTATCTAATTACTTCTTTATTACCCTTAATGAAAGACAGAGTAGTGTTAGTTACAGTGCTATTGATTTAGCGGTGGCACCGTGGCCGAGCGGTTAGACCAGGCTGTTCCTAACCCACCAGTTTGTGCATGAGTACCAGCGAGTACGCAGCAGAGTTGCGCGGAGCACGGCTGTAAAGGGAATGGCAGCCAAGACGTCACTGGGCAAACTCACTCATTCCCCGTCGCAGGTCTCCACCAGTACCCACCGTGGCATGATGGCAGCTTACGCCAGATCAGAGCTGTGCGGCGTGTTGCAGGTTTAATCATGCAAGGCGGCGAATACGCCGTTACACACTGGCGAGCAACTCAGGTGAAACACAATTGGTTAGACCGTTCGCCTACCACTTAAGTGGCTCGGGTTCGATCCTAGGGACCCGCATGTGGTATGCGTGGTGGACAAAGCAACGTCTGCGGGTTTTTCTCCCGGTTGAAAGCACTATCAAATCTTATGCGATACACATCTGTTCATTAGTGATTTCTTTGGTACTGCTTACGTTTAAGGAGTCTACCAATATTTGGAGACAAAGTCGAAGTGAATAACCTTAGAAGATCCACCAAGTGATCGTTGCGTAACCTATTGTGGTACAAACTTCTAATATAGTTCAATTTGGAGAAACTCTATTCGCAAATATATGTAGAGCTATATTCTTACACACATTATTCTTGGAAATGCTTATTTCTCTATGTACTTTATTTTAATCGAAATTAGCATTTTCGAAAATTATCTTACTGCTAATTTGCTTCTAGGTGCAAGAGCAATATGGGCATACAGTAAAACTAAAGAGGTAGTGAAATGTTTTAAGAGCTGGTTGCTATGCAGTGTCTTTGAAATTTCGTTCCCTTTGCAAGGCCAGGAGATAAGAAAACGAATAACATATTCTTATTTGAGAAAAGTATAAGTATTCGCAAATTCAAACAAATAATAAAAAATATATCGGAAATGGTTCACTAAAAAGAACCCCCCGGAGAAACATAACAGCTAATTATGTAACCATCTCCAATGAGACAAGGTTGGACATCGCTGGTGGAGAGAGAGAGAGACTGAGAGTGTCTCATCCCCCCTCTCCTTCCTTCCTCCTTTCTATACGTGATATCTACATTGCTGTCTAATAATGTTGCTGATTATTGCGAAATATTTTAATTATGACACGTCTCTACTCTCATAAAAGATGTGATATTTTTCTATTACCTTTACGCAAGATTATAAAGAACCCCCAACATGACTTTCACGTTGCATTTGTTTTGTTTTTAACCTCATTCAGACAAAGAACACAAAAATTAGTTACGTTAGGCTTCAAATAATATAAATAATATGAGAGAACCGTGTAGGCTTATTCTATACAGTACAGTAACACGGCTGATAAACTAAACTAAACGAGTTTACAACTCTACAAGACCAGTATCTACCGAAACTAACTCATGAGAAAAGAGCAAGTTTGGATTGTAGGTTAACGGAAAGGTATCATCATCTTCTCATCACCCTCGGGGGTTCCCACCAGAGAGACGGATCTAGTCATCGCCCAGGGACGAAGGATCCCAGATGTCTTAACGATCGTTTGGATAGCACCAGAAAAAAAAAAAAAGAAGAAGAAACATAAGAAGCATTACAGTGACCACACTTGTAAAGATTATATTTCTTTTTACGTTGTACTAACGGATTACCAAGACTTCAAGCTTGTTTTATACGCTCAAAGATAATGCTGTTTTTGAAATCGACGATTATTTATGTACTCTCTGCAACAGCAACCCAGCTAACCAGTTTTTCCGTTCAACAAAACATCAAAATCCAACAGAAAAGATAAAATGGGAGAAGGTACAAGAAATAGAAATTACTTTCAAAACTATTGTTTCTATCCGCGAACGTTTTGCATAGCATTCTTGTCTTAAACCAAATCCAATCCAACTACAATTAATATAATAGCGTTGGAAAATAACTATGCAACCTAAGCACCGTGCTACGGAATTGCCTGGAATCATAGAACTGAAGTTAGTTCGTTATTCTGCGTGGTTTTCATTAGCCATGGTTATTCTATAGCTGATATCACGTGGTCAAGAACTCGATTTTGTGTGGATAAAAGTGTAAAATGATTTGCTTGTGTCATATAGTGTAATTTGAGGTCAGTTTTACGTCAGTAGAGAAATTAAATAAAGAAGTAATAAAAGAGAGCGGATTGAGTCAACAATTTGTTGCAATAGGTACAATATGACTCTTCTGTTTGTAGGTCTGTTGGGTTTTACCTCTACAGGGTGTTCCAAAATTCCCATTATCCCTCCATAAGAATTGGAAATGAACCCACCCCATGTGATGATATGGGCAACACATGTAATCGGGTTATATTTTTTGGAACCTCGATACTCATGAAAGCCTGCCAGTGAATCAGAGAACTTATTCCTCTTGCTACGTGTCTGCTTTGTACCGCAATGGGAACGTTTGGAAGTCCTTGGTAGCATCTGGTTCCAACAAGATGGGACGCCATCACATTTCGCTATGTCTATAACCGAATATCTCGCTGAAGTGTTCAGAGGATCACCAACGTTGCCAGCACCTCTGAAATGGCCACCCAGGAGTCCGGATTTGACATCCTGTGATAATTCGCTATGGCGCACATCAAACAAAAGGTTGCCCATAAGCGTTATCAGATGACGGCTGAACTCAAAGACGCTGCTCGGAATACATTTTCTTCCATCATACCAGCAGTGCTATGTAAAAGGTCACACAACTCCTGGAGGCAAATAATATTTTGCCATGAAAATAATGGTGTGCACACCGATCCTTTGGAACCAACGGTGATATACTTGTATGTGTTCATTTCTCTCCTCTTTCACATGCTGTTTACCACTGTTTATCACTTCGCAGGGTTGTTTACCCTATAGGTGGGGGGGGGGGGGCAATGGAACTTTTGGTAGACACTGTAGAATCCATATAATGTCAATCTCGCTTTGTCTGCGTTTATACGTGCATTTGCGTAGTAATTGCGAATTTATACAACGACAAGGTTCTGCCGTAATGTGTGAGGGTCACATTAGAGAAGTCTCGTTAGGTTGGCCACTCTAAACTTGGATTTTTTCCCTGATGTTCCCAGGTCGGTAAGCGAATACTGGAGTGGTACCTTTCTTACCACACATTTTCTCTCCATTATTTCTTGTTCCCGTCTGTTCCGTATTATAGGCTCTAAGACTGTAGGACCAGACGTCGGCGATTTGTGAGTTCCGGCCGGACGGTGAAATTTGAATTGGGGTGCTTGGCTAAACCCCTTTCTGGGATTGCCTTGTTGCACTTCGCGAATCCCAAATTGAACGTAGCTAAGGCGGGATTGTGTCGTGTCAGTATTTGTAAAATTCTGGAATCGTTTGGGAATCGCTTTGGAAACTCTTGTGTTCGATTCTCGCCGCCGACCTTCCTGACCCATGGGTGTTTTTTCGGGTGTTTTCCCGGGTCACTAGGCGAATGATGGGAGGGATAATTACATCCCCCAAAATTCCCGTCCCTTCATTTCATTTTACCTACATTTCAAACCAAAGTTTCAGGGTCAGAAGTGTCGGCGATTGGCGAGTTTGGCGCTGCTGTGTGGGGACTTTGCGAACTTAACTGCTGTTCCGGCGGATGGATGTCGAGATGAATCTACACCAGACGTTATCGCGCTGCCGGTAGAGCGCTTTCATTTCATCCCTTCCTCCCGTGGACTGACAAGCAATAGCCGTAACAGTTGGCTCAGTGTGGAATCCCCTCCCTAAATATTCTACCTCTACTTTTCTTAGGCCTAGCCGTAATGACGAATATACTGTTCTGGTTTTAGAACTGTTAAAAGCGGCCAGACGCTGCAGCAATAAACAGCGTTTTTATTCACAAATTAAGAATTATATGTCACAATTTAATTTGCAAAAGAAATGCGGTATTTTAAACCAATATCAGGCAAGAAAAAAAGGTATTTATTATACCTATTGGTAAATTTAAACAAATAAGAAAGAATATATCATGGCTCACTCAAAAGTAAAAAGCACTATTTGACATGAATTGTGTGTTTTAAAGATATCCACAGTTTTTATTTTATAAGCTTTTGTCGTCTCTTAGTATTTACCATTTATACAGAATCATCCAGAATGAAGAACCTTCTGAGGACATTCCCAGAAAATTCAAGGTATGACTAGAAACTTCCACGGAATCGCCATCCGTCATTGTATACTACTGTTTGACCCTCTGTCTGAAGAGTGGAGGGAGGTATTGCTGCCCACTACTTAAAGTTTGGAAACCTATAGTAGGTTGCAGGGTTCCGTTATATAACTATACCTATTGGTTTATTAAACTGTCTTCCGTAAGCATGTTTTAAAAATAATTAACGCTACTGATTATAAGTTTTAAACATACACTACTAGAATGTTTAATAAATGCTATATCGATGCCAGAAACTGTCTTTAAGTTTTCATAACTGTTGTGATTTTTCTTGATAACCTTGAGACAACTACACATGCGAGTCTAGGAAAAATGTACTTAGTTTATGCAAAGTAAGCTCTTTGCTTACTGTGTACAGCCTTTTTTGTGGGGGGACTTTCTTTGTGCTCCGCATATGTCTTTACATGATGAGTAATCAACCACAAAGCCTTGGTACAGTGTGAAGTCAGTTGTACTTCTAAATAGGACAAGATGGAAATAGTATTTTAGTAATATAGGAATCGAAGAAGTTTGTGATAAAACAAGGCTAACATAATACTTATGGTAGTAGCTGCTGAAAATAATCTAATATTAATATATCAAACAAAATGTTATTTCAAAACTAATACTGTTAAAATTAAGTAGGCAACAGAATTAAAGTGTACTTAGGACTATTTCACTTCATAAATTACGTTTTTCTTTTTTCTTTGTCTATCCTTGTTTTCATCTTAGTCAATTTCCGTTGTATTACTGATTGTTTGTTCCCTTTACACATACACACAAACACCCATACCCGAGGTAGGACCCAAACCCGCAATTCCTCGCGCCACGGAACACCAAAGACCACTTTGAAAGAGTGCAGTTCGACTTTGAAATCTTATGGGGTAGGTAATACCCATCCATAATTAATATAATTATTTGGGTTGTCGGGACCTTCTTTCCTTTACGTCCTACAAAACTTTTCCAAGTCCAATACCAGTCAAGCTGAAACGACCGCTGGCTGAACCTGCCGAATTCGCCCAGGTATAGCAGTATAGGCAACCTCGAACCACTCACACCCCACCTCTGTACCAATGTTGCAGACACTATTACTTGTTACAAGCAATGCACTAGACTGTTTATTATGAAAACGAATATCTGTTCGATCCTTGCCATTCAGTAAATAAATTGTAAGTTGTGTTTCACTGCAATGACTAGATTAGTTAATATTGTTGATCTCACAGCATTGTGTCACTATGACCAACATTGCATACAGTTCCTGTACGAAGAAATATTATTAAGAACACACCTGTTATTTCGGGAGTGCGATGCCGCCCTTCAACCATTATGAATCATTATATCCTGATATAGGCGATGGCACGAACAGTTTTCGGAGTACATGGCAAAGAATACTTGGTTCGAGAGCTCTAGGTTACCATCTGCCCATGTATTCCTAGTCACACTTAACTATGTCCATGCATTTTCGTACAAGCAAACATTGTCCATTGTTGTGCTGCAGGTACAAACGTAAGTCACCTATACCTATTGTCGGGAGGTGAGCATATCTTCAATGGACAAGTACATCAACACGAGCAAAATAGTGGTGCCGGTCACATGGTTCACATCGACGAATGGAAAATTGGAAAGAGGAAATGTCACTCTCCATGTTGGTGGTGTCACTGAGGGGCTCTCCTCCCCGGGGGGGGGGGGGGAGGAGGAGGTGCCCTCGAACTGTTGCCATTCTGAGACAGTCCCCTGCTGGCATTGGTGTGATGGTTAAGGAACTGATGGTGAGTTATGGGTGGCGAATGAGGTGTGGGATTTTTGGTGATGATTATTATGTCGTCACGTCACGTCTTATTCGCATCGCAATTGACTGGGTCGCTTGTATGTTTCTCCGGGGTCTAAATCATACTCCCCGAGGCCGCGGATAAGGTGGTTGAAACTGGACGGGAGACTAACATAGAAGCTGTGGGACAGATTAAGAATGTATTCTGTTAGGGTTGGGAAGGATAGGTCAGTATGGATATTGACGTTAGGAATGTACCTATCGGCTGCGATTGCTGTCCGAAGGTATCCGTTTTGGAGGTCTTGGAGATGGTACAGGTTGGTTTTGGCGGCAGCTCCTCCAGACTTGGCAGGCGTAAACAAGTACAGGTCACAGGACTTGCTTGTATAGAAGGAGCTTGCACTTGAGGCTCATAGGGGATTTCTTGTTGTACAACGGGTACAGCATGGCCATCCTTCTGTTAACCTTCGAAGCCAGTGATGTTATATGAGCCTTCCAGGTTATAGGCGCATATCCAGTCATACTCTTAGGTAGTTCGCCTTAGTGAACCAAGGGATTAGGTCTGACGATATCGTTGTTATGGCTGTGTCGTATGCGAATAGGTATAAGTTGCAGCCCGGGAGATGCTGATGTAGGTGAGGAATAGCAGGGGGTCCAAAACACTGCCTTGTGGTACCCCTGCGATGGGCGACGCTGGAGCAAGGACGGCGAGTCTTTTACGTTTGATGTAAGTCTCCAGTACCATGCCTCTATGGTTCTTGATGGTGGAATTCCACAGCTGGCTCTTAGCGTTGATGTCGCCCATGGCCATGGTGGGCAACTCATCAGTGAAGACTGCAACCAAGTCCTGATGACTGATTGATCTCCCTGGTGGTATATAAATGGAGAACAGGTTTATGAGACTTTTATTATGGCCATTTAGATGCCTGTCCCTTCCAGGCCAACTGGTTGCCAGATGTAGGTGACGATGCTGGAGGTTGCGGTTTATGTAGATGGCCGTGCCACCGAAGCCATCTTCTCGGTCTCTCCTATGTGAAACCCTACCCGGGATGGTGGCTTTATGGTTTCCAGAGAGATGTTTCTTGAACCAGAAGGATGTGGATTTTGTTGGCCGCAATGAAGTTTTTAACCTCATGCAGTTTACCACGTATACCATTGGCATTCCATGAGTAGATTTTTAAATTGAGAAGATCCGCCGATACCTTATTACTGTCTGCCATACTGACCCATAAATATGAAGACGGTGTGGACAAGCATTATTTCAGGTGCTGTGAAGGATGGTCTTTGGGTAAAGGCCTCTGTCAGCACTGCAACAAAGTCTGCTTGCAGGTGAATGGACATTTTGTCCATTAGGCTCAAGAAATTGGTATTGGGGGCTAACGGAGTTGAGTGGGATGTTTTGGGTACGGGTTGGGTTAGTAGACGCTCTTGGGCAGGTTGCCTATTGCACTGTAGCTGTGCCTCCGGATGTTCTGGAAGATTTGTCGGTGGTGATGGCTGTTGGTGCAGTCCAATTCCATGTATTTATGGTCTTGAGGGACGGACCCTAGGGACTGCTGTAGCAGTGGTGGGTCGCTGCTGCGTAGGAGGTGGCAGACCTGTAGCTGCACTACTGGGCTGTTGTGGATGTTAATGCAGCGGCGTAGTTCTTATGTTCTATCCTCTTCAGGTGGCACACCTGGATAACGTGGGGAAGCCTAAGGGATTGCCACCTATGAGAGCGGCATCGAATCTTGTACGCTCTCCGTTTTTGTTTAGGAAAGTTTCTAGTCGTGTCTCCTGCCAGACGGGGCACTTAGCGTACCGGCAGCTATGATCGCCACCACAGTTGAAGCATTTGGGCTAACTCCCTGCATACCAGGAAGCTTACTATTCTTGCTGCTGTACCCAATCTCCACACAGAAGGAGCAAGCTTGTTCATGCCGGCATCCTGCAGCACTGTGTGTAAATTGCTGACAGTTTGTACACTGCAGCGGTCTTGCAGGAGGGCGGTAGCTCTCGACACGCATGACGTTAAACAAGATGTCGTTGGAGCGGGCCTCCTTCCTGAGGGCCACTCTGAAGTGCGGGATGAGCTGTGGGGGCTGACTGCGGTTTGACCGGAGTTGGCCAACTCGTTCAACGGGATACCCTAGATCATTTAGCGTCGCCATCACGTCTGCCTCAGTTATAAAAATTGTCAGGTCTTTCAGCGTGACTTATAGCAGTTTCTCCTCAGGCAATAGTGTGGTGAGAAACTGGGCCACGGTGTTAGATAAGAACCGCCTAATTCGACGGTGGTCGTCTGGAGTGGAGGGTAGGAAGGCCACTGTCCCACTCATATTCCTGATGGTATACTTTACCTCAGGCTAGGAACTTGGTGAGTTCTCGGGCCTCGTTAGAGTCCCGGAGAAAGATAGGGGTAGCTCTGTGGGAACGGGCAGGAGCTGATGGTGCTGTGGGAGTGACGTCCTCTCCGTCTGTGGTATCCATTGAACCTGGATGTGATGGTGGTGTTGTTTGTGTATTGACTGCCTGGCTGGTACTGGCTAAAGGACTGAACCTGTTTGTTGGAGTGGCTATTTCAGACTGAGGTCTTACGATGGAGTTTCTTTTGCGCCACGTGTAGCTGTCTATGACTTCATTGCGGGTTTTGTGCGCCGTAATTATGCGGCAGAGTTGTGTGATCTCCTCTCTGTTGTACTTAGCTGGGTCTGGCAGCATCACAAGTAGCTGGTTTTCTGCTTGTGTCACATAGACAGTGCGTGCTTTAAATTCGTTCTGCAGCGTAGATAGATTTTCCGCTGTCAGAAGGAATACGGGTTGATAATTAAAGGTTTCTCCATAAATTGTTCCAGATTCCCACCCTCTAGACAGTGAAGGGTGGGGAAACTGGATCCTCGGAATGATCGAGGTGGTCACCAAAGCATTACGGATAATAGTGTATTGGCTTTTTTAACAATGGCAACAAAGACTGGGTTATTGCGGGAACAACGTTGGCAGCAAGGAAACTTGTCTGCCACCGATGTCGGTGCATGTGCAGTAAGTACATTTGGACGTGTTATTCATTTTATTTCACATGAATGTATGCATTTCTGACTCTTTAGAGTAGCGATGTCCAACGTTTGCGAACTAGGGGGAGTTTGCGTTTACCTCCTTCAACAATACGTGGGCTTTGCATCTGTTCAACCCCCAGCCTTGCCTTGTGTTAGTGGCGGGTTAGTCATATGTACATCCATGTACAAAACAAAAACTACTCATGTCGGGAACGCCAAATTCGTCTAAGTCCTACTCGGCACAACGCCTTGTTTACACCATTCACGATACAGTTGTGTAGCGGCAGCAACTCGTAATAAGTTTCAAATCTTAATATTACTAACCCACATGATTAATAATCAACCAAATACATAGCTTTAGCCTCTTTAACTGCAAACTATCAATATTAACTACAAATATTAACGGCGCAAAACAGGATACAGTTTGGATTGTACGGCATTACTAAACCTGCCATCTTCCACGTGTGTTTCTTGTAGCGTTATAGCAAAACATAGGCTACTCCTGTGGTGAGGGTCGCATCTGGGCACAAATTCAAGAAGCCTGGGACTCTAGCTTATCGTCCACATTACTGCATGTAATGTTGAGGTTATAGGTATCATACACCCGATATTACACATGTTTCTATTTTGTTTTTGTTTTAGAAGATGATAGTTTATTTACATGCATTTTTACTTTCTGTACTACTCATAGTAAGTAGAGGAAGCATTGTATTTCACCCAAAAACTCGATGTCGAAATTTCACTGGAAATGTATGTTTTGAGGCTTTCCGAATAAAAGAAAAAGCATTTTTAGAAAAAATTCCGTGTGTGTCTGTCTGTGTATGTGTGTCGTCTGTGGACAGTATAACTCAAAAACAAACATCCGCTAAAAACCAAAGTTGATATTTAATTTCAATATCTTTTAAGGAAGCAAAGATTTTGAAGAAAATTCCTCCATCCTAAACTACCCAACTGTCCAAATGAATTTTATTTTTTTAGAGTGAATCATTTCTGAAGTATTGTTATTTGTGTGAGTTTCGGAATACTTGAAACCTGCGTCTAATGGAAGATCGTTATTCATTTGTTATATCTTGGCCGTGCAAAGAGAACGGAATTTCAAAGTCTTCATATAGCGACCAGCTTTAAAATATTTGACTATCGCTTAAAGCCTACTGTATTCCCATATTCCCCTTGCACGTACAAAGAAATAAGCAATAAGATAATTTCTACAAATGTTTATCTTGACTAATATGAGGAAGACAAAGGATAAAAGTTTGTAGGAATAGTTAGTAGAAGAGTAGAGAAAGTCATGTGAGTGCAACCCATCAGATTTTTTATACCTGTCATAGCACACTTGTTAAGTTTCCCCAAGTCTCACAAGGACATTCTTAATGTACAACGTTTCAAGTTTGTTGTACCATTCAATGATAATATTTGTGATAGTGATATGAAGGTGTTATGCAAATGATATTTCCGTAACGACATAACAAAGTTTTGAAAGATTTCTTAGATGAATACTAAAGAAGAGCGATAAGGCAGCCAGCCGAGTGAGTATTATGGGCTGGAGACCCAATGTGGGTTGCTGTTCGTATTGAATCCTACATGTGGCCTTCATTTCAAGGATACCTACCAACAAACATAAAAACACGCCCCTCTTGGTATCGAACCCGCTATCCCATGAATCATTAATGTGCATGCAATTTTATTTTGTAACCGCACCCTCGATGCAGTGCTTTGCTAGAGGTTCTTTGTTCGTCTCCTTGGTGTTTATTTATTTTTTTAATAAAGGAAATGCTATTCAACCTTCCCTACATGTAAATGTTGTATACAACTTGAAAACAAAACCCTTAAAGAAAATAGATGAATTGATTCCTTTTGTCCTTATACTTGGTTTCTACATTGCTCTATAAGTAATATACCGGCTATTTTTACACATATTCTCAAATGTGAGTCCCTAATTGTACATCGATAGTATAACAAACCGAATTAAATACAATACTTCCCCTACTTACCAGAAGAGAAAGTAAAAATATCTTCATACACGAATTTATATTTTTGTGTTACCTAGGATCAATTTAAATCAATGACATTCTTAAGGCTTTGTAAAGCTAAACTTTATGGTGAAAGTCGAACGCTTACATAGGATCTTAGAATGTGCAATTGTGAGACATCTAAGATCCACTTCAAGTTTACGTGCTTATTTTCCTAGCAAAATCTCAAATTTTCTCCAAAGACATTTCTCTAGGGGCATATATTTAGATGCGTAAAACTGTCTTTCTAGAATACATGGGCACTGAACTGATTTATTCTATAATAATAATAATAATAATAATAATAATAATAATAATAATAATAATAATAATAATAATAATAATAATAATAATAATAATAATAATGAGTCCTCTCAATTCAAAACAAGTTTTTGAACTCAAGGAGTCGAATCTTTAATACTGACAGATGACCTACATTTGAGACATTCAATTTATGATCTACTTTCGTATTTACATGTGCGTACTTCCGGTAAATTTCTTTCCAAATACTTCCAATGAGCGTTTTCAAAACATTTAGTCATACCCTTCAAAATAGGGAAAACACGTGCCTCCCATTTAACAGCAAGTGCTACCGTCAAATGGGTTACTTTTACAATAAGAGGCAAAGTATTCCTACACACGTACTATGCCTAAATACTTGTAGGCAATTCTGAGCTGCTATTTATGTATTATAGATGCAATAAAATTGTGAAACACATCACCATTCCAGTTATCTGAGCAAAGTATTCCTAACTGCGTCGCACATCACTTAGAAATAGTTCTGCCGCAGCAGTGGGTTGGATTACAGAGGTACACTAATTAAACATCGTTTTCAAAGACTACCAGAATTACATATGTACATTTAAATCTGTTTTACTTTCGTTTTTAAACAGTACATGCATCTGTAAAACTCACGACTTCAACAGTCACTTGAACAGGATTTTATATTCTACCGAGTTATTTTGAATTAACCTGAAGCACTGTATGGTTATTATTAAGCAGTTCGAGGCTAATTGCTCTTGATTCCCTAAAAACGCGGATGATTTCAAGGTCTTTCTTCCCCACCAATATCTTGTTTCCACGTGTGAGACTAAAATGCATTTCTTGAGTCTCGGGTTACGTTACACTTGTTAACTTGATCGTTGTATTCATCTTTTACTTCCTAGTATGCAACCAAGAGTAATTGGATATTTGGTTTACCTTAAATGGTTGTGGTAAAATAATCTTTACAGCGCCACACATAAGCTAACTCCACCTTGAATTTCTCTCTTGCCAGATACTTCAAAACAAATGCATTACTCACCATTGAAGACGTACAACAGCGATCGACTTCGGTACACCCACACCAAGTTTCCGCACTATAGTCTTCATCACTGCATTTAAATGTAGGTAATATGTTTAATATTAAGACATAATAAACGTTTCGACACGGAATGAACACACGCAGTAACATATTTCCGCACATTAATACATTTTACTGCCATTCTGAACCGCACTTCCATTGAAACATAGGAAGACTGCGACCAGTCGAAACAGTAGAAATTCGATAAAGGTCGATTTCCACTTAAGACAAGTGTGAGTGTAAGTTATACAAACCTGAACTACTGCTTTACTAGGTACTTCGCCTAATGTTTCTGTACTACATAATACAGCAAAATTGAAACTTTTGAAAGTTTGATCTGAACACATTAAATTTAAATTCCAAGCTGCAATATAATATTATTTGGGGGATAACCATGAAGAAGAAAATCGTTAATCAAATTTACTACGAATGTTTTGAATCACTACTACGTTTTGTAAGCATTTTACTCAGGATTCTTTTGCAGTTTTTTCTCGAGCTCTTAACTTTTAAATGAGCTTTTTTTTTTTGTGGTGGGGGGATTCTGCTCCTATATTGTTTTACTCTGGTATCCTTCCACAACTTTAAAACTGAAATTTTGCAACACCTTGCTGTCAATCAGTTTTAGCACTGTATAGCTCCTTAATTTATATATACGAGAATTTAATTATTGCGATATCAAAGAGTGCGATGGATTTTACTTTTCTTTGTACTCCAAATTAAGTATCATAGTCCATGTTTACAATACAACAGAGCGCTAATGACCTTCACGGTTTTGCGCCCTGAAACCTCACTTCATTTACAATACAATGCCAAGCAGATTACTTATTAAAAGAATTTTGAGTGAGAAAAAATCTAAACCTTGAATTTGAGAAGTTCAATCACATTTGTTGTTTATTTTCTGACTCACAGCTTTTCATTTTCTTCTGATGATACAATCTGCTCTCTTCGGCTGTAGAGCTCGTTATTTAAAAGGCTATTTTGGTAAAGACTTTCTTTCTAACCATTTAATTCACTGTTTGCAATACGTTTTATGTTTTCAACCTTGATGTATGTGAGTTTAACATAGGTTAACTACTTTTATATTATTTTACTTTGCCTGGAAGAGATTACTAGAGAATTATTCTAATAAAAACTGATATTCCATATTGATGTTCCTTCGAAATCTTAGTCTGTTGTGCAGTTCGGCCACCTATTTTGAGGAACCGTTTTACAACTCGGGACCTAGCCCTTCAGTCCTTTTTGCAGAGTTGCAACATCTTAACATGAACCTTTACAGCTAATGAAACAGAAATTAACTGGAATTCAGAATTTTGGCAACTGAGACTCCACTTGGAGTCAATATGTATACCGGGTGGAAGCTTCTGCCATACGTTAACCAGGGATTCTAAATGAGTGTAACAAATGTGTCCCATATAAGTATTGTCAATAAAGAACCATTTCCCCGAAAAAAAAAAAAATAATTTCTGTCAAACATTTGGAGCCATTTAACTTCTTGACTAATGGATATAAATTGTTTATTTTTTCAAAATGTTGAGCAGACATTGCGTAAACAATGCTGTAATGTTCTTTTGTTTCAATTCGAATTAATTTAGTCACAATTTAATGTTAATGTGACGTTGCCATATCTCTCTTAGAAATTAAACTTTGCATGATATTTTAGCATTAAATTGTGACTAAACTCATGGAATTAAGGTAGAAATGCATTACTGCATTTTCACATTAAGGCAATGTTTGCGCGACAGTGAAATAATAAACTATTTATACCCATACGTTAAGAAGCTAGATGGCTCCAACATTTGACACAGATTAATTTTTTCCGCCGAAACGGCTCTTTGTTGACAATAATTGTGTTGGACATGTTTGTTACACTCATAATGTAGAATCCCTGGTTAACGAATAGTCGAAGTAGTATCCTCTAATATACTCATAGCAAAAGCATCCAGTTGCTTAGGTATTATTGTGTATTCAGTGTCTAAAAGGCAGTGGATGAGGAAGGACGTTATGGCATGAGGATGACATGCTTCTGTGAGGTTATGTTTTTGATTCTCATAATACTACTCATTGTAAGTAGGAAAAGGGAGATAAAAAGAACTACAAATTACCAACAAAAGAAGCTTATCTTTATTTGCTTTTGCCTCTTAATATATACTTTTTCTTTTCCAATATTACTTTTTCTTGCTATAACTAAAACAAATAATTTCACAATCTGTTGTGGTCTAATTTTTTTTCTACAAAGATATACAAATTAAGCTGGATCTTGTGCACACGGAAAATATCTACACCATTAAACTAAACTGAAGATAATGTGAGAACCCGTATACAATTGTGGTGCATTAATTCTAATCTACACACGCCAGGTATTTAAACTTTTTTCAAGCCAAAAAACAAAACTGCAGTCTTATGATGCAGATATTTTCCGTATCACGTGATCCTATCTGAGATCATATTTTAATACATCACAGGTGTTACAAATAAAAAGAAAAGAAATGTAACCCTTGTCCGAAATGCGAACTTCACTTACTGTTTAAGCTTGTATTACAATTACAGTACAACCCAAGTAATAGTTTCCTATCTCATTTCCTATGTTGAGCGATGGCAATGCCATCTGGCAGGTACCAGTCATAAACAACGCCTCTCGGACAAGGTTATACAACAGAACTTGCAATTGAAATGTTCATATTTAAAATTTATGGAGATCTAAGAGCAATACCTTCTGCAACCGATTTTAGCCATCTTGTAGCTTCTCTTAATTTTCACAAGACAGCTTTAAGGCACGATTTCAACCCCTGCTTCGCAGACTTTCGTCTTTTGTCTGTCTTGTCGCTAAGAGATCACCTAAAGAAAAGCAATGCAATTACGAAAATAACAATGCACAGCATCGTTTCATTTACATGGCAACCAATATAATCTTTGGGAACAAATGACGCATGAAACAAAGGCTGAACACACTTTATTTTCAAATAACATTCTAAAGGAAACAAATTTCGTAAAAATAAATACACTCAGGAATCAAAATATACATTTTCAGGTTTGATTATTTTCCTGCAAATAACATTCTAAGGGAAACAAATTTCGTAAAAATAAATACACCCAGGAATGGAAATATACACTTTTTTGTTTTTATTATTTTCCTGCAAAATATGAAGCTTACTTTCGAGTTTTAGCGTTAACTACGCTATGAAGATGTGTTAACAAGTCTAATCAAGATAGAATGAAAAATAAATATTGTTGTCAGGAGTTTTGAGCTCTTTTGGATAAGATCTAATCAATTTAGCCTCTCCAAATCTCTGAAGTGAAATATATAGCGAGGTAAAATGTTTTTTTTTTTTTCTTGTTTGTAACGTATAGGCAAGGAAAGGATGTAAAACTTCCAAGAGAAAAAGCGCTTTTTACAAAAGTAACCGTATACAATGTAACTTTTATGAACAAGACAGGCACAAGTAAGGGTTAGTAGTGAGACAGCAGCTCTATATTAAATTCACGCCCAAATTTCTCCTGCTACTTGTTTTAAATTACAAAGCGAGTTCTTTTGTTACTACGGATGATGCTAACAAAGACAAATCAGCAGCTAAGACTGGATCAGTTGATAAGCGGATGTTGGATGGACGGTTTCCCACCCCGCTGGCAGGTGGTACATAACACCAGTCTACCCTCATCTTCCCTAGCAGACACCTGGCAGAACCTGTCCTGCACATACCTCTGCAGCATCTGGAGGGTGCCAACAACAGATTCATGCAACATGCACATTTGGCCAAATAACCGTTACAACTTCAAACAAAGAAGAGCTTTGTAATGCACACGAGTTGGAGTAATTTTATTCAATCAAAATGGCTACCCTTTTCGTGAGCACTAATCCCAGTTCCCGCCAATTCTCAGTCAACTGTTTTTTGTTCATGTTACTTTTTCAGCTTCGTGTGCAGATATGAGAAACCAAATTTCAGATTTATACTCTCTGAGAGTTAGTGATGTTCCTTTGTTTTTTGTTTCACAAGAGAAGCATAATGGTTGACTATGGACGTTAGTTCTACAGCTTATGTGACATATTTCCATCACCTTTTTAATAGAAAGAAGCATTAACGACGAGAATAGTTATAGTGACACCTTTCTTTAAGGCAATGCACCTATGAAAAACCTAAAAATCCATAATTTCCATCTGGGTCATCTGAAATATTTACTGTAATATGATCATAAAAATGTTAGATACCTGCATTTGCTGCAGAGATATTGTTTTTGATCTGGGCATGCTTAAATTATTTGTGTTAATTAAAAATACTCCACGTGTCAAATGCTTTCTTGCATTCTACTAAGGATTTTATTGGGTTATCCCATATAATAGCAGCCTAAGCTGCTTCTGTTATCCAATATAATAGCAGTCTACAAAAAAGAACTTTGATGTATGGATTGTTAGCTCTAAAGAATAAAACAATATGGAAGATATATATCCCTAACAGTAAATAAGGTAGTTGTAAAAAATCCAACTGTCACCAACATCCTCGTCACTTCTACACAGTTATGGATAGAGTAATATTGTCACAAACTGGCACTAATAATATCCTCCAACCTAAATTGATCATAAATGAAATAAGCATCTTCCTGAAACCAGTGACATGTGAAGAACTAATGAAAATAATAAAATATATAAGAAGCTGCTTCTTGGACGCGCTTGATTAACTATTGTATTATACAGGATAACAGAAGGAGCCAGGCCAGGCTGCTATGATACCGGATAACCTTTTACTGCACCTTCAACAGAGCATTATGAAGAACCGAACATTCAAAATTCAACTGAAGCTATGCTAGAGAGAAAGAACAAGCCCTTTGCATTTAGATATTTTTAACATGAATTAGTATCATGCTATCAGAACATTTAATAAAAAATAAATGTAATAATAAAATTTAAAAAGTGGCTAAGTGAGTCTTTCAAGTAATCATTCATGAATTTTTGCTTAAAATTAGAAGTTGATTGGTCATACATTTTGACACGTGAAGCATTTTAAGTAATGAAACATAATGTAATGCAGAATTTAATGGTGGATGGTAGGAGAAACTGGTTAGCACAACTTCCAATCAGAGGCCTTGCGATATTGTGTAAAGCCGGTGATATAAATATAATTTGCACTGACACAATTTATCTGCGCAACGGGAAAGAGAATGAGATCATGAAGTGGCTGGCCAGCTATTAGCCACCATTAAATTAGAATATTGCAAATGCTGCATAGATATTGCCAAAATTAGTAAATCAAACGAGCCAAATGAAAGTATGGAGTATAAATACTCCATTAGTTGCATAAAAAGCAACAAATTCAGTTTTTTAATGTTTGCAGATTTTCATTTGGTTTCACAGGTGCATTGCATAACAATGAATGATTTTTCCTCCTCCTTGAGAACCGAGCGGGATGGCTCAGGAGGTAACGTCTGTGGCTCAAATTCGGGAGGTCGCGGGTTCGATCCCCGTGGTCGCGCACTCTGATATGGGGTTTTCCGTGGTTTCCCCATGTCACTTAGGCGAATGCTGGGGTGCATTATTTCATACCATGGCTTCCTTTCATTCATTCCATTTCCTTATCATCTTTCAGGTGGTGCAGTTCCATGCTGATGGCATGGTAACTGCAGTTCTCGGCGCTGGGTGGCGTCCGGTCAGTCCTTGTCCTCCGTCGAGGTGGGAGGAACGCTTCGAGCGATACCAAACCGGACTCGCGGTATGATGGCTGCTTGGCGGGGCCTGGCACCGAGATGAAGACATCTCAGCACTTGTTAGGGACTTCCACGCGTCTCTGGTGGGCCTGTCGCGCCCCTTCGGTTCCCGCATTTCATCCATGCCTCCTGGGGGGTGGTAGCCGCAGGACAACGTGAGCGAGGTGTCCCCCTCTGTACCTGTACCCTTTATCCTTCCTCCTCCTTGCTGTACTCTATGGCTATAAGCAAATGGAGGTAGACATGAAACAAGAGTCTCAAACATCCATAAAGCTTGGACTCCTTCCTACATCAAACTTCCATTCTCTTGGTGGATACTAATACAAACCGAAAACCCTAAATGAATAAACGGCACATAGGTTGGATGTTTAAATAAAATACAAATTCCTGTACACGGTTCTTTGTCATTCCAAAATATTGAATGATCAAAAGCTAAAATTATTTATTATCATACAAATCGAAAGCTTTGAGAAACTTATTAATTCTTGCTTCATGAACAACTCTTTTTTAAGAATATTATATTACCTAACAATCACATCCATTCCTTTTGTCAGAAAAATCAATTTACGAATCCAATCTTTTAGTAAACAGATCAAGGATAATAAAGAGCATGTGTCTCACTGCTAAGCATTAAAAACAAAAGAAGGAAAGAAAGTGTTCATCCTTGGGCTTAACAAGTGCATATACTGACATCAATGAAAGCACCTTATCCTTTAAATTAAGAATTGAATCAAAGTAAACGAAACTAAACCCTCAATTGTTGTACTGTTCAGAACATCTTCCACACTGCATACATTGTCTTCCCTCCGTGGTGTCTGAAATACATTCAACTCAACCACTCCGTTACGTTTGTGGAATGCAAGGGCAGAAATGACAAAAATTGCTTGTATAAGCTTGAGATCGTGGCAGTTACATTTCTGAACCAATTCTTTACAAACCTCTTCAGTTTCACACAATGCCAACATATAAATTGGTGATACTGTAGATTTACATTCACAGGCAGTGCTTTTTAAGCATTTATTAACTTAACATTGTGAGCTTAATCTAGAGCAATATAAAAGTCAGACAATGTAAGGCACATTTCAGCAACAGGCATGGCACAAGTTGGCATTGCAGTGATACCAAATTCTTCAGTTCTCATTAGTGAATATCAATTATCATAAAACAAACATAGTTTTTGTACTTATATTAAATTTCTTTGGATTCACACACTCACACACAAGAAGTTTTATCAAAGCCCTGAATAGGTTATCACATATTTTAGACAAGTGCAATGGTCAGCTCTATTATGCAGGAGCTTTAAACGTTTGGTATGCCATTATAAACCTATTCAGCGTAATGATACAGATGATAAAAAAAATTTAGAATTAACACTCAATATGTCTCTTACAAACATACCACACCTCTTTTGCAGTTAATTATATAGAAGATTCCCCTTAAAAAAATCCATACCATTATATAAACTGCAAAGATTACGAAATTTAATCCAATAGTCAATATATGTTCCAAGTTCTTTGTAATTACAAAGCTGCAAAACACCTCTCCCCATTAATATTTTCTGTACACGCAGCATTACCAACTCTGTACAATAAAAAATTACAAATTAAATTTGAGTTCCAATATTTACGACTAAAAATATCTTCCTTGTATTATCATTATTACTATTATACAAAATAGACATTTTTATGTTAAACATTCATAAAGGGTTAATGCTCTATCTGAATAATGACACCAGGATTAAAAGGGCATCTGGTAAGCCATTCATCATTTATTATTTTCAATGTTTGCCATTTTTGTTCAGCTTACGGTATTTGGTAATACGTGACCTCCTTCATCCTGGCACTCTTAAGGAGATATAAAAATAAATCTTTAAGGAAAGCAGCATCGTCAATTAGTTCTTGGTATCTGTACCACTAGTTCACTCAACACTGGTCAACTTAACATCATTCAAAGATGCCCATAAATAATAATACAGTCCAAGAGTGCAGCTGAGTAAAACAAAACACGGGTGGGAATGTCCATATGCTTTAAAACCCTTTGTTCCTCAACATTGTCGTGAACACTTCTTCATTGAAGTCTAATGAATACCCTCACAAAGTGTGAGCACATAGCAGGAGACATTAGTGTGTCTTTTGTCTTTGTCAGCTTCCTCCTTGGAAAGAATATTACATTCTTTTAGTAACATTATTTGGTTTTATAATTTATAAAATTAAGATCATGATTTATGCAGACATGATTATTTAGGATGCCAAATGGTGACATGATGGAGTTTGATGGCAGTACACAAACAATAGTGAAGGTATGAACCATGACAGCTGATCTCTGCGAGTGAACAAGCTCAAAAGAACAACACATTCCTATAGCATCATATTAATTAGATAATGAACTGAGATGCATGCTTCTCCGAGATCAGGATGAAAAAAATCTAACATATAAACAAAACAAAATAAAAAATAAATTACATACATACAGCTACAACAAATTTGAAGTTGTACATATAACTCTACACACCAAATAAAACTAATATAACATTGTACATTTTTACTAAAGGAGATCAATTTTTACTTTATACTCATAGCATAATTATTTCAGCTCTCTTTTACATGTGGCTTTTGGAAAGGAATGTATGTTCTAGCTGTTGCTTAACCTGGTCCTTTTTGGCTCTGTCACTGGAGGGAGAGTAGATGAAGATGTTAACTTCGTTTTGGGGTTGAAGCCCCTTTTCCTACTCTTCAGGAAATCTGGAACAAAGGAGAAAATATATGCTTAAAACTTAACTCTTTTATGCACTCTACACAACTGAAGTGTTGTCAACATTCCATAGTCAACGCTTTTCATACACATCCAGTAATCACACTTAAAGTACAGTGCCTTTTTTATTAAATATATTTTTGTAAAGATATTTTGGTACGTAAGATGATTGTGACCAGTGATGAAATCAATGAATGTCAGATTTAAAATTTGTGCGGACCAGGTACTTTATTTGTACTCAGGTTTGAATATTTTGAAATTAATCCCTAACCCAAAAATCTGCATATCAACCATCAGAAGAAAAATATTATTAGTGGTCCTGGAATATTCGTACATAAGATGAGCTCCAAAAGCACAACTACAGACACTTGTCTTTATTCACAATAAGCTCCTCATTATTTTACTTTTTTTTTTCTTTACTTCAAAGCAATGGTTACACTCATAAATTAAGCAAGAGATTTCCTTGATATATTATCAATACATCCACTGTTTTACATGAATGATTTGCCACTTATTGAGTTGCCTATGAACAAAAATTTGAAAGATAAATGTTCTCCACTACTTGTGAATGAATGAATGAATGAATGAATTTTATTTGTACCAATTCTTTTACATAACTTTTACAATTATCCTACTCTAACCTAAACTACATACAAATTTTACATAACCTTATTGCTACCTTGGTTTGCATGGCACCCAGGCCATTTGCCTCCCAGGTAGCTCTGATCAATCTATTCCATCTTATATTAATTAATTGTCCCTCTCCCCCACTCTGCCTTCTTCATTTACACTCTTTACTTTTCTTGCCCATTTTTCTCTTACTTTCTTCAAAAACTCACCTATACTTCTAACCTTCCTTTCCTCTTTCACTGTTAACATTTTTATGGCTACCATTTTCCCCTCTATTTTTTCCCATTTTTTCTCCCAAACCTTTTTCCTCCATAATGCTAATTCCTTACATTCTGTCAAATAATGTTCTATACTTTCTTTCTCTCCGCACATTTCACATATTCCTATTTTACCGCTTCTTGTCCCTCTTAAAAATATTGCTCCTGTTCTCATCCACGCTAGTCCTTCTTTTTCCTGTCTGTTGCAATAATCCACATATGGTTCTCGCCCCCATCCTCTTTTTATTTGCTTGTAGAATTGTAATGATTTCTTGTTTTCTAAACTTCCCCATATCTCTTGCCTCCACTACTTGGTGCTTTAAAACTTGCTAAACCTGCTTGATAACACAATGTATTTTAACAACCAAAAAATAAACAAGAAAGTAAACATTGTTGAACTATTCCAGTGTGACTTGGTTGAAATCAACAAACTGTGTGCATAACAATTTCAGACTTCAACAAATGACAGCCTTCATTCCCGAAAAATTTATCAAATTTCATGATCACTCCTAAATTTTATCACTTCCTTTGCTTTTTTTACGTTGTGATCTGGTTAGAGAGTCTAGCTGCACTGTCCTAAAGATGTGCAACAGCTTATGCAATCTCACACAACAAAGCCGCTGAGTAAAATGTCAAAAATGGCTGACTCTTACTTCTACTGAAATAAATGAAATAGTTTGAAGAGGAGAACCTTAAAACACAGAAGACAACAGGAGATATGTTTGGAATCAATTTGACAAATTTTGTATTGAACAAAATTATAAATTAACAGCAGATACTCCAGCTACTGACATTGCCAACATTTTATAAGACTGACACATCAATATGAGAAAACTAAATGGAAAAGAGTATAAAGAGGTTAGTTATTACAATAAAGCATTTAAATAATATTTCATAGGCTACATCATTCTTTAATTTCTGAAATAGCTTTTATAAATGTAACAAATGATATTCAAATTTTGTAGATAAATTGACGATTACTTATGGCAATTGTGTTTCATGCGAAGTCATGATGCTTAGCTTTTCTTCCGAAAGCCAAGCTTAAGAGCCCCTGCTGATCGCTCTTGAACACAAATATCAACAATCACTACTATTCTGAAATTAATTTTACTTGCTTTATGAATTTTGTAATAAAATATGGTTCAACCAAACAGGTAAACAGGATTTATAAACTATTATTCAAACTATTACCGAAATATTAATAGTTTGAATAATATTATTAGCACACAATCACAGTCCCTCCATATAGAATTCACAAGCACACCTAAGTATATCAGTACTGATTGAGTGCCGAACCAAATATAACCCATGATGTGATCCTTGAAGCAATTGCAAAGGACATTATAGAATCAACGTTACACTCTATAAACTCGAGTAATCTTTATATAATAGTCATTTCCTTTGTTACCTTTCAGGAATGACAGAGAAGAAAAACAGAAATTTGTGATAAGAGGCTCCCATTCAGATAATATGCCTAGTTCACAATAATGTGTGGCAGTAAAATGATCTTTGCTTGGTTAAAACATAACAAAAGTGTGATATATCAGGTCTTTCGAAAGTAACATTAAACAGCTAGAAATACTATATTTGAGATAGGAGAAAAAGTCAGATAGTGGGCAAACAATGATTTGGTTTTCATTTTACTTCCTCTACTGTGTATAAGTAAAGAAAGTATTGAATTCCATCCAAAAATTCGTGATCGAGATTATTCCGGAAATATGTTTTGGGTCTCCCTGAATCCAAAAGAAAGCATTTCTGTGGACAGCAAAACTCAACAACGAAAAGTTGATTAAAAACCAAAGTTGATATTTAAGTTTAATATATTTTATGGACGCGACACGAAGATTTTGAAGAAAATTCCTCCACCCTAAACTACCCTTTACGGAAAAAAATTTTGATTTCCTCGAAAATAGCCCTAACGATTTTTGATTAAAATGCCATATGTTTAAGACACTTTTATGACAAATGAAATATACATTTTCAATTTTCTGGCTATAGCCCATGTAGTCCTGTTTACTCTGGATGACGTTTGCATAACTGGTAAACCGCAAGAGATGACCAGATCTTGCTATACAAAAATTGTAGATCTTACTAAAACACACAATTTATATTCAAATAATTTTTATAAAATGAACCACTTCGGACCCTGGGACCTGAATGTGGTTTCGTGGTGGACGAAGCGGCGTCAGGGCGGGTTTTCTCCGGGTTCTCCGGTCCCCCCTCCCCTCATTCTACCAACTGCTCCATTATCACCTTCCCAATCATCGATTTCGCCTGCATTTACAGTCATCCTCTCACTGACTACCATACCTGGTGCTTGGCTGACCACTCGCTTCCAGGTGTTCACTCTGTTCAGTCCATAGGTTCGTCTGCTCTCCGACAGGCGTCTGACCCGAGGGACTGGCTTGTAAGTCCCACATAAGGGGAGGGTAATCAGGGAAAGAAGACGTAGAGTCCAGCCACAGCCGCCGCAGAGACAACATGGCAGGAAGAAAGAAGAAGCGAGCCGCCGCAGCAGTCCAAGGAGCCTCCGAAGAACCTTCTGGGGAGACTGAAAACGCCAGCGCCGTCCCTGCCTCACAGCCAGCCTCCTCGCCAACTCCTCCATCTACGCCGCCTGACCAAGGTATCTCAGCCTGCGACACCACGCCGACATCAACCACCCACCGCACACAGCCGACACAGCCAGAGGCTGAATATCAAACGTCCAGAGAGAGTCATCCTAATCTCACGAGGCTGCAGAGTTTCAGCGCAGTTGTGCGCGGAGTACATCGGCAGCTTCCGGACTCTCTCCTCCTCAACGCAGCCCGACGTCGCTGGCCTTCTCTCATGAAAGCGACGCGCATCATCACAGCCAGAGGACCGTCGCCGCTGGTGCGCCTGGAGTTCTGGGATGGGGCAGATTACCGCGCTGCTTTGAAGGACGGGCTTCCTGCCCTCGGGCAGGTGCTCCCAGTCGAGGCTAGCCGTGGTGTACGCCCTATTCCCTGCCGACGCTGCTGCCAGTATGATCACACCGCCGATACCTGCGCCGACCCCCCACGCTGCCACTACTGTGGCGCCGGCACCTACACCACATCCTGCACCAGTCACGACCTGACACGTCGCCCAGTGTATTGTGCCACGTGCAACTGCATTGGCCACTTCACGGGCCAGGCGGCGTGCCCCAGGAACCCACGCCGTCAGACGCCTGCAGTTCACAGGCTACCTACGCAACAACCACTCTCCGCCTCGCAGACCTTCACCGTCACACACCAACATACCACGACCAACCGCCAATCCGCCGACCAACACGACGCTGCAGACAGTCAACTTCTCACCGCTGTACTCCACAACACCGCCGCACTACAGAAGATACAAGACACACTTCAGACTCTCACCGACCGGGTTGCAGCATGGGAGACAGCCCTGACTCGTGCTCTCGAGGACGTTAAGGATGTCACCCATAACCTGCAAACAACGCTACCTGCCACAGTCCATCAAGACAACAACAGCCTCCGTGACCACTTCAACAAGCAGCTGGAGAAAGTGGTCACCTACATCAACGACACACGTATTCACAAGGTCCATAAGACACTAGAAGAAATTCTACAAGGACACACATTAATACTACAGGACTTACTGAATCAAATTTTGAATCGACTGACACTCCTCAGAAATGTACTCGGTCCTCCACCCGGTCCTTCAGTACGACCCGATCCCCCCCCAAACCGCAGGTCAGTGTCAGGGCACCGCCATTACACTTGACCTGCCTAAGCCAACGACCCGACCTTAACATTACCCACAAACATTCGGTTTGCTTCGGCGGTACCGGACCAACTCCACCACTGTAAAAATATATAAAAAAAAAAAAAAAAAAAAAAAAAAAAAAAAAAAAAAGGAAAGAAGAAAAAGAACTATTTCGGATATGGTCCTTGTTATTTGAGTTTTGGGATACTTAAACTTTCGTCGGGCCCTTAAACACCACTCACTCAGACTTTCTTCAAGTGGAAGATTGTTACTCAATTTTTAAATGTTAGCCGTGTAAAGAGAACGGAATCTGAAAGCTTTAAAAGATTTGACTATCGCTCAAACCCTACCGTATTTCCCTTGCACCTGCAAGGAAATAAACACGAACTAACACGAAGAAGATCGAATGAGTTTGTAAGAATCATGCTTCTATTAAAATCAGCAGATGTAATGCTTTACACAAGCAAGAGTTTTTCTCTGTGAGAAATTGTAGAATATATTTACCAATTAAACAGCTGGCGCATGTTCCATTCATAACTATGCGAGTTTAATCAGGTAATTTCAGGAAACTGGTTCTATTGCTGATATGGAGAAATCGGGTACACCAAGAGTAACTCGTCCAAGCTGACAAGAAGGGGATTCATGTTCCAGATCAAGTGGAACGAGCCTAAATAACTCTGTTCACTAACTTCTCGGGCATCTTCCGATTTCCTGGTTAAACCTCCGGCCCTTGATAATCCGATTCGTCACGTGTTTATCTGGGGTTGCAAGCGGGCGGAAGTTTTATCCTTTAAGTTTTTTTTTTTATTATTATTATTATTATTATTATTATTATTATTATTATTATTATTATTATTATTGGATAGTATCATCAGTCTAAAAGTGTTGTTGGCCTATATTTTTACAGAAATCGTAAAATATTACTCACTATTGACGTTCTCTTTGTTATTCCCAAGGGTTTTCTTGGGCCACAAAACACAGTGTTTGCCCGTGTTCGGAGATACGACGGAGGTGAATAGGAATAGTAATTTAAACCCAACGATACTAAACCCATAAAATGGTCAATGAGCAACTTTTCCAATAACTACAAGCCGCCAATGTGACCTTAAGCTGTTAGATGATAGAGTAAGTGGGGGGAAACTATCGTCTGCTGGCATTAAAGCTACCCTATTCCTATAGCCGAGAATTCTAAAATTCTAAATGTAATTTATAGCCAGAGCTTACATCCGTAAGAATAAAAGGATATCTTCACGTTTAATGGCTATATGGTAAATAAATACTGCACAGCCCATTATCGAAGCCATAAGCAAATGAGGAATTACGGCCAAGTCGTGTCAGCCAAGGTCGTGAGCAATGTCGACTGCTGATAAGGCTTTTACGATACCGCTATGTGCGCATGCGCGATATGACGCATGTGGAAACAATCTCTGGGTTACGATTCCTTTTATTGCTGCTGCCTCGGTGTAAAATCCGCGTTTAATTGCATCATTAAAGCCGCTTACGACTCTCGGCCCTCTGAGGTCATCAAGTGGATGGTACGGCTGACTGTCCACCAATATACTGTACGTGTAGGTACTACAGCCACCACTAAAATGTGTCACGTTTACATTTGCTTCAGCCCGATTTATCTAAAAGCATTTCTGGAAAGGTTGATTGTAAACTTGCGACAGCTAGCTACAGTGCAAATAAAACATTAAGATGCTGCTTATAGCTTTTATAATTTTACATTTCTATACATATAACCTGATATGTTGCACTCACATGACTTTCTCTACTCTGTATTAACTATTCTCCATCTTCTTCGTGTTAGTCGAGTTAAACATTTGCAGCAATTATAGTATTGCTTAATTTCTTGTAGGTGCAAGGGAAATAACGCTTTGAGCGATAATCATTTAAAGCTTTGGAATTCCGTTCTCTTTGCACGGCCAAGATATAAAAAGAGTTAATAACGACCTTCCATTTGAGAAAAGTTTAAAGTATTGCAAAACTCACACCAATAACAAAGAATATCTCCGAAATGGTTCACTCCAAAAAGGAAAAAAATGCATTTGGACATAAATTGTGTGTTTTAAGGAGATCTACATTTTTTTGTATAGTAATATCTCTTACAAAGCCAGTTTACCACTAATGCGAAAGTCATCAAGCGTAAACAGGGCTACATAGACTAGTCAGAAAATTCAAAATATACACTTAATTTGTCATAAAAATGTCTTGCACATGTTATTTTCAAAAAGTTTCCATGTAGAGGGTAGTTTAGGGTGGAGGAATTTTCTTCAAAATCTTCGTGTTGCATCCTTCAAAGATATTAAACTTAAAATAAATACCAATTTTGGTTTTTAAACGACTTCGTTTTTGTGTTATGCCGTTCACAGACACACAAAACACATAAAGGACCTTTTCTAAACTGCTGTTTTTTTGATTCAGGGGGCCTCAAAACATAAATTTCCGTTGAAATCTCGACATCGAATTTTTGGGTGGAATACAATACTTCCCCATACTATGCGTAGTAAAGAAAGTAAAAAAGTGGGACATGGTGCGTTTTGTAACATAATGTTCAATGTAACATATTTACGAAAGTATAAATCCTCAGGCATAGGCAGCGTATCTTACAGCAATTTATACCTATTTCTACATTTTCAAACTATATCCTGTAGTAATAAAACTTGAGAATACAGTTCATATTTTATTTTGTGCTAAAAGTTAAGAGCGTAGCGTTCGTTTCTGGCTACCCTTATCCAGGGTAGGAAATATAAGTATGTTAGAAGTGAACACTATCTTAAAAGGGTGTCCAAACCTGGACACGAAAATTGTCTAATGGATTTGTGAATGGGAGGCCAGCGGTTCCAGTCCTAAATGTTTATCGCGAAATAATGGGCGCAGTGTTCGTAGAGGGGGTGTGGGTTAAATCTCTAATAAAGAGGGCTATGCATGTGCTCTTTGTGGCCATCACGTTCGAGAGCTATGGGCGAGTAGTCAGAGGGTGATGGACAGCAAGAATACATTCTTCTCGGAGTTGGCTTTTTAATTAGAGGCTGTACAACCAACGATTAGTTACCGGGCAATTAGCTGACCACGCTGTTTTGTTCATGCTACTGCTGCTACGCTAGCTCACAAATAATATTTAGTCTGGGACTAATAAACGCTACATCATCAACACAAATTAACAACAGCGTTCTCGCTACAGGGCGTTCACAACTTCAGCTTCTCCATATCACTAACGAATATGGGGAGGGTAATCTAATCAGGTAAAAGGCAGAGAAAAAAGAACAATTATTGTCAATAAAGAACGGTTTCCCCACAAATATTTGAAGCCTTCTAGCACCTTGACAACTGGATATAAATGTTTTATTATTTCACTAACTGCAGCACAGCATTGTTCACAATACTTTTCTGTATTCGAATTACGGTAGGAACACATTACAGCATTGTTCACACAATGTTTGCGTAGTTATTGAAATAATGAAACATTTATATCCATTCGTCAAGAAGCTAGATGGCTTCTAATATTTGATACAAATGATTTTTTTTCGGCTTAACGGTTCTTTATTGACAATAATTGCATTGGACATATTTGTTACACTCGACATGTAGAATCCCTGGTTAAGCATGGCCATCAGTTCTTCCAAACTGAACCATTAATAGCCGAGAAGATAACGCCATAAGCGTATTCCTAGACAGAGGTAAACTCAATCCTATGTTGCAGCCTCCGCGAACGCACCTACAGGGAGATGTCTGATAACAGCACAGGGCAACACCCATGAGAATTAATGCTCCATTGTGCGGTAGAGAAAACCCCAGGGGCACGATGAGTAGCTCCTGATGTCGAGATAACGGATTTATAGCCGCAAACAGAAACAAGAGAATTACCTCGCTCTACTTGATTACTTATCCATCTTCCACAAGTTCACAACAAAGCCGTCGTCTGGGTATCGTTTATTTCTGCAGTATCTTTCAAAACTGTGCCAAAGTTCATGATAAGCTAGCTTACTTTTGGTATTTGGTTTAGTTGAGCTCCTGAAATGCATTGGAAATTCTGAGATCAATAATCCCATGTTTTGATCCGGCCCTATAGACAACTGTCTCTTATTTCGTACTAAAAATCACCCGAAGGAAAAATGTCAACAGTGATATTTTACACATATTCCGTAACTTCTGCTTAAATCGTAGGCCAGTAATTTGCATATTAGTCTATAAATCCAGACTTCGAACTCAACTCTCAACTACTGAGGGTCTTAGGTATGCATGGGAGAATGACTGCATGTCATTTAATGTTTACGGAAACAAAAGTAATATAAAGAAACCCTTGTAGTGATACCTGATTTCTTGATAAATCCATCTCTTATATCCACAAACAACACTTTTCAGACTAACAATTAAATAGCGATTTTTCCCCACCAAGAATGCGAATAAACAAGGTGCAAAGTTACTCTTACTTCTCAGTTGAATGGTGAAATATTTCACATTTAAAATGTTATCCTTGTGCAAAATGTAAGAAATACAATATTTTCAGATCAATACTAGGTGTAAATACAAGAAAATGACTAAATAAAAATGCAAAGTGCTAGAAAATGTCATAAAATGACACAATAAATACACCTTGAGTTTTCCTATTCTGGGATCTAAGATAAGGATTTACGAACAAGTTAGTAATGTCAACGTATGAAGCATGCAACACGAAATTGTTCGAAAACGGCTAGAGCTGCGAAAAAAGTTGGACCAAATATTATGAGCCTTACGTTTTTGTTCATCTATTAGGTTTCCTAATTTTATAAAATTATACAACGTTCAAAGTGAAGGGGGAACTTCACAGACATTTCAACATTTACCCACATTTTACTTATATCAATGTATCAAACATACCATTTGAAATAAAATCGCTACTATTTCCATGTAAAGAATAGTTTGTGGTGGAGGAATTTGCTGAAAAACTTCGAGTCGCAGGAGTTAGATACTCCACAAGATCTTTTATATTTTAGATTATTTGTCCGGAAGCGAGTGCACGTTTTTCAGAAACAATTTTGGCTAAAGGATCTCAAAACCACGTATTTTTGGTGAAATCTAGATATCCATGTTTGTATGCACCATAAATAGTAAAATAGATAATGCTGTCATTGTGATGTAGCTTATTTTATTTTTATTTATTTATTTATTTATTATTTTTTTTATTTTTTTTTATTTTTTTTTTTTTTTTTTTTGTATTAACGTCCTCCAACTTTGTGTCGTATCGGACGAATGAATGAAATGAAATGGGTGAAATGATGCTCAAATGAGCCCGAGGTCCATGGAGCTTTAAGTTACCCGACATTCGTCTTCTCAGGGTAGGGAAAACCTCGGAAAAAAACCTTACCCGGATAACTTACCCTAAGCGAGATTCGAACTCGCGACCTCTTGAACGTGAGGCAGACACGCTAACCATCACGCTACAGAGGCGGGCTTGATGTAGCTTAATACCTGGATCAGATATCAGAACAAAAACTGCGATAACATCATTTTGTCAACAGTGTTTCTTGGAAATGCTCATGTAAGTAGATATACCGAATTCGTTGGTTAAATGTATCCGTTTCCGCTGGCAAGAATTTCAGGTTAACCAGAGCAGCAATCCTTTTTAATTGCATCCAACACAGATCATTTTCTACAAGAGCGCCTGCAGAAGATTCGCTTGTTCGATCAAATGCAGGACTAATACCGAAAGCACTTTTCACAGAGTAACACATATGATGACGGTAGGTATGCACGAGGTGCAGATACAAATGGAATTTTAGATTACACTGACTCATTTAGACTGAAGAGCTTCTAGGTTAGGCTAGGACAACAAAAATTATGAAAACAAACAATAGCGTTAAAGCTCATGTTTAGAAATGCGTGAGGTGCACTGGTGGGTAGTGACCTCTACAGGAAGGCAGGCACTTACTGCGCAGTATCTGCTCGCCCCATACCACCACCACCAGCTTGATGGTCGTTGACCCTTTAAAAGGACCTCCTCCTTCCATCCATCCATCCTAATCAGGGAATTAAACCCCTACTACAAGGCATCATTACACCACGCAAGAGTTCCCTAACCTCCCGAAAATTCTCCCAACCAGCTCACCTTGAATCTGACCATTCAACTTTTACCTTCCCCAAAAACATTCCATGGAGATTTTACACTGCAAATACTTCGTTTTGCAAAGGAAGCCTGAAATTCGTGCTACAAACTTGATTAGGGTGGGGGGTGGGCGGGGAAATTCCTCAACTCCATTTGGGGCTATCAATTGGATACGAGTTCGATACCTGATCACATTTACAAGTTACAGCATTTGTTTTCAGTATTTTAGAAACTCTTGGAATAACAGTCAAATTGCCTTTCACAACAGAAGTCACTAAGTCATTTTGACTGCCTCAACATGTTATTCATACAAACGTTATGCATCTACTTCCTGAACAGTTTTTTTTTCTTTTCAAGAGAGCTTCATAAGTCTGCCAAGTTCTTATTTCCTAAAGAGCGCTTGATGAGGTAACTACAAAGTTCTTTCAAAGTATTGATGGATACTTCGTCTCATCTTAATGAAATCCTTTATGCAAAATGTCAACAATCTCAGCTGTCATCTGCGTTTTAGGGAGTTCAAATACACTGTAAGGCGTTCTTTTGGTTTCTTTCTTTGTTATTCGATAGATAAATGCCAGATAGTTCAATGCAGGATCAGAATGTCTGCTTTATGATTAAATAAACAAAGCATGTTCACGATAGTACTGTATAGTACAGGAAGACAACCACACAACTCACATGTGCAACTACGAACAACTCAAGATAGGCATAAATAAAAACGGTTATTCCTGTAGTAATACGACAATTTACTCATAATTATAAAAAACCAGTATCGTAAAACATTCAAGAAAAAGCTTCAGAACAACGTTCCCAGTAAAACTAACACATAATAAAAGTTAACCAAACATCAACACAAAACTTTGCAAGCAGATTCCCTCTGAAACGCTAACAGCAATCACAATTTATTATGGAAGATTCATTGCATTGTGAACCTTAACATATCGTGATCCCCTTTGTTTACGTTCCTTATGTTGGTTTATGAAATCATCAATAATTATACTGTTTATTACAGCTACATAGGCCTTCATATTTACGCTGAATTTTCGTTGTGAATACATACTGTAGGCTGCACACAAGAAATCAAATGTATGTTACTGAGTATTTTTGCGTGTAATCTGAAATCCAAAGTGATACACATTCAAGAACACAACGAGCAACAACCGCACTTCAAAGTAAAGTTGGAAAGAGAACAAAAGAGAGGCCAAAACACAAGGAAGAGCAAGGCCAATGATCTTCCAACAAAAGGGTGGTGCTAAAATGACTTGCGCAGAGTGACGGAGAGCGAAAGAGAAGCGAGCGAGTGACCTTGAAGCGGAAGAAACCAAATCTTGGCCCGTGCCACAAACGAAACAGATACCGTGGCTCAGGGGTGATCATGATCCTCGCTTGTTTTCGTCCATGCTCAAGAGTAGTAGCAGTCATTCCCAGAAACCGGAATTCGTCCGGAACTTTCCCACAGGGGCTTGGGAAAAAACGTTCTTCGTGAGTCCCGTCAGGCTGAAAAGGTTCGCTACACCGTGTCACTTATCTGCACCGTCCTTTGTCCTCGCATCTGCCTAAAGCAGTGCTAAGTCAACATCTACTGCCAAAACGAAGGTAAACAAACATGCCTGTAGAAGTAATGTTTATCCCGAATCTGACTCATTTATGTCTGAACTGCCAAAACCCTCATATCATAGCCTTCGTTTGATTTTATAATTGTTGTCTTAATTACTTTGTGCATACATATGGTCAAATGGTACATAACAGCGTGGTATATTAGTATCTGTGTCGTCAGGAAATTTTCCAATGGCAGTGGAGAACAGAAATAACCGACTTAATACTATCTTGTGGTCCTAAAAATACAGTTTAGTGACACTGATAAGCTCAGAATTTATTTCCATCACATTAGCCCCATCTTCAGGTACCCACAAGGGTCCAAGGCAAGTGCAGATTTTCCCAGTGCGCTTGAGTATATGTAATCATCTCTAAAAAAATACAGCTGACCTCTTTGCCAAGGACATTACACTAAATAGGAGTTTTACTACTTGAATGCTTTTTCTTCAATTCCACTAAGCGGACCTTAACTTAATGCATAAAAGTTATGCATTCAAAATTAATTGATTCACAAACTTCAAAGCTATTTTCACAATCGTACTTATCTTATTTCTAACCTAGAGGGCGAAACGGGCTCTACATTTTGTAATGTGCAGCGCGTGTATTTCGTAACAAATCCACGCCATACTACCTAATCAGCACTTTTTTTACAATTTGAAATATAGGGACAACACGAATTGTTGAAAGAAGCCAGAGAAATTATCTAGATGCTAGTATGCCAATCTTTTGCTGGCTTCTAAACCTCTCAAACTTCAGTTGTGTCACGCTGAGCTAAGTTGAGTACCCCTGACTCGAGATGTAAAGCATCCCTTCGAGCTAGAGTTGGCCATGACTTTACTGGAAGTCAAGAGACTGTTGCTGTTGTTTATTATTATTTAAAACTGTAGCCCCAGTAGTTTTCACCTTATCCTCAACATCTCTTGACACTAGTCCCCTCGAGCTGCCGAGCTTCTTTTGTTTTCTTTGCTGTTTTCCTTCCCCACACGCTATTCAGTTCACAATTACAATGCCGTCGACATCAAAATGCTATTAATGTTTGGAGCTGTTTGTTTATTTGTTCTTTATTGCGTTACAGTATGAGTCAGTTCCCATCGCTACTAATACTCGAGAAGTACTATAACGTCTACTGAAAATGAGGTCATGTCCATCACTAAGCACTTACCGCCCGCAGTTAAAACGTGCATGTGACGAGAAGCCCGCGTAAATAATAATGGTGGAAGTATTACATTCCATCCAACATTTCGCTGTCGACATTTCACCTGAAATACATGTTTGAGGTTATCTGGATCGTCACTCCCCAAATGCTTTTATAAATTCCGCGCGCGCAGTTGTGTGTGTGTGTGTGTGTGTGTGTGTGTGAGAGAGAGAGAGAGAGAGAGAGAGAGAGAGAGAGAGAGAGAACATACCTCAAAAACGAGATATCGGATATCAAACAAGCGACGCAAAAGCTTCCAAGAAAATCTCTCCACCTTAACCTACTTTATGGAACATTTTACATTACTCATAAAGACTGCTACTGATTAAAATACAATATATTTAATGCATGTATATGGCAAATAAAATATAGGTATATCTTTAATGTTCTGGAAATATCCTGTGAATCCTTTTCATTCCGGAGGATTCTGTATAATTGTGTGTAACTGGTAAACCTTATGGGACAAACGATAGACCTAGATTTCGTGAAAACACAAATTTATTTCAAATAACTTTTGGCACTAGTCAACTTCGAGATTAAATTAATTTATTTTGTAGTTTAACGACGCTGTCAATTGCCAGAATCATATCAGCGTCGCCGGTGTGCCGGGATTTCGTCCTGCAGGCCTTTTTTACATGCCAGTAAATCTACTGACCTGGAGCTGTGGATTTTAAGCACACTTAAAAACCATCGGTCTGGGCCGGATTTGAACCCCACGACCATGGGACCAGCAGGGCAGCGTCTAACCAACTGAGCACCCTTTAGTTGTTCGCGATGTCATGGAAAGTATGGAATTTCAAAGCCAGTATATAGCGACCGGCATTAAACATAAAGTAGGTAATTACTAGGTTTCCATGTTGAATTCAATCAGAATGAGATCGATTTGGTTAAGGAAAGCTGAAGCATAAGTAATTCAAGCTTTTGTGTTGGTCACTTGGGTTATGTTGGCGATACTGTAAAAAAACGTTTTCTGTGTATTTTAAATAGGTTTTGGGGTTAGTGAATGTTTTAGAAGAATATATTGCGAGGTATAGAAACAATAAAATTTTATTACACCACTTTCGCTAAGAAAACAAAATGTGTTACAATGCGTACAGCAGAAGTTAGTATCTCTAGTGGATTCACATAGATTTGAACCCGGTTGACGTTTCCATGCAGCAAAATTTCTATGCGATTCCACTTCTAGGAGAATCGCATCCAACGATCCAGTTCGAATTCACGTTTCCATACAGTGTTCAATCCAGAACTCAAATCGATTTGAACTCCGCATCGAAACGTAGTAAACATAAAATCAGCTTTTGATACAATAGTTTGTTGAACCTACATACAAATACTGATATTTGGTTAAATACACCTCATTTTTTTATTTCTGTATTATATTACTGCTAATTTTCCCGTCTGTTATGGACTCCTTAGAAATAAATTCCACACCAACTGTTATATTATGCAGAAAAAAAAATGTTCGGCTATATTCTGCAACTCACATGCTAAAAGATAGTCATAATCATTACTTATTCCCCAGTACACCATAAACCAAAGAAAATAAGCCATCTAGGATACCGTGGCAGAAGCATGAGAAATTTAACCTCCAAAATACTGACTCCTGCTTGTATGAGAACAATTTTAACGTGCTAATATGTGGGAGTTGCATGTTCTCGACTAGGTCCATCGATTTTCCCTGATGCTTAGCCTCTTAAGTCAAAAAGTGCAGCTGACCTAACAACAAAACGGCAGTCATTATTTCACAATCAGTTAACACGACTCAGTGGAAAATGAGTGCTGTAGCTTCATCAATCACACTGCATCTCCACCCTCTTAAACACGGCTATAATTAATCACTGACTCAATCTCAACCTCCCTTAAGGATTTTAATGAGAAAATAATTCCTCTCCGCATCATCCGACTAAACCTTTTTAACTGCCAGAAAGGGTTAAGAATGTGCACAACGGCTACACAATATTAAGATTCAGATGTAACGATAATAGACCTGGGATATGGACACAAAACCATTATCTGCTTTATCATCAGTGAGTTTATTACCTAAGTTAGGCACTTAATGTTTATTAGCAACATGTTTCATTTACAAATTTTTTTTTTCGAAGCTGCATAAACAGAACCATAAAAAGCGCATAAATGCATGCTGCAATGAATGGTGGGAGGAAAAAAAAACAATCTTGATGCGTTTTCCCTCTTTAAGTGCCAAACAGGTTGTTATTTACTTCGTCTGTAACACTATGGATAGCACTTGCACACGATATTAACAGGCATATTGGCACAATCATCAGTGTTTTGAGTGCACAACTCCTAATGTCCCAAATTGACCATCCAAAAATGAACTTCTTCAGAAGGCAAACCTCAACACCCATGAACATTATTGAAATTTAAGGGTGAGTAATGAGTATTTTCACTGTGCTAAAATGTCAGGCCTTTCTAATTATTTATTTTAAAAAAAAAAGAACTGGAAAAGATTTTGATTTAAATTTCACATGTTTAAGACCGTAGTTATTAATATCGTGTATTATTTCTAATTTGGACACGTACGTCGAGTTTTCTTCTCTTTTTACATTTTTATTGTGACGTCTTCTGCTAATTATAAACGATTAAATTTTGTTCTGAGTCACAATCTTATTGATAAGACACTAAGTGCACCACTGTCACATAATATATGTCCTGTGCAGACCATCTGGTTTGTAAATTTAAATGTTTACAGTTAAGATTCAAACTAGTTTTCCGCAAATTCATGAACAGCACCATCAGACCGGTCTGCCTGAAATCCAACTGGTGGAGATGTACGTAAAACGATGTATTTCCGGCTTTCTCGCCTATAAAAATAAAATTCTTGTAAATCTGTTCTTTAAAAGCCAGGATTATCGTCGTAGACTTATCATCTTCGTGGTCACAACCTTGCTATAGCATTACAAGATCATAGCCACAAATCTAACGTAGTGGAAGAGCTAAAAATTATGTGCCTGTTTCTTAAAAAATAAAAACCTGTTTTGAAACTCGTTTCTCCAGAGCGTCTCCCCCCTTTTTTTCCCTTCCTTTCTTGTTGCAAGCTTCTGAACACACCAACGATTCTCTTACGGCACTTGAATTAAGCTAGACATTTAAACCAAACTGAGGGATTTAAAATCGGTAATTTGAAAAGAAATGAAGTAAACCCTGCATCTAATACAGGCGTCGTTGGGCAGTATCATTCACATCAGATGTTTGTCACTAAAGAAAACTGTCATACTGTACTCATTAGGTGGCTGTAAGAAACGAGTTTGACAACTCCGTTTTCTGTGAAAGACTACGGCTAGAGTTTTAACATATCAAGTCTTGGGCCCCTTAAAACATAGGATCTTGTGCGCAATGCAAGGAACAGCAAATAAATTAATTTCAAATAACTATTACAAATCCCTCAGTTTAACTTTACAACAAACAAAGATACTTATATAATTAGTCTTACTTTATGAGGTAGAAATTGTTTACCGAAACTTCTACTGCAGCTATTAATACACAAATTTTGGGATTTTAACGTGCTCAACGAGAAGATTCTTCGTTGTCTTTCGTAATTGCAACTACTGTAATTTTCAAGTAAAAGAACTACAAAAATGTACCGTAGTATAATGAACCATTTCGAGCTACAAGTAATGACTGCGAGTTCAAAATCCATGTGCCAGTCAATCTGACCGTTTTGGTCACTGTATTTTTCCTGGTTCCCCTCAATCCCAAGGAATCTTTCCGGCATCACAATAAGTTGCCCATACTATCAGATCCAGAGTTTAACGATCCCAAAGTTCATATCATGCCAAAGACAATAGCAACAACATAGTTTGAGCAGGAAGGCAACTACGCAACCAAACATGCACCGAATCAAGGTCCCGTGGGTGTCAATGAACGCAATGAAAAAGAATACAGTTTGATCTTCTTAACCATCTCTATCGATTTTGATTAAGATATACATACGTTTAAAATATTTCAATGACATATGAAACCATAGCTTGAACTTCCTGCGAATAGCCTCAAAAGTCCTCTTCATCCTGAATGACTTTTACAAATTGGTAAACCGTAAAGATAGACATTCTTGCAGCTCAAAATATGTAGATCTCGTTAAAGCACACAATTCAGCAATTGATTTAATTTTCTAATACTTATACTTTTCATTCCCTCTGCTGGGTAAAGTGGGTGAAGCGAAGAACTGTACAAAGAAGCCACCAAACTCAACAGTAGTACCACTTTGCAGAAAAAAACTTCCCTTACAGATGGGCTGAAGTTTACTACTTGACTCCAAAATGTAGAGCTGTTATTTACTCTGTAAAGCAGAGCAGAATTTGCAGCACAAAATGGTAGGTGTGATGTAATTAAGGTAAAAGCATTATATGTACAATAATAAAACAAACTAAACAGCGAATTCCAAGTAATAAGTCTGCGGAAGAAACTAAAAATGTCTCTTTCGCATTTTCTCCATTTATTTGCTGGTTGGCAATGCAAAATTCGATTGCGAATGTAGAGCTTACTAGTTAGAACAGACGTGCTGCAAGCCAGCCATAGCAATTGCTTGATCACGAGCAATGGACAATCAAGTTTGGCACTTTTCTTGAAAAAGAAGCTAAGACAAAGAAGACATAACTACAAGCAAAGAAGCTAGAGCTATGTCAGTGTCTCCACCTGCCAAGGAGATACATAACGGCCACAAGTTTTGGAAGTGTAAGACAGACATGAGAAGACAAGAAGCTGTTTCTTCTCGTTGCTCCGCCAATAGAATTTTTTATTACTTCGACCTTCGGTTGTGATTTTCCTAGTTGGACAAATGATGCGATGACGATGCTGCCGCTCGTCTCTCCGCGTTTTCTGACGCACGTTTTGCCTTTAACATTACGTCACATCCACGCCTCAATTCAAGCTGCAACGGGAAGACCTGTAGCTACTTACCGTGAAATTGGTGTCAAGACTTTAAAAACTTTGCAGAGAAATGCAGGTGCAGTTTAGTGCGGTTAGAGCTCCGCTCCTTTAAGTGGACACGTACGTGAAAATCCCTTCTGCAAGTCCAGCTAAACAGTCATGATTTAAATTACATATAGTACGTTTTCAATGCAAAAAGCAGGTATATTTCAAATGCGGCTTAAATTTACTATCGCCTAAAAAGTCGATTCTGGCATCACTAATTCAGCTTTGAAAATTCCTTGTAATAAAGAAAGCAAGAGGTAATGAACTTGCGGCTGAAATGATTCAAGAATATTCTCTGATGAGTGAGGTCATACTTTTACTTTTCTCTCACTACTTAAAAATGAAACTTTCGGCATAACTTTCTCTTATCTACTTAACAGAGGCTTAAATTTGCCAGTTTTAAATTTTGTCTAAAATTGTCCCTATGAATAGCGATTTACCACTTGAAAAAGTAAAAGTATTTGAATATTCAAACCAATAACAAAGAATATCTAAAAAATTAACAACTCCTCCAAAAAAACTGCGCCAAAAGCGTGAGATAAACGTTTTATTATGAAAGTATTATACAAATCCTTAACATTTTGAAAAAATAAAACATTAAAATTTGTCCATGTGAAGGGTAGTTTGGGGAGGGGGATTTTTATTCAAAATCTTCATGTCGTATCATTAGAAGGTAGTTTAAATACAAATTTTTGGCGGAATGCAGAAGGTACGTTCTCTACCTTCCAGGTATGTGGTAGCAGAATCAATAAGAACAAAACGAGAAGTAGCAAAGTTGTACTCGTATGTCCTTCAAGTCCCACTATCCATCTAAACAGAGCCGTTGTTTATACGATATAGCTAGTCTGTGTCTCAGATGCCCCTTGAAAGCACTTATGCGTGCCAGAAGCACAAGTTCCCAGCGTTCCGTCTCAAACACTCACTCGATTTTTATCTTGGAACAAGAGCCCCAACGAAATAATTACTTTGATTACACTTGAGATTACGAGGAGGCTATTAACAGAACTTCTTGCCGTGACTTCACAACTTTCCCACATGTTACAAATCCTGGTTAATGGGCGAGACACTTCAGTTAGTCTAAGATCACGGATTGTTGCGAGAGCTCCCATCTTCAGCAATTGTTACGAATTGCTGCATCAAATCTTGTTAGTGCAGGAAGTCTCAGTAGAATAAAGGTGAACAATTGACGGTTGAAACTCAATTACATCAAAACTGTCCCGCTTCAACTTGTATATGCTCATATCGAGGGCTTTTACTTGAGCAACAACTTTATTATTCGTTGGCTGTAGGCTTTGTTAATTGTACTAAACACTAAAAACTCACATGCATTACTCTATGGAGGATAGAGAACGATTCTAGATAAAGAAGACGTAACCGCCCATCGGGAATCGAACCGCTACCTCATGGTTGAGAGGCAGGAAAGCTGACCACTCGACTACAAGGCAGTCTTAGTGAGTTTTACTTATGCGTGTGCTGGTTATACATATGCTATTACAGCACTCAGTGTAAAAATACATGCATAGTGCTGGGCGTATTAAAAACAGCTGGAAACAAAATAATTATGCTTATCGACATGTAATCTAAATCAGGATGAAATTGTCCCTGGAACTACCTACTGTTAAAATGTAAAACTTGTTTCAAGTCACTGTCATTTGGTAAATCTCAAATAATAAACTAGGCAAACTGTGGGACACTAATGAGAACTAAGACCTTTGGGGCTTCATGTAGGAAACTATGGGCATAGGACAGTATTGGGGGAATCATATGATTATCACAGACAGTTACCCTGCAGTTCTGCTACTTCTCAATTTGTCTCGAACATCTTCGCAGTTCTAGAACTCAGCACCAAGCAATGTTGCTATGGCGCTGCCAGGCATTGTTAAACTCTTCGGAAGAAATATTATTGCTTTAAGTCTCTGACACACACCTGCAGTGCTGGTGGAGACCCCCCTCCCCCACCTTAAGCCCATTCAGGATCTGAATGAAAGTTCATGAAAATCGAGAAAAGAAAAAAACTGTAGTCCTACACAATAGATCAAGATATTTGTGAATGCGAGAAATATATAATTTGCCTCCAAAGTCATTTTAAAAATCCCACTGCATGTTTAAATGTGGCGTGGATTTTAATCTTAAGCTATGCATTAAAATATTTCATTTCAGTTTTCTCGCTATGGATACTTTCAGTATGTTTCTTCCTGTAAAATGTTCCTTGAGCAGTTTTTGTTTACAGGGACATAACAAAAATTGCCCCACGCATTATTGTTAGATGTATCTAAGCATATATTTTTAATTATCAGACATAGAAATTACAATTTTCCAAGCAAAACACATTTGTAGGCTAGAAAAAATTCTGGAGCCTAAACTAAAGGACACTTAAAATATTTTTCGGGAGGGACTTGTTTAAATTACACCTATGGTATACATTTTAAAAAAAGTTAGCATTATCACCTCAGAATTTCAATGTATCAGTCATACATAACCTTAAGAATCTGGGCATATGAAGGAATGCAATATATCACTGATGTATTGATTGTAACATTATATATTCATATAATATAACAAAATCGCTTATCCTAGCTGACGTTTACTGTGCCCATTCTTTTTCCTTTGCAAAATCAGGACTATTCATATTTTGTCAGTGGAGTGCGTTATATTCAATGGTGTCGCGTTTTAGTGAGTTTGGCCACTTGTGGTAGCGGGTAAATGCATTGATAGCAAAGAAGCGGGGCAAGGTCTGCTTCTCTGTTTCCTGACGTGAGCACGTTCACAAACAAGAGTGACTCACTGATGGGACGCCAGCTATTTCTCGCTGTACTGCTAATCCAGTTTTCACTTCTGGCTGCCCGGCCTTCCTGCTCCACTTGGGGATAAAGCGCTCTTGTTTCATGCCCACGTGTTTACCGGAACCCATTTTTGGAAACAATGCCTCTCTGGTACAGTTCCCGTTGGAACCAAACAAGCGGCGTCAGCCGACACGCACGCACAATTTAGCAAACCCTTACTGCTACCTTAAACAATAGAATGAACGTGGGAAAAGCATGGAACTCGCACCCAATAGGATACAAGTAAACAGAGCTTTGCATAAATTTGTAGGTAATAAGTAAACTAACCCCCCCCCCCACCTCAAAATAATGGGCAAAACCCACAGGAAAACTAGTCGTCGCCATTCCACCCTTAGAACGTAACCCCGTGGCACAACAGCCCATCTGGGCCAAGGCCTACCGCCCGACCGCTGCGTCCACCACCACTGCAGTACTGAAGGTAAGACGTGGTCAGCGCCCCGGTCCCTCCCGACCGGTTACGCAGTCATCTCGAGCAGAGGCCCCTCAGGGACCCAACGAGACTGAGTGCACCCCGGATTAGGTCTCCTAGCGGGAGAAAATCCCCACGCCGGAACCGGGAATCGAACACGGGTCCCGCGCTTGGTAAGCAACAGCGGTCTAAGGAGACGGCTAACTCTATGCTCACTTAAGCATATTGCAAGGGAGGAAATTGAAACTGAGTGTTTACGGACGCTCCTTAATGTTATCGTTCTCAGCATCCCCTTGTATGGTGGGCGCTAAAAACAGCCTAAGTTTCATCAGAGACCTCTTTATCAGGCTTGAGGTTCTTTCACGTGCAACAAATCTACGACAATGCACCACCAGCTTTACTTCCCTTCCGAAGGAAACCATGTCAAGGATGTTTGCACCCGAAAAAAAAATCCATGGCCCTCCTCGGATTTGAACCCGGGACTTCGTCAACCCGAGGTTACCTTTAGACCACGTAGGTAAATACAGGAGAAGTTGGCACGCTAGGAAAATGGATTTTACCTTCTAAACGCTATGTCACGAAAGCCCGTTTTTAACGTTTATTATTAGAAGCGGGCTATTAGGTGTTTGACCCATTTTCCCATTATGCATAACTGTAGGCTTCCTCTACAAGTATGCTTGACCTAAAAATGTCTAAATAAAAGACTGTCTAAATAAAAGACTGCAACCTGACTCATACCAATCAGTTATCTGTAATGTTCCTTCGAAAAATCCCCAAACTAAAGGCTCTCTAACCTTACGAAAGCATTCTTCTGTTTTGACAACACCTACAAAACCTTTTAACACTAATAGGCATGCATTATAAATTATTTCACAGAAATAGCACTGCAAGACAGCATTATTTGGATATAATGCTCTTTAACTAACCTAAAGCAATTAACGTAAATAATAAATGTCTGCCCCCAGGTACAAACCGACTTTTTACTGTTTGAAGTAAACCACACAAAATTGTCTTTCATTATGACTGTATAGTCCTGCAAATGTGCTTGCGTTAACATAACCTCGCGACAGTCGTGGCTTCACTGTTTTCTGTTAGTTCTCTGCTAAGTTAATCATATCTAAACTTGTTTACGCACGCAATGTCACCCAAACAAAAAATGGGGAATTCTAAAGCTTCGCTACTCTACAGTAACAGCTGTGTTTTTCTAATGAGCCATTTTTTGTGCAGGACCAAACGTTGCTTAAATTCTTGCTTTCCCAGAACAGTATCTCTACTATTGGGGAGGAGGAGATGATGTGTTTGCAGTGTTATGATGGAGATAAACACAAGTGAATGACCCCCATGCGTACGTCACGGCTTGGATGCGCACGCACGCTACTATGATCTAGCTACTACTCCAAACGCGAGCAATTTCTCCACGTTTCTTCAGATTATCCTGTTTGTTATTTGGATCTCAATTCCCGCCTGTCAATACCTTCCTGTCATTTTTACTTTCGCCATTAATACCTAGTAAGTATAGAATGCACGCGGTGTACCAAAAAAGTTAAGAGATATCGGAAATTATTATTAGAGGCCCTCTGGCTAAATAATAAGACATGGAGTTTTAGAAAATCGCAGGTTTGTGGCAGTACGTCTATGAACAGCATAACTCAAAAACGAAAAGTCGGAAAAATACTCAACTTGGAACATATGTTTGGATTTCAAGAAAATCGCCCATTCCGATGGAACATTTTTCGGATATTCGATATTTTCTCTAAAATAATTTTAACGATTTTGATTACAACAGCTTACCATAAAAATGTGACGCTTTCTAAAATACACCTTATTTCTTTGTCGGTACAGCATGAGACTCTTTAACTTCAGGGTCGTGAGTTAGAGCCTCACGTTGGGCGCCAATTTGTAGCGGGCTTAAATATTAGTTACCACATAATCTTTATTAATTCTTGTTAAGTGATACTACACAGAGGCGCAACTCATAGCAAATTTGAAGATATTTCCTAAAATGACTCGTATCGGATCGATGTGGGATGCATAATGAATTTGTCTCCTTAATTCAATTGTAACGATCCTTATTTCCTGTTGTGCTGTTTCACAATTAAATAATTATATAAAATATTGCAATTTTTTATTCAATGTCTTCCTTTTTTGTAGGTGTTTATAACAGTAGAACGACTTTTCAAGGCCTCTACATTACACATCCGCCATGAGTGCTCAGAAATGGAAACTGCCTCAGTGGCATCAGTCATTTCCTTAATACTGGTTTCGTAAATTTTAGTCCTCGTCATTTACTCGTTTTGCGCTGTCATGGAAATGTAAAGCCAAACGAACATCTTTCAAAATCGGTTTCCTTTACCCTTATTTTACCTACAACGAAATGAGTAGTAAAAGGTTTACTTCGAGTAACGTGAGGCAGACATAAAAACTGCACTACTGGGTATAATATGACTATTGACAACTTCATTTCTACAAGTTTTGAAGTTACTACACAGTGTAAAAATTGGGAAACTTGTACTCCTTAAATTTAACTCTCTCCGTCGTTCCGCTTGGCCTGAACGTATTCGAAGTAGAATAAGAAATCTAGCAAAACATTTTCCCATATCGTCACCCTTCGTTCCAAACAATTTGGATGTGCCGCTTAACTTATAATATCCGAATCAAATACACAACCATTATGAGGATACATTTGCAACTACGACGCCTAAGTTAGCTCTTGACCTGTTGTAAATGCGAATATTCCTAAAACGACATTCAAGTACGTATTAGAATTTTGAGATAGGAGCAAATGCTCCGTATCTCATTACATCGTCGAATCACCGTCTTCAAATTGACAGCATCTGAAAGACAAATTTAAAAGTGATAGAATAATCACTTTAAAAGCATAATTTGTATTGCCCTTTCTTGAGCATTTGAAAGAATGTAATAAAATTGTTGCTCCTTTAAAATAAAAAGAACTTTATTACATTACGCGTAATGCTGAGCAGAGGCGTGCCTTCCAGGCCTCTGCTTTTAAAGAGTACAATGCATGTACTAGAAAACAAACGAACCACGTAGGGTGAGCGAGTTAGCGAGTGTCCCCGTCTCATGTAAAATGTAACATCATGCCGGTCCATTGAGTGTAGCGTCCGTCCCTCATACATACGCATTAAAAAGGGAGAGGGAGGTTTTAATTATCGCTGCCCTATCGCGTTTAAAGGGACAGCAAGGAACGGTTGGTGATTCAAACGCATCCCTATGGCAGCTGCCTCGTGTGCCCAGATAACGGTCGTTCTTTTGTGGAACAACGCTGCCAATTTGCTAGCTGGAATCTTCCAAATTTAGTTTCTGCAATAACTGCAGCATTCCTATTGGGGAAACAGTTCAACGAGTTTGTATTCACCAGTTCCGTTAGAAAATCCCCAACAATCACAGAAAGACTTAATGTGCACCAATGCTTTTTTGCATTAAGGGCAATTTATAGCAACGTGAATGACTGGCTGTGGAATATGGCAAATTGATATTGACATACAAGTGCAATAGTCGTCTTTCGTGGACCAGGAGTAATCTGCTTCTGGTTTCCAAAGTCGCGAGCTCAAACCCGGCGGATGGATTTCTTTAAGCGCAAAAATCCTTAGCATGGCTTCCTTAACAATGGAGGTAAGGTCGGTGGTCCCTTGTCGCAAATTTACTCTACCTAAAAGAACCTCAAACCTGACAAAGAGACCTTTGGGCAAAATTGGGCATTTAAAAACGTCCATAAATAAAGTCCCAATTTCAATTTTGGGCATCTTTGCAGAACGAAAAAGAATTTGAAAATACGTGACCAAGTTGGGTACTTTCAACTCCGATCTTCAGTAAAGCGTTTAACGGAAGTGTATTTCATTTTTTTTACAATAGCGAACAATAGAAAATAAGTTATGGGAGATTAAAATAAAATAATTGTCAGTTATATCAAAGAACCCTCATCAACGACCGTGCTAGCCGTTTGACAATGGTGATTGATTAGTCACGCTGTTAATATTAACCAAGAAAGTTAACTGAAGATGAAATGGCTGCTTGCACTGGAATATTTAAAGGTTGCACTAATTATATCTAAGCAAATGTTATCAAACAAAGGAAAGCGCACATATCTCAATAGAGCATTTAAAACATATCATCTCGGATAAAAATGCAAAACTCAAGGCATTGACGAATTTCAACTTCCACGTATTAACATGAAGTGGATAAAAAACACCTTCGAAAAGACTATTTAATGAACTTTTATGGCTACTTTCACAAATGGGAGCCTTTCCATCAGTATAAACTACTGGCAAAGCGCGGAAGAGAGAAATGGATAATCATGCACTTTGACTACTTTTAGATATCAAACGACGACATATGGGTGTGCAAATCACTCCGGTTAGCGAACAAAGTTGAATATTACTTACGCACTTATCCAGCAACTAAAGTATTTGCATGGTATTTCCGCACCAGTCCTTTCTAGATTATGACTTCACCCGGAAGTAGGAAGTCTACAATCTTTGGCATGTTTGAGTGTGCTGCAAGACAAATGAAGAATGAGGAATTGCAGAGATGTTCGTTATCCTACAACGGATTCGAAATAAGGATGTAATGCTCATTCCCGTCTGATTTTCGCCAATGAAACTGTGACGTTATGCAATTTCTAGTTATAATTTCTTAAACCACTAACTTTTGACAGAATTCCGAGGGAATAAACTTTGGCAACACCGGGCGTTGGGAGGGTGTGGGAAAAATCGTGCTTGAATGGGGGTCGATGAAACTGCATACAACATCCCATCAAGTGTCGGTTGAGGGTTGGGGAGATTAAGCCAAGCGTGGCTTCCTTGTTGATCCAAAAATCGATTGTTAAAGGGATGCACTGGAGGGTGGATATGGCATTCGGTCGCCCCCTCATCAGCTGTGACGCTCACGGCAACCGTTGGCAGTCTTTTGTGTCACAACGTATTCCCAGTGTCTCAAAACAAATCATCACATATGGCATTTTGGAATAAACTGTCAAAAGTTGAAGATATGCGGTGGAGAACACGAAACTATAAAAGTCTGACAACCATGCAAGTGTTTATGATTTTAGGAAATGTTGATGTAAAATGAGCAACAGAGAACTGCATTTTAAATGTTTGCAAATGTTTGATCAGACTAGTGGGTAGTGAATTCGAGTTAAACATTCCAAGATGCAATATCAAAGGGTTTGTAATTGCTCTACACTAGCTATACCAGTGATATTCAACCTGGGGAATGCTAACACTTCTTATAAATATTATAATCTATTTTAGATAAGATTATATATAACTTGAATTAAGGAAAACTCTACGGGTACAGGCTGAAATGAAAAATTGAGAAAATAGGTTGAATACCACTGAGCTATGCTACTATATAATTTTACTTCAGAATTATTTCAAATTGGGCAAAATTTCAAATTCAGAAACAACAATCATATATGTATTTGATCTCGCTATGGAAAGAAAGCATCAGGTGACACTTGCAACATGAAAGATTTCTAAAACAACTAATACTAAGAAAACATTCATTCACTGTGTATTTTAATGAACTCCACATTGTTCCTAATGTTATCACTACATCTCTCTGACCCTAGTATCCAAAGCCCAATCATAATGGGAACTTTACAGGATACCACACAAAATTCAAGATTTACTGTTTATTTCTCATACCAATGTGACATCTTAACAAAACAAGAGCTGGAATATTTTTGAGAAAACAAAAGTATTAACATTCTGCCATGTAAAGGATAGTATAGGGAAGGAGTGTCTCATCTTTAAGTTAAACAGATCCCAAACATGTGAAACAATTCTTCCTCTTACATAATATAGCAAAGTTGTAGAAAGGGTAAAAACAAACATAAAAATTTCATATATCAGGTCAGTATCATTTAAGGATGCAACCTGACTAATAATTTTAATGTTTTATATGAAATAATTTTGACCATTTTCTATTGTCGCAAGGATAGCTAGATTTGTATTAAGTTATTAGTTTGAGATTTTAGTATGGCAGTTTGTTTCATATACATGATGTTGTACAAATTCTCAGTCCCTCAATTCTCAATTAATTTTACGCAGATTAAGCTCATTAGAACATAAAATCCACTTACTTTTTACCTCGGCACTTAAAATTTACAAAATATCCATTCTATTTGCAAGTTCCCCAAATTGATGCCTAGTTTGAGTGCCATGTATGAAATATATTTGTCACTTAGAAATTATTTCTCTTTTTTCCTAACAAAATTGTATAAAATAATTAATGATAACTAATGTTGCATCCATACCCAGTGCATAATAATTTGAAACAATTTTAAAGCAGATATTGTGACTCATGTTACATGTGAACTTAATATCTTCCCCATGAAACTTCCAAATGCCGCTGAATAACATGCACCATATTAATATTTATGCTTATTAGTTTGAATATCTATGGTAAATAGTCTTCAGTTTACCCAAAATATGTTCAAATCACTTAAAAAAACAGGGAAAACACATAATGCCTTTACATTTCATTTGTTGCAAACGTACAATTAAAAAAGAACTGATATATCTATTAAAATATATCTAAATCATACATAACGTCTACAGCAATTCAGTGACATATACAGAATATTTGCTGAAAATAACAATGTTGCTTAAACATTTCTCTTGAGCCTTACACACTTCGAAGTATGAATATGTTTCACAATGATGACAACTGTGGAAACTTGTGTTTAAAATACAAATGTCAAATTAAAGGAATGGGTCATCTACAATACTACGTTCAACATGTTTCACATTTCATCATTATTTTAACAATATTGAGGTGAATTGCCTTCTGAAACAAACAAATTAATTCCACCTCTTAAATTAAGGGAATTTGAATTTAGATATTCTGTGGCAAGTAGATCTTATTTCTCAAAATTTGCAATCTCAGCAATGTGAAAGGGGAATATTGGTTATGTTTAAAAATACTCATATTCTGATAGAAAGCAGCGCTAATGGGTTTTTAATTAAGAATGTCATTTGGGAAGGAAAAATAAATAAACCAGCTGAGAACAAGATATAAAGCCTTGCACAATTACATTTCCTGGTAAATATCAGTGTGTTTAGGTATCATGTGACATTCTCCAGACCAGATTCCTGGTATTTGCTTGCGTTAAATGAGAGGAAATGCAAACATCCCTTTCCTGTGGGCTTGTTATCTATTAAAAAAGTGCTGTGTTTACAACAGCATGCTGCTGCTTTTGTGGGTGGACATAGTAGGTCACAATACAAATGCACTTCCCATCTGCTCATTGCTTGCTTATAATACCAACATATCAAACTTTAATTAATGAATTATCATGTATGATAAGCTCAAACAACTAACAAAATATGATTTGACATTGATGTAATCAGAATATCTGCTGGATGCAAGACAAAATTGCTATTCAAGTGCAAACAGTTGACAGTTCAGATTCAACAGTAAAAATGACTGAAACTTAACATCCAAACTTGAGGAAACCAACTTGTATAATGCAATTATTATTGTTAATAATTTAGTGTGAAATGACACTATGAGACAAATTTATTCTGACCTAAAGAAATCGACAGTCTTTGAAAGCCTAACAATCAGAAATTATACATGACAAAACATTTTGTCCTTAAAAAATCTTGTTCAACACTAATGATAATAAAAATAACTTGGTTTTGCCATACTACAAGTGCAAGTTTTTCTAGAAACCTTTTACAAATGCTTTTGCATATGAAACATAAATTACAATGTGCTTAAATTTGTAACTTTTGTTAATCTTTGATCAAGTAATACATCTTAAAAGACATAATTATGTGAATGACTATGCATTTATTAATATTTATACAAATACCTGTGGTAAAATTTAATTGTAACTTAAGGGTGTAGTTTTCCTTATCTGGGCTGAACCTCTCAGTAGGATTTTCAATGTAGTTTTCCTCGTTCCTAATACATTGCAAGATAGTGATACAAATTAAACCATCTGGTCACAAAATGAAAAAGCAAACTTGATATTGCTTACACAAGGCCTGTCCATCTTTCATTCTTCAGTGCAAAACTATCCATATTCAGTTTTTCCATTGCATCTAATAACTATTAACTAACTACTTTCATCTCTCATATGAGGTATTCGTCAGTATTGTGACCAAACAACTGACAGCACGTAAGAACAACATAATAATGCTCAAGCATGGCATATTTACACAAATTTGGGTTAGTAATGTCTGACACTACCCCAAGATTATTACCTTAAAAAGGTTAACAAATCCTGTCATAAAATAATTCCCTAGTCAGAAAAAACTGCCTTTAACAAAAGTTCTGTCGCATTCTCAACTGCCTATGAATACTATCTATGGAAAGGACAAAGAGAAATATGAAGGTTTAGTAACATATGCTATCCAGAACGTTTATTAAAAAAATTATGTCAAATTTAATTGCGAAATCGATATGCATCAACAGATTTCATGCCTAGATGCTCAGGAAACTTTTGCTAATGAAGCTCATTGAAAGTCTTTAACTTAAAAAAGGAAGTCATTATAGGGTTTAACAGTTCAGTTGTCAGCTCCATCAGCACATCTTAGATGTACAAGACAAAGCATAACACAAAACACAATATAAGAGAATTAAAATTAGCTCTGGCAGTGAATTTAAGACATGATCATATCCAATGAGACAATTTTAATGCAACAACCTGTTTTCCAAAGTATTATAGCCTTAGGTTCCATGAAACAATATTACTGCTCCCATATTTACACATTCCTCTTAAGTGTGTTGAAACATTAAAATTTCGATAAATACACAAAGGATCCTTGAGTTTTTCCCCACCAGGTTTCAATACATAACACACAATTTGTAAATGGATTTCTTCACAAAATAAACGTAACAATTTCATTTTTGGTTATCTGTTGCAAATATTCTCGATCAATGGGCAAAGATGTCTATTTTCAACATTAGCTATGACTTCGTTTTTCATTCGGGTACACAAAGTGAATATGCATCAAAGCAACCATACACAATAATTCATTTGTGTTCACATTCAGAGACACATACATAAATAATCCTATAGTACTATTTACACAGTTAAGTTTCCACTTTTACAAATCTGGATATTATATTTCTGCTATGGTAAATGCACAGAAGTTATAGGCTAATTATTTTACCATATGATTATGTGGCTAATTTTTAAACTAGTGGCATATAAACAACAAGCATAAAACAGTTTAACGTACTGGCGACAGCTTGACTATAAATATACACGTTTGCTGCACTATCAATACACTTTAAAGCTACGTTTGATTGCTACTTTGGTAATCACTGAGCATAACCTAAAAACTGTTTCATCGGCATTGGAATTCGTGTCTTTGCATTATCATTCTCAACTGCTTATGTTCTTTCTTTGGAAACCTCAATTTGTGTGGATTCAAATGAATAATTACTGTCCCGAGAGATTTGATTTTCAATGCCGTTAGTTATCAAACTTGATATAACTGAATGATGCGCTTATGAGGACTTTGAGCAGTTGTTTGTTTTTTCTAGTCGTCTGCTTGGGTGTTGTTATTCAAGATTGTGGTGGCAGCCCTGCTTTTCGAATGTTTACGTGTAATTTTAGATTTAACGATTGCGTAAAAACGGCGTTGATTTGAATAAAACCGACTTCACTTTTAAAGTTAACGTCAGGTTTTTTTTTAGGTCAAAGCTTTCTTGAACAATAATTTGGAATCCTAGAAGAGGCAATTTAGGCTTACCTGGTATTCTTGTTTGCTGTAGCTTATGGTGGTTGTGATTGTTATTTATTGTGCTCTGGTCGTTCGCCGCGGAACCCGCCGCCTTGGAGGCCGTCGTTACCAGAGTGGGCGTTCCTTGATCGCCGTCGAGGCACCTGGAGTTGGTTGCCTGTTCTTCGACGGTGCTACTGGTAGTGGTGGGCGTTGGCTCTTCAATCGCCCTGGTGCCGAGGTAGGCCATGCGTCTTAAGGCATAGGGTTCTGGAACCAGCTCCCGAGGAGAGACCTTCTCCCAGCGGTACCTCGAAGTGCCAGGACCGCTCTTGCGAGGCGAACCTCTTGCGAAATCGAAGCCCCAACGGTCCGAGTCTCGAATCTGCTGCGCCGCAAGTTCTCGGTCCACGAATTTGCGTGAGTCCTCGTGGTCCACGGGTCCGAAGAGATCGCGCCTCACCCTGGCTACAGCCTCCGGCCGCAGTAACGGTTGCTCCGTTCCGAAGGCGCTACTCCCTGTAGTGGTAGCACCACTTCTTAACATCCTGCTCATCTCCGACATAACTGGATTAAATACACGAGCACTCATAGTTCAGTTACTGCTACTGTTCTTAGCGTATTCCTTGCACTTGCGTTCAACACTGCTCGATTCTTCAATAAAGAGAACGTGTTCCTGCAGTAAACAACAACGTGCAGTTAGCGTCACTTCATATCACGGTACTCACACCCCTGTTCAACTCTTCAACACTTAAACTACCCCGTTACACGCACATATATCCCTTCCTGCAACCATCTCTAAAGAATAACTGCTTGCAACTGCTAAGTTTAGCGTCCTTCCCAGCAGCTAGTCGCCTTGCCTGCCGCGTGTTCTACCCCCACTACTCCGTTTCTCCACCTCTCTCACTCACACGTCCAACTTACTCTGTCTCTGTCGTTCCTTCCCCAGTGTTCACTAACAATTTCTCCTACCTCTTCACAAGCTTCCAGTGCGGGGCGAGGGGAAGGTGTAGCGTAACACATAACATATATTTTAAACGGACCAATGAACGTATCGGATGATATCTGACGACCAATGACGTGGTTTGCTTGAAATTTGTACACAGAGGAGTGGAAAGGCGCGTTCTTCGAGACGTGGAGTTCCTTATCTGCTGTTTACAGCAAGACATGGCAATTAAACAGAGACCGAGAATTCTCGTGGCCAGCGTTACTATCTTGCTGCTACGTGACGAGGAAACTGGCATTTAAAACTCGAGTCAAAAATAAGTGCTGCTTGCAGTTGGAAGTAAACAAAGGAACTGACGATCTAGCTGTACATTTTCAAGCACTTTCCAGTTGCCAGTGTTAGGAGGGACAGTCTTTTTTAATCCCAAGCAAATTTCATTGCAACAGCTAAATAAAATTACATTATAAGTGATTTCTATTTTAGTATGACAGCGTTACTTTTTGCATAGATTCAAGGAGATTAGAGGAGGGTTACTTATCAAATTCTATATATTACTTAAATTGCCCCATTTGTAAAACTTGCTCATCAAAATTTCGAGAAATGACAATATAAAGCTCTAAACAATTTACTGCATAATAACTAATAGATCAAACTTTTCCTCTTGTACTGTTCGTTACAGATTTTATTGTATCCAATAACATCCAATGTGTTGTGTTAGTGTATGTACCTATTTTGACTCATGGTGCTTGGCAAATTATATCTAGGTAGTGTCTCATAGTGGATTTAGGAGAGTAATTTCAAATTTACGGTGGGGTTAAGATAATTAATATTTCATATCTTGTTTATTCAGCGGCAGAGTTCTTTTCTTGCAATCTATTAACTTACATTACAGGAATTGAATGTTTTTTATAAATTAAGTGTCCAATTATATAAGCGTTAGGGATAGGAATACCTACATAGTGGAAATGTTTTTCTTTGTGTTCTTTTAGTAATCATAAATAAAGCAACCTGTTAACAATTAGGACACATTTTATCTGGCCACTACTTTGTCTAGTGGCCGGTATATTCCTACTCAACCCAGAGGTTACAGGTTCAATTCAGACTGGAGTAAGAGAATTTTCTTTATTTACAATCACATTGTACTCTCCGTTAAGTGTGAAAGTATCACTGCAAGAGTGAACAGAGTATAAAGAGTGAAAATAAGCGAGTTCACTTGCAATGATTCCTTATGAAGTATTCAATGTAAACTCAAAGCCACTAATATAACTAGAACAGCTGTAATAATAATAATAATAATAATAATAATAATAATAATAATAATAATAATAATAATAATAATAATAATAATAATAATAATAATAATAATAATAATAATAATAATAATAATAATAATAATAATAATAATAATAATAATAATAATAATAATAATAATAATAATAATAATAATAATAATAATAATAATAATAATAATAATAATAATAATAATAATAATAATAATAATAATAATAATAATAATAATAATAATAATAATAATAATAATAATAATAATAATAATAATAATAATAATAATAATAATAATAATAATAATAATAATAATAATGTATGGCATTTCAGTCATTATTTTGCAAACTTCCTTGACATATGTAGCATAATATGACTGATAATATGACATAGTTCGGAGGGGGGGGGGAAGAACAATGAAATATTTTGTGCCTATGTTCCTGACAGGGCCCCCCCCCCCCGGTAGGGAGAGGTAATGTGGGAGGATACTAAGGGTGTCCGGATATAACAGAAGTGATAGCAGAGGGCAGGGTCCCTAACATTTACATATTTAAACTCCCTGGTAGCCGCTCCTCCTTCCCCATTGCGACCTTACACTTTCTCGGAGAAATCCGGGACTCGGATACCTCCTCCGACCCGGAGCACGAGGATGTGCCATGCACAGCGAAACCGCCGCCGACAATTAGAACCCTGACATAGTCAACCAGGATGAAACCTGGATGAAATGCCAAGTGAAATGTGTTAGAGGGACAGGTGGTTCGGGGCATATCCTTATCCTTATCACCATTCGCCTAGCGACCGGGAAATGGGTCAAGGAGGGTCGGCCATGGGAATCAAACACACGATCTTCCAAATGTAGGCCACAGACATTAGGAACAATATATGATAAAAGATGTCATCATCACGAACAAGTTCGTTTTAGACCATGTGGCCTGTAACGATAAACCTAATGAAGGTGGGCTTGGTCTTTCCATCGCTGTTTTGATCTTTCTTGGTCCTTGTGACCAGTTGGAGCACAGTGGAAGGCCAGTTTTGGGAGTCTAGTTCTTTCCATTCTCATCAAACGATTGTTCCATCTCCTCAGTCAAACTTGATGATGTGCATGTTCCTTTATGGTCCAATCTAGTAACTCCTAACAGTGATCGCGAGAAACGCATTTGGGCTACTTAAATCCAAACTTCACTTGCGTGTGTGAGAGCAGCTTTTGATGTGATATTATGTGGTCTGTTTTGTATCGGTCATCTGTTTGCCAAAATTGCTCCCTATTACCCCGTTCAATTTATATTTTTGTTTTGGTTTGGATGAAGGGCGCTCAACTTCGAGGTCATCAGCGATTATATTTTTGTAATTTTGTATCAATATCACTCTTGTGATTTGCAAATACACTTCATACGTATGACAGATCTCGATTTTCACTCGTTCTATATTTTTCCCCACAAAAATAATGTATTTAACATAATATCAATTTCCGCACTTAACGCACCCATACAAATAATCTGTAATTAGTCACAAAGCAGAAATATAGGTTTTTTTTATTACTTTCTCTACTGGTAAGTAGAGGAAGTATTGTATTCCACACAAAAATTCGACGTCGAGATTTCACCGGGAATATAGGTAAGTTTTGAGGCCCCTGAATACAAAAGAAAGCATTTTTAGAAAAAGGTCCGTGTGTGTGTGTGTGTGTGTGTGTGTGTGTGTGTGTGTGTGTGTTTATGTATGTTTGTCAGTCTGCGGACAGCATAACTCAAAAACGAAAAGTCGATTAAAAACCAAAGTTGGTATTTAACTTTAATGTCTTTCAAGGACGCGACACAAGGATTTTGAAGAAAATAGCTCCGCTCTAAACTACCCTTTACAAGGAAGATCTTTCGATAATTTTGATTTTCCTGAAAATGGCTCTAATGATTTTTATTAAAATGACGTACGTTTAAGATATTTGTATGACAAATGAAATGTATATTTTGAATTTTCTGGGTATAGCCTGCGTAGTCCTGTTTTCTCCGGATGACTTTTGAATAACTCATAAACCTTAAGAGGTAGATAAAATGTTACTACATAAAAATGTAGATCTCGCCAAAACACAATTTATGTGCGAATAATTTTTTTTTTTGTAGAGTGAACCATTTCGGAGATATTCCTTCTTAATGCAACATCGTTGTTCATTTTTTATGTTAAGCGTGCAGAACGGGATCTCAAAGCTTTAAAAGATTTGACTATCGCTCAAAGCCTACTGTATTCTAATATTCCCCTTGTACCTACAAGGAAATAAGCAATAAGATCATTTGTACAAATGTTTATATCAACTAACACGAAGAAAATATAGGAATAAGAGTTTGTAAGAATGTTTAGTACAAGAGTACAGAAAGTCATGTAAGGGCAACAAATCAGTTTTAAAACTAAATTACAAGTTCAAATAAGCGATAATTCATTCACCGGAAAGCATTGTAAGCCATTGCTCTTTTCTTCACGCTAATCTTAAGAACGTTAATTATTCTGTGTGTTTTATGTTGGTCGAGGTACCCACTTGCAGAAATGGTTTTATTACCTACACATTTCTTTGTAGGTAGATGGAAGATACAAGATGGACGTATCTTTAAAATGTGGATCGCTATGTGCTTGCTTTAAAATCCTTATTCTTCGTCTCACATCAAATAAACAAAAGAATGGTTAGTATTAACACACACACCCACACACGCACACACATACACACACACAAAACACAACACATACCAGAATATGTATACCGAAACATGATTTTGCTTCTAAAGCATTTGAGATTTTCTGTAAGAGGCCTGCATTTCTGGCACTACTGCTTAACTTTTAAGTTGGGATTACAAGAAATAAAGGAAATCTCAAATTTTAGATTCTAGGCATATTCCTACACGTTCATTCCGGGAACAAGTCTTTGTACGTTTTACAGTTGTAGAACTCTATTTAGTTAATATTTCGGTAAAGTCCTGATATTTCATGAAATTCTTAATATTTTATAAGATTTGCGATTTTTTTCGTTTAAAATAACTTATATTAGCAATAACCCGGCCATTCCAAATATTCTATCCCTACAGTTTTGTGTGAAAAACATAAAAAGTCCAAGCAACTCTTTCCAGAAAATGAGTAGAAGAACCCGTGCACTCTGTTATTTGATATTTAATTAATAAACATGTACAACAAATCTATAAATCCATTGTTTTAATTAATGAAGTGAACCTGCTCTACATTCTTAAAACGAAAAATGCTGTTTTAAAATATACATTTTATATTTTGGAATTTTTCCCCCATATTTTCATATTTTGTTATTCTTTGGGGATTAGAATTATGAATATTTGCTACCAAAGCATGTCTACGTTCTAGCATTTATGTACGAGTCCTATATTTTCGTTGGCAATGTTGGTGAGCATATCGCTAATGACAGCAGAACCGTTAGATAAGAGTTTAAAAGTCAAGCACAATTCACAAATAATGCGATGTTTGCTGTAGATATTATCTCTCTGTTGAGTGAAGGAGTAACTTTAACGAAGTTAAATACTGCAGAAATAAACACAAGAGGTTACAAGTAGCCGGCTGTTTTCTTTGGCGGGTTCTGTTCAGGACCAGTGCCATCTATCGTTGTTAAGAGCAACTAAGACGAGCCGGCTGCGGTGCTGCTGTGATGATTGGTAGCATTGTGGCTGAAGGGTTAACCAAACCTTTTCGCAGTACTGGTGCTCGGGCGGAATATTGACGACACCCCAATAAATAGACTATGCTTTGCACTTCATAGCTATATTTCTGCATTAATATTTGATTTACATTCATGCTGAGGCTCCTCTTTAGCCTTAGCCACTGTGCTGTGCTAAATCCTCGTCCCCTTCTTAACCCTTTCATACCTGAATTATTTTGCTACATATGCCGTTCTTCCTCTAATTCGAAACCGGTTTAGATTAGGCGGTCTGGGAGACCTTCAGCCTGCTGGCTCGGATAGCCATGATCGTTAAGGCAACACGTAGTGCACTGGCCATGCACTCAAAGCCTGAGGTCGTGAGTTCGAGTCTCGGCAACCGCAGTCAAATGTGCCTGTGGTAAAGGACGGGGAGGGCCCACGTAAAATAATCGGTGTGATGGCACGCGTGGATGATGACGGGGTATCATTTGACTGCGGTTGCTCACCAACACTACAATATAAATTGTAAAAAAAGTAATTTTTTACAATTCAAACGGTCTCAAATATGTATTTTTAATTGGTGACAGACAGTATAACAAGAATATAGAAGGAAAAAAAAAAGTTAAAACTAGTACAATTAGGAAAAAAAGCTTATGTATCTTATAAGACACACCAGGCAATAAAGGGTTAACTCCAATTCTAACACTTCAGTTGAAAATATTCTAAAATAATGCACATTCTTATAGAGATGCACACTATTTCTGAAAATGGACAAATGGCCAAATATAATTAACGGTGGTGTCTCAAGGCACATCTTATAGGACCATATAACTAAAACTTAGTGTATAGCATAGGTATATTTCGCTTTTTCAAGTTTATACTGTTTTGTAAGAATAAAACCTACTGCTTTTTGAGAACATACGTAAACAGGAGCGTATTCCCACTCATATTTGGTATGAACAAAAGCTCGTATATTTTCAGTTTTATAAGCTCATTCTTTTTTCATGTTGAGCGCAGTTGAGCATATATTAATTTATTTTTCAGATAAAAGAACATTTGAAGAGAATGGGAGAGTTTATGACATAGGTATACGATAGTCGTGGAACAATATACAAACATAACCATGTGCATTGAAGAAATTACGAAATATCCTATTGCTTTACAGAAACATTTAGAAGTTATTGCTAATTGTGGTGGTGTGCATATTGTATCATGTCATTTCATCGTCTGTTCATTCTTGACTGAGATGACCTACCTGATTAAAGGATATTTATTAATCATAAAAAAAGAAAGAACGACTATGACTAACGCATTCAGATTTTGTTTGAAATGCCACAGCTCAACAAAGCTTTTATTAGATCCGTTATGTTTAATTGTTGGTCTCTGCGTATATCTCCCACAGGAACACATATAGCCACGTAAACATATGGTCTGGAGACGATAATAGCTTTGGCGCTGGTCACTGTAGCGTCGGCACTGTAATAACGGGTGATCCCAAAGACTCTGAACCGACTGCGCTGTATTTTGCCTGTACGTGTCCTTAGTGCTCGTCACCGACCACCGTTGTCATAGAACAGCGCGGATGAAACCATACATTTTTAAAACTACTTTTAAAGACTTTACTTAACAACTTTATGAAAGGAGATGGTACTGAAACTGGTCGTTGTCCATGTCTGTTTAGGAAACTATCCATCACTCGCCGTAGCTCACGCTGAGAAATGTTGGCAATTTCCTGGTGAATATTTTGTTTTAATTCTTCCACGGTGTGTGGATTTGTCCTGTACATTTTATGCTTTAAGTTACCCCAAAGATAGAAATAGCGTTGGGTCAGGTCGGAGAACCGAGGGGACCACAAATCGCTAATTTTTTCCTGGAACAACCTTTCAATTGTTCTCATCGAAAGATTGACTGTAGGAGCTGTTGCATTCTTGTTGAAAAAAGGCAAAATCACGCTCCCTGGCGCTTAATTCTCTAAAAACGGGGGTAAAATTGTATTCTCGTATGTTGACTCGAAAAAAGTGGACCTATAATTCTTTCTCCGCTAATGGCGCACCATACACCAATTTTTTCGTCATGAAGGGGTATTTCATGAACAATATTAGGATTCTCAGAGCTCCAATAACGATTATTTTGTGTACACACATATCCATGAAGGTGGAACCAAACGTCGTACGTGAAAAATATTAAATGTGGGTCAATTTTGCCCTTGCATACACTATTGAGAGTCCACTCACAAAATGTGCGCCTAATTACAGGATCACCTGGTTGAACAGCATGTGTCACAGTTATTTTATATGGTTTTAAATTCAACAATATACTAGCTCTTTGCAAAGAGCCATAAGAATTGCCTGCCTGTGTTACAAAAAATGCCTAAGCGATTTTTGGTATAGGTATTCTCCAAATTATCGTTCAATGTTTCTTCGGTAAGAACCGTACATCATCTGTTAGATTTCTGAGCCTGAACACTTCCTGTGACCTGAAATTTAAGGAAAAGTTCATGGATTGTTGTAAGGCCTGGAGTTTTTACACCTTGAACTCTCTCTGCAAATCGTATTTTCATTTGGCGAGTTGACAGCTAACACGTACGAATCATAAGTAAATACACGCTGTGCAGTAGAAAACAAATGCTGCGCCATAATACACTGCGACTAAGTACAGGAAAAAATAATAGAGTACACTGGTAAGTATTCCTCCCCACGATATCACCGTCAGCTCTATACTGCACTTTCAGAGCAGAGAAAAACACGTCATCCGCGTGATCTTGTGTAGATCAGCTAGAAGAAAGAGGATTTCAGAGTCTATTTCCAGAAAATTCAAGTTATTCGTTGCATTTGTCATAATCAAGGTTACAATTTTTAGATGCGCACCCTTTCTGGTAGGGTAAATTAATGCTCTTCGGAAAGATACCACAGTGAGTTGAGAAGTCTAGTTGAGAAAGTGAGCATGTTTTCAACCACCTTTTACCCCTTTTGGGACCTTCAGTAAATGTGACAGCGTTAAGCATGCAGTCGAACGTGAGCGAACACAGCCGAAAATCATCATCGACGGAGACAGCCGAACTAATGGAATCACGTGACCAGTTGGAAAACTGAGCGGGAAAAGTGGACTCCAGTGGTAACTCGGGCCTCCTATACATATTATACACAGCAGACACACCACAACCTATACACACAAACATACACCTAGCCCAATATGCAGATGATACTGCACATTAGAGCACACACGCAGCAAGCAGGTAAGCTGGAAAAAACAACTCAAACACATTAACGCAAATGGCGTATGACCATCAACATACAGAAAACACAAGCCATTGTGACAAGAAAAACAATGAAACAATCATACAAAACAGCTACATTCACATTTAACAAACAAACCATCACATGCCAAAAACAATTAAATACTTAGGAATCCACATACACAACAAACTCAAAATCAAACCCACTACACAAAACTACTAAACAAAACACGACCCTTATACTCAACACTAAATTATCTGGCCAAATTAAACAAAAGAGGACTCACACCACACATCTTACACAAACTATACACCACATTGATACGACCACAACTAACACACGCAGCCGTAGCCACCATGCTACTAATAACCTCCGATATAATGAACAAAATAAGATCTTTTGAGAGGAGGTGCCTTAGGACTGCACACAAACTATCACTATCACTCAAATCAAACACATTATATTAATACAGCAACACAACTCACATAGACAAAACACATAGCTAAACAAATGATTACATATATACACAATGCACACATAAGAAGTTACAGAAGAACACTCATAAACACAGCACAAAAAACGAAGACCATACAAGAAACAGAAAAAGACAAAAATCCTCCCTCATTACACTTATACACATCTATGACAAATACCAACAATAAAAACAGGAAAACCTTGAAGAACACTTACAACACTCAAAACATTTAAACACACATAATACAAACACACATATATCAACATTTAAAAAATTCAAATAATTTAAAAAATCACCTGGTGAAGTGCAACAGCAAATATTAAAAAACAACATCCATCATTTAAAATCAATGGTCTTGGGTGGATGTCTGTCAATGGAGCGATGGATGTGAAATACGGGGAACTGAAACACTAACACAAAATCACAACACACAACACTACACAACGTCAACAAAAAACACAAAATAAAAACAAAAATACGCAACAATGCCGTAAACATCCCTCACACAACTAATAAAAAAGCCTAAGACTAGGCTGGAGGGATCTCCCTAAGCATGCTGTAAACATGCCCAAATTAACATTTTTACATTACATTACATTTAGGCTGAAACTACACCTGCAACAATCGAAAATAACTGTGTATAGCAAATCCTTTTTCTCTCAAATAGACCGCAACAATGAAATGCCCAACAATATTTACGAATGTATTACTAGAGTTTACCATGCCCAAAGTGTCCAGTGCCTGATATTTTGTTCTAACTCAGGAATGCAAACCAGATTACATAGAATGATAAAACCGTTATTATTGCGGTACTCTAATGCTTGGCATACTCTCAAAGCCTAGTGAGAAGATGAAGGTATTCAGTGTCGAGAAAAACAATGTTGCCACGGAGAGATGTTGCAAAGCTGTGTTTCACTCCACGTGGAGTTAACAACTGTCTGTCTTTGTGATTTCTTTGATTTCATAACCAGTGAAGACATACTGGCAACAGTCAAAAACACAAAAAATACAGCCCCCGGACCGGACAGCATCACATATCAGATGATTAAAAATCTGCCAACAGAAACCTTACATGTACTAGCAAATATATACAACAACATGCTCCGGTTCGGCTACCATCCTACAAATTGGAAAACAGCGCATATCCTACTGTTCCAGAAACCTGGGAAAGACAGCACCGATCATCGAAATTATAGGCCAACATCGCTAACATCAACCCTCTCCAAAATATTTGAGAGGATCATCGTTAAACGGCTAACAAAAATATGCAATGAAAAACATCTCATTCCAAGAACACAAGCCGGATATCGCAGCGAAATTACCATCCAAGACCAACTTGTTCGAGTGATGTCGGAATTTAAAAACAGCTACAATATAGGATTTGCAACAGTTGCAGGGTTTCTGGATGTCAAATCAGCCTTTGACAAATGCTGGATCAATGATCTCTTATATAAACTTACAGATTACAAAATACATCCAAGAATAACAAGATGGATTGCCAGATTTTTGTCAGACAGAACAGCAAACATAAAGATCGAAAACAACCTATCCAGATCCATTACGCTGCAAGCAGGAACACCTCAAGGGAGCGCCATATCAGGTCTCCTGTATATCATATACACAGCGGACACAAAATAAAAATAAAATAAAATAAAATAATATCTGCCAGCTATGTCCAGATACCTAATTTCTTATACCTGGACGTAGTGTGCGGATATTTTCATTTATTTAAACTTATTTATTACAATTTTTTCACAATAGAATGTGCAGAAAACTAAATTAAACTAAAACTAAATTAAACTAAATAACAATAAGGAAAATTGGTGATATTGTAAAGTTGTCTGTAGTCTCTGGTAGGCTGTCCAAGTCTTATCAGGCTGTCGTTTTGGCCTCGTTCTTCTCCTTTCTGCTTACAGTTGGTTTGACAATCTTAACGATCGACGGGATGGTGCTACAACAGTCGTTGGAGGTGTATAAAAAATTCTTAGATTTCTTTCTTGTTCAGTTTGTCTTAAAGATCTTTCTGCTATACTGATTTGAGTCGCTAACTCATTTAAAGCATTTAGATTTTCCTTATTCCTGACCATTTCCGATAAAGTGAGGTACATGAGCTTTTCCCTGTTAGATTGTCCTATTTCACTGTATTTCTGACAGTTAAACATTACATGCTCAGGAGTATCTTCTGTATTGCATCTGGTGCACATTTCAGAGTTGATGATACTAAAACGTTTTAAGTAAGTACCATATGGCCCATGGCCCGTAATATAGTGTAATGCAGCTTGTAAGGGATTTAGGTGCTTTAGTCGTAACCTTTCTCGTATATTAGGGTAAAACATATAGGTGCGTCTCCCAGTTTGCAGGTTATCCCATTCTGACTGCCATAAGGATATTAACTCAGTCCTTATTTGTCTTTTCATATAGCATCGTTTTCCTATAATATCTTCTATCTTCTGTTGATTGCTTTTCTTTAGCCAATAGTAAGCACCATATAGGCGAACCTGTAGATCTATTGGCCAGCATAGAAATCAACACAAAAGTTACAGTAGGACCACATTACAAAACCCTCCTCAATAAAACAAGAGCAATACATTCCACGCTCACGTTCCTCGCCAGGCTCAACAAAACAGGACTTAGTACACATATACTGACGCGATTATACAAAGCGCTGATCCGTCCCTGTCTAACATATGGAGCAGTGGCCCTGATGCCACTTATATCAAAAACAACCATGGCAAGGATTCAAGTGTTTGAACGTAGATGTCTACGAACTGCCAACAAACTCTTCCCCAATTATAAAAACACATTAATCCACGAGCATGCAAGGACAATGCCAATAGACAAGCATATTGCAAATCTGATGCTGAACTATATACACAATGCTCATACCAGACTCTACAGACGAATATTAATAAGAACAGCCCAAACAATGAGAAAACTCCCTCCTGAACAACAAGAAGAAAATCCACCACTACTAACCTTAATCGAAATTTATGACAAACACCAAGAGCAACAGAAAGAACAAGTAGAGCAATATCTTCAAGCATTAGTAAACATCTAATACTCATCACCCCCCGAAACAAGAGAACAAAACCACAAATAATTTAAAAATTGCAAGGCTGAGCTAACAAATAATAAAAAACATGCACAAAAAAAAAAAAAAGTCTGAGGGCAGAAGCAGAGACGGCGACATGTTGTGGGACCCGGGCCTTAAACACACTTAACATTGTAAATGTGTAAATATGCAAAATACAAACACACAAAAAAAAAAAAAAAAAAAAAGAAAACAAAAAAACAAAAAACAAAACAAAAAAAAAACAAACAAACAACAAAACAAAAAATATATATATAAATAAATAAACAAAAATATATGAGTATATATACAAAATAAACAGCAAGATGCATATTTACACATCATAATAACAACAATAATCTGCCATGGGTACACGCTGAAGGATCTCTCACGTAACAAGACAAAAATAAAAATTACTAGGCTGAAGAGGGTAAAACCCTAAACTGCCTGGGTTTTGGTTCTACCAAACCCAAAATCCAATTTTGAATTGAATTGAATTGGACACCAAAGAATGCATGCCATGTGTGTTCTTTGAGAGGCTTCTGATGGTCAAAAGTTATAAAGCGTATGTTAAACAAAAGAGTAGTGCAATAATATGCGATGTATTATTTGCGATTAAGGAATTTTACCAGATAAAAAACTCCAGCGAGATTTCTTGCAGCTTTAGCATCTACAAGACCTCTATTTCATAATAGAAACAGAAGAGCTTTAAAAAGCTGATGTGTTACACTCACATGACTTTCTCTACTCTTGTGCTAAACATTCTTACAAACTCTTATTGCCATATCTTCTTCATGTTAAGATAAACATTTGTACAAATTATCTTATTGCTTATTTCCTTGTAGGTGCAAGGGGAATGTTAGAATACAATAGGCTTTGTGCGATAGTCAAATGTTTTAAAGCTTTGAGATTCTGTTGTCTTTGCACACTTAACATAAAAAATGAACAACGATGATCTATTCTAAGTTTTCCGAAACTCACACACATAACAAGGAATATCTCCGAAATGGTTCACCCTACAAGAAAATGTATTCAGACATAAATTGTGTATTTTAGCAAGATATACATTTTTTGTATAGTATAATTTGGTCTATCTCTAACCGTTTACCAATTATGCAAAAGTCGTCCATGGTGAATACGACTACAAGGGCTATAGCCAGAAAATTCAAGATATACATTTCATTTGTCATCAAAATATCTCAAACATATGACATTTTAATCAAAATCGTTGGAGCCATTTTCAAGAAAATAAAAAATTTCGAAAAATGTTCCATGTAAAGGGTGGTTTAGAGTGGGGCTATTTTCTTCCAAATCTTCGTGTCGCATCCTTGAAAGACATTAAAGTTAAATACCAACTTTGGTTTTTAACTGACCTTTCCTTTTTGAATTATGCTGTCCACAGACTGACACACAGACACACATGGACCATTTCCTAAAAATGCTTTTTTTTTTATTCAGGGGGCCTCAAAACATATATTTCCGGTGAAATCTCGACATCGAATTTTTGGGTGGAATACAATATTACTTCCCCTACTTACCAGTAGAGAAAGTAAAGATGTAGAGGCGCTTAATGCCTTAAAGTACAACAGTTTCATTGTTTTCCTTCTTCTGAGTGAGGATTTCATGCACTTGTTTTAAACCAAAATAACCAATTTTACCTTAATTTAGCACATTCTCCCCACCCTTCTTTCGTATGAACCTAAAAGTTCTGATCTTGATCATAATAATAGCTAAAGTGTTCTCTGCGGAGCCGTTTTTGATAAAATAAAAATGTTTGAAATTTTGTCCATATTCGACACGGGTATTTTTCTGAAAAACTTCATGTGGCGTGCTTGGAAGACGCTGAATTTATATACCAACTTTGTCATTTAGATGACTTTTTGAGTTATGCAGTTTACTGATGGAAACATGCATACGGCTTATGCAGACCTAATTTTTTACTTTCTCTACTGGTAAGTAGAGGAAGTATTGTATTCCACCCAAAAATTCAATGTCGAGATTTCACCGGAAATGTTTTCAGACACCCTGAATCCAAAAAAAAAAAAAAAAAAAAGCATTTTTAGAAAAAAAGGTCCCTGTGTGTGTCTGTGTGTCAGTCTGTGGACAGCATAACTCAAAAACGAAAAGTCGGTTAAAAACCAAAGTTGGTATTTAACTTTAATGTCTTTCAAGGATGCGACACGAAGATTTTGAAGAAAATAGCCCCAACTTAAACTACCCTTTACATGGAACATTTTTCGAAGCTTTTTTATTTTCTTGAAAATGGCTCTAACGATTTTGATTAAAATGTCATATGTTTGAGATATTTTTATGACAAATGAAATGTATGTCTTAAATTTTCTGGCTATAGCCCCTGTAGTCGTATTTACTCTGGACGACTTATGCATAACTGGTAAACCGTTAGAGATAGACCAAATCATACTATACAAAAAATGTAGATCTTGGTAAAATACACAATTTATGTCTGAATAAATTTTCTTGTAGGGTGAACCATTTCGGAGATATTCCTTGTTATGTGTGTGAGTTTCGGAAAACAGTACTTTCGTGAAATGGATCATCGTTGTTCATTTTTTTATATGTTATGTATGCAATATCAACAGAATCTCAAAGCTTTAAAACATTTGACTATCGCACAAAGCCTACTGTATTCTAATATTCCCCTTGCACCTACAAGGAAATAAACAATAAGATAATTTGTAGAAATGGTTATCTTAACTAACACGAAGAAGATATAGGAATAAGAGTTTGTAAGAATGGTAAGCACAAGAGTAGAGAAAGTCATGTGAGTGTAACACATCAGATTTTTATAAAATAAAAATGTTTGAAATTTTTTCCATATTCGACACGGGTATTTTTCTGAAAAACTTCACGTGACGTGCTTGGAAGACGCTAAATTTAAATACCAATTTTGTCATTTAGACGACTTTTGAGTTATGCAGTTTACAGACGGAAACATGCATGCGTGCACTTATGTAGATCTAATTTTTTTTCTTGTTGGCGTGAAGACTGGTAAAATCTCGATATTGAATTTTTGGGCGGAATACTTCTTGTAAGTACCTACGAAGGCGAGAAAGTGAAAGAAGAATAAAGAATAGCTACTTACTGTTGAGTCAAGTAGAAGTATTTGAAAATTCAAAGGGATGTCATGATAGCTCTATTAAAATGTCATTTGAGGTAAACTGTGTGTGTTGACAAGACCTACCTTCATTTTTGCATAGTAAGATTCGAAGGTCATGTCAGCTGCTTTTAACTTCTTGGAACAATTGCTCAACAGCAATGGTACTCAATCGCTTAGCGGTAGTTTGGAACTTTGGGTTCCTATTACGTTGGATTCACTTATTACATTAAATTCACACACACGCGCGCGCACTCACGTTCATAGTTCCAGACTCTAGGGAGGATGAAGAATAATTCTAATTAAAGACAAGTTCCCATCCTTCCAGGCGGGAATCGAACCCGGGACCCGTTGCGCGGTGCTCTACCGACTGTGCTACGGGACCAAGCCAGTGCGATTTTGCATATCTCTTAGAACGACCCTAATGACCTAGTTGTCGATGGGCCCTTAAGGGGGGGGGGGAACCCTCTTAGAACGACTAGACAGGCTGTTCCCAGAAAATGCAGGATATACATTTTATTTGGCCTGCAAATATCTTGTAGATGCACTATTCTGATCAAATCATTAGGGACATTTTTGAGAAAATAAGCAATGACGAGCATTTGTATAAATGGCAGTTTGTAGCGGAGGGTTTTCTTGGAAATCCTCGTGTTGTATTTTTGAAAGATGCTGAACTTTAATACCAACTTTGGTGTTTATTTATCTTTTCATTTTTGTGTTATAGATACTTTGTCTCTCTTTCTGTCACAACACACACAAACAAACACACACACACAAACACACACATACTGATGCTTTTCTAAAAAAATATTTGTATTCATTCAAATGGTTCAAAACATGCGTTTCTCGTCAAATCTTGATATAGAATTTTTGGGTGGATAGCCTTGGGGTGATGAAATGAAAACGATAGGTTGGAAAGATGAAACTAATAGGGTAGACAGCTGTAACTGTTCCGAATTTAAATGAATTTTTACCCTAGAGAATTGACGAGGTAAAGAGTGTAGAATGATGTATTCTGAAATGGTAATCCCTGAAATTCCACACATCGGGTTCTAAAAGCGTTGACTTGACAGTCCTCGGATAGGTACACACCTGTTTCTCCCCAGGGAAAGTCGTGAGCGAAGTGCCGCGCGCGTTCGATAGATGTGCAATCACAGTATCCATATCAAGAAGGCTGTGATGAAGCAGGTCTTGAGGAAGACCGCAGGTGGCTTAGCCACGCCAGGTAACCCTATACCGGAGAGCTCTAAGAACCGGAAATACGCGGGGACACGTTGAAATGGTCCATTTTGTCGAGATGGGAAATGGCATCAGCATCTGTGAAGCAATAAAGGGGTAACTTACCCCTCCCCTTTGTTTAATTTCTTTGCTGCTCGCCCCTTATGCTAAGTGATTCACACGTGAAGCAGCCATTTCCGCCCGCCCATCCCCCGTCAAATGCCAGCCATTTTGTATTGTGTGCCACGAAGGATGTAGCCTCTTGGACGGAAAACTTTCCCGCACTGCCGTGTGACCCGGACGGGTAAATCTCAGTTCGACCGGATGTTTATACGTCATGCACTGAAAACAAGGGAATTCCTTTCCTTCCCTTGGCAGGTAGGCTCATACGAGCAGGTGAGCTCATTGTACACCCTGCATTCAAGTCAACAAACTTTATGTTTACATTGTTCGAGTACAACAAAATTAGGTAAACATTATGAATTTCCATTTTCATTTTTAATTTGTTTCAAAGAGTATTTCTCGTAATATAAGCAATTTTATAGTTACATCTCATAAATTAAACGTCCTCCAAGGAATTTACTTAAAACAAAGTACAGCTACTAAAAATACTTTACTTTTTGCCGACTATCAAGCTATTTTCGCCACAACAGAGGTCAGCCTCCAGCAATGAATATAAACAGTGTAATTAAGAATATCTATAGAGAAAACTAAACTTATGGCTTTTAAAGGTAATAACATTCTAAGATAAAAAATATACGTAAATAGTAGAGTCCTTGAAAAAGTTAATCATTTCAAATATCTAGGCTATGATATATCTTATGCCTATGATCATGATATAGATAATAAAATTAATACTTATTCAAGAATGTTAGGTACATCCGCACTATTGTAGAAAATAAATCCAATTAAAATCTTATAAAGTTACGATGGTGCCTAGTTTAACATATGATTGTCAATCATGGGTAATGCGACACAATGATAGAAGGAACATTCAGGCAACTAAGGTGAAATTTCTGAGGGGGGGGGGGGCTGAAAGGATGCAGTAAAGTGGAACATAAACGAAATGATGTCATACGAGAGCTCAATATATTGCAAATACAACGCAAGATCAATCAATATAGAACAACTGGTACAAAGATGTAAACAGAATGGATGATGGCAGGATATCATCCAACATCCATAGCAGACGCTCAAGCAAAGATCTTTTTAGAAGACTGAAGCTATCAGTCTTACCCTTCATGTGTACATTCTCGATCCTAAAATTCTTTATTTGCAATCGAGTCACATTTCTAACAATCCAAGACTTTCTTGCTTCCAGAAGGGCGTAGGTGTACTAGGAAACCATAAAAATACACAATGCTCCTCCTAACGATCTTAAGGGAAAAGTTGACCATTTCAATGCTGTTAAAATTGCTGCGAAAGAGCACCATTTTATTCCGCACAAGATTGTCTGAATGACAAATTATCCTTCTAATGCTTACGTAGCTTTTTAAGTACTTTCTAGCTGCTTTAGTGACAAATAATTGCCAATTACATTTGATGCCTGCACTTAAATTTAAGTGTATTGAATAACTGGCAATGTATACTACGCATTGTTCTGCTTTGTTTTTTTATGTTTCCTATATTCTTCTCCTTTATCTGGTTACCCTACCCAGTTGTAGGACTTACAAACCAGTGCCTAGGGTCAATTGCCTGTCGGGAAGCAGACGAATCTACGGACCGGAAAGAGTGAAGACCTGGAAGCGGATGGTCAACCAAGAACCAGGTATGACGGTAAGCAAGAGGGTGGTATGAAATGCAGGCAAAATCGATGAATGCAAAGGTGATTATGGAGCAATTGGTGGAATGAGTTGGAGGGGAAACCAGAGAACCCGGAGAAAACCCACCCTGATGCCACTTCGTCCATCACGAATACCACATGTGGGTCCCTGGGATCGAACCCTAGGTGGTCTAATCACTCGGCCACGACTTCGCCTTTTTTTCTCATATTGCCTGTATAAAATGTGTTTTTATGCTATCTTTTACATTGTTCACGGGGCTTTATGACTACTTGTGAATTCGCTGAAAGCAATCCAATCTACTCTAAACTCCCCCCCCCCCTCCCCCAATATGAGTTAATTCATAACAAAAGGTGACCTATTTGCAATATAAAAAGATGCATTTAATCCGTGTAACTCCCTATATGTAACCTACATAAATTTGGGATCATTTCTGAGTAATGGTTTATTGTGATTATCCCAAAGTGGATAGAAAAATAACATAATAATAACAAAATAATTTTCTTCTTTGATCATTAATTCCTTAACACCGAATTGAAGTCCGTAATATATAAAACACACACACTCACAGATAATGGTTGGAACGTATTTAATAAAAAGTACTGTCGCGTTGGACAAGAACATCTATGCAGCGCTAAACGCCGTGCTTCCGTACTGGAAGCATTCATTAGCTTTGATGTCCTATAAATGATCTCACGTTGCCAAAGATTGAGTTACTCCTTCTGAGTCCTGGTTGTTAATTTGTGTAAGAAAAGAGTAAATGGACTGCATGTGCGATAATTTATGTGATTGAAGCCATACTTGTTGTAAGCAGAAAAAGAAATAAAAAAGGAAACTGATTAAAAATAATTGAATCGAATCAATTTGTCACAGTGTTTTGTACTCGAATAAAAACATAACATAAAAACATAAACATAAAAAGATAAACATAAAAATAAATATAAACATAAAATAAATAAAACATAAACATAAAAAGATAACATATTACCTTCTCGAAACTATTATTTGGACTTGAGAGTTTTTCCTATTGCTGGTTCGGTTAAATCTGAACTAAAGTGATATACGTTTTAAAGGTCGTTCATTCTTATTCATAAGTTTTAATTTTGCTGTCTTAATATTAGGTGTACTTTTTTGAAGTGCACAAAATAACTGTGTTGGAAAGATATGCATATTTACTTTGTTAAACATAACATTCATGACAGAAAAGGTTTCTTATAAACGTATGTAGAGTCATTCTGAACACGAGCCTAGGAGCATGACTTTCAGGGAACCGCTGCTCTCAAGGAGCATACTTCCAAAATTCAGTCAAATTAAGAGAAATGATGATCCACGAAACTCTAAATCTAGCACAAAGTCCACGCTTACATTGGTGGGCAGTATTTAGGAATCGCAGACTCTGAAATGGAAAATGAATTTGTGAATGAATCGGATTTGAAAGAGTTTGGGATGATAAATATGTACCTCGGATTTTGAGAAATCGCTGGACTATTCAAATTACTTGATTTTCACTATAGCCTCAAACATCAATTTTTTACTAATGCTGAAAAACATAGTTGAAATTATGCTTATAAACTCTGCGATGTGCTATTCTCTTAGAACACCAGTCAAAATAATTTAAGCATATGAAACGTTATGCCAACTTATTAAAAAGTAAAATTAAAAATTGTGTTAACTAAGAAATAAAATGCATGGTATTAGCATAAAATTAATATTTTTTCATTTTTTATCTTCAGCCTCAGTCCAGTCAGGAACACATAAATGGTAATGAAACCATTTTACTGAAAGAATAATTAAAGGTTGTAGATTATGGATTAAATATATAGAAAAGAGATTATTATAGATAAAGAATATAGTATTCGAACCGCCTGCAATATTTTCTAACAGCGTTTGTGTTCTTGTGGTTTGCATACTACCTTGCAAATGCTGAGTTCTTAGGGTTCGAGTTCCTGGGGGAATTTTCTTTAGCTAGGATTATTCCCCCACACCCTAAAAAGTGTAAATGTATGTGTGAATTTCATGTTAATAACGAAAACAAGAAGTAAAGAAACCCAATAGTAAACAGACGAACATGCTTGCTGATGAGCAATTGTTCCAAAGGCGTAGCCGCCGATATGATGACCTTAGATGTTAAATTCAACAAACAATTTTTTTCCGTAATATGCCAAAAAATAGCATAAGTTAGAAAGATAGATTTCCGATGGCAATGCAATATGCAACAACACAAACTGCAGTGTGTCCTGTCCATGCAGCGATATCGCATCAAAGAGTTTCCGCTTGAAGGTGATAAAAAACATCCATCAAAATGATCAAAGCGTACAGGTCTCTGTTCAGCATACTTCAAAGGATGCCGCGCATAGAAAAGTACTCTATAGACAGAACCAAAGTCTTATGTTTCAGAGTCCCAGAGGCATTCCTCAGCAACCACGTGTTTAAACTTTTATGAGCATGAATCAATCTGAAGGTATAAGGGAAAGAGAAACTAAAATCGCAAACTTTTGTTCACATTGATTTAGCAAACTAATTGTCTCATTAACATATTATTTTTGTTGATTTGTTTTTTCTTTCCTGAAAGCTAAACTTCAAACCGTTGTAAAATGGATTATTGTTTTTTAAGGGGAAACTGCTACCAAAATGGCCAAGAATGCGATTTTTTTTTTCAGAAAACATTTTTGTGTAGAAATCCTATCTTCAGCATGAGCAGAATATGACCATTAAATATTATAAATATTATATTTCCACTTGGAAGTTGGAGTATATCAAGTTTATTTAGATGCTTGGAATGACAAGTGGATGTGGCAAATTCTGTCAGATTTCAGTTCGTAGGTAAGGCTCGGTCTACTTGTGATTTTTAGATTTTAATGAGATGTTTGTCTCTAAAATATAGATGTTGGCTGCTCTTATTGCACAACTGCTACTATCGGTTGGCAAAAAATAAAAAATTAACAAATGAAGTATGTTTAGAAAACAGTTAAAGCACACATGTGTTCTGTGGCATATCTATATGTGTCTACTTTATTTGTTGGATCACTTGTGTCTTTTTAACAAATATAACGGGAAAAGTGTGGAGTGGAACAATAATAAAAGAGAGCTAAACTTTTAGCTGAAAGAAGATGGTGACATTCTACAACAGGTAAAAATACGAATAACTGAAGAACTTGTTTACAAGAGTATTATACATATAGCCAGTTTAAACAAGAATGTGTTACTCTGAATTTGAGAGTTCTATAGGTATTCTCTGAAGACTATTGTACAGCGCCTGGCCTGTGGATATGTGAAGAGCCATATTTCCAATAAAAAGTGTTGCAAAATTTTAAACAGCTCTTTCTCCATATAACAATTTTTGTACCTTTGGGATGAACTTTTTTTTTGCAGTAAATATTGATGGATAAAGCTGAATATACCTTGTTAAAGAAAACAGTGCTTTAGTTTGTTGATTTCACTCTACACACAAGTACATGCTTTCTTTTCTTTGTAATTATTAGTAATATGTCTTTTTATTATTCTAAGTAAAGAAATCTTATTTCGAATACATATTAACATATTGAATAGCAAATGCGGCGGCGCCGTAGCCGAGAGGTTAGAGCGTTCGACTACCACCTAGGTGGCCCGGGTTAGATCCCAGAGACTCATATGTGGTATTCGTGGTGGACGAAGCGACGTCAGGGTGGGTTTTCTCCAGGTTTTCCGATTTCCCCCGCCACTCATTCAAATCAATTGCTCCATTGTCATCTTTCCAAGCAGTGATTTCGCCTGCATTTCATATCATCCTCTTCCTCACCATAGCTGGTGCTTTGCTGACCACCCGCTTCCAGGTCTTCACTCTGTCCGGTCCATAGGTTCCTGTACTACCCGACAGGCGTCTAACCCTAGGCACTGGCTTGTAAGTCCTATTAGGTATAAGTCCTGTAGTTTTTAATTCAAAAATATTTAATCTAGAGCAATGAAACTTATACCAACAATATATTGTGATAGGTGCAATTTAACATAAAATGGCATTAAAACTGGTTAATTAGGGAAGAAATTCCATTTGATACCAGCGTCTCCTTAAGAAAACTCGATGCTAAAACGGAATAGTGTTGCTCACTAATTTATTACATTTATCCACGGGTGAGGTTGCTGATTTGCAAGACGTTATTCCATAAGAAAATATGCTTTTATGACCATATTTTCTTTTTAGAACATGAAACAAATATTAAGAAATTAGTTATATTAGGATATTTATTTTCTGATACACAAGATAAGAACAAATAAAATCAGTTTTAGCTGATTATATTAACTAATTCAAATAAATATTGGAACTAAGCTAAAATCGCCTCACAGAACATAAAATAAACAAAAAGAAAAAAAGGTTGTATGGGTGATTTGTTGGTACGTATTGACATTAGAGGCTAACTTCTCTAGAATATAAAATTCACGGTAGACGATTTAGAAGTTGGTTAACTGAATAGACGATTAAAAAGCAGTGCATGAAGTATTACATTATTTGTTTACAAAAGCAAATCAAGGAGGTACATGTACAAAGACCACCAAAGAATATCTCACTATACCTCCGGTCTGCATTTGTCACATTATTGGTTCCTATGGGCAACCTCTCCTTACACCGTAGCCTAAAACAGCCAATGAAATGGCTATAACTTCGTTCAACGATAAATAATGTGATATAGACCATAGGTGCAGCGAGATTATCTGTACATGTTCTATAAAAATGTTGTTTTATCTCATGATAGTTAAGTTAATTTAGCGTTATCACACTTGGTGACAAGCAAGATGTGTAAACAGTAGTCAAGTATCTCAAGTTCATTTTTACCAATAAATGAACTCAAGCGAAAATAAGGGAAAGGAATCACAGACTACAAAAATTGAACAAGGAACATAAACAATGCACAATAAATGCCTAACTGGGAAAGATTCAACACACAAAAGCGACTATTTCAAAAGTGGCCTATGTTACAGAAAAGTCATTCGAAAGAGCTGTGAGCTCTAAATGTTTTCCCATTTTCAATTTTTGTTTATCCCTGGTTTCCTATTTTTCCAAAATTTATTAGGGTGATGAAGAGGTCTTGGCAGTCTAGATTCCGAAACAGATACATACACATGTCATATGGGTATCTTACACGGTATTGCGCTTTTATCAAGATATTAGAAAATTGGGAAATGTATGCAAATGTATGTAAAATAAACAAACAAAAACTTCCATGTAAATGCTTATCTGTGGTGGAGGAATTTCCTAAAAAATGTTTAGTTTGCTTCCTTTGCAGACTTCTAACTAAAGTATGAACTTTTGTATTATGTAGCCCATTGTTAGTCAACTCTCTCTCTCTCTCTCTCTCTCTCTCACACACACACACACACACACACACACACACACACACACACACACACACACACACACACACACACGCTCGCACGAAAGAGCTATTTTTAATGAAAATGTCTTGGTTTCAGTAGCCCTCAAATTCGCTGAAAGCTCTCTGCATACCCAGTGCAGTGCTTAGAACGCCTACTTTCTCTTAGCTAGGCATCAAAGAGGCAGGTAAAGTCCCCCCTTCTGCACAAAAGTATTGTTTGCCCAAGAGACCTACTTCAAAGATTCATCCATAGAGCGGAATACTTCTTTAACTGATGTTCACGCATTTAAACTTATTTTAACTTCTTTCTTAACGTTCATGTTGGGTATTGAAGCAACTATCAGATAATGCCCGACGTATACCATGCCTGAGGTTCGAGCGTGGGAACGAGTTTATTGTATCGCATGATGCAAATTCCTGACACCTTGCTCCGGTATGCGGCCCTCGTCTATTGCGTCACGCAACGTCACATCGCAGGAATTTCGCGGCTGACAGTCAGGCTGTCTAGCCTGGCTCGGTTCAACTCGGCTCGACTACCACCCCTCCCACCATTATATGCTCTGGCGCCCCCCTGTCTACAAGACAAGGAACTTCCCTAACCTTCCAACAATGGCACAGGTATGCCCAGTGATTTCCACGTCGCTTCTTTCTCAACATCACACAGTTTGTGATTGACGTTTCACAGACAATTTTCTCCCTTTTCATCCTAATGGAATAAAGAGAAAGAACATAAACTGACATTGTTTGAGGGAGCGTTTTTGCGAGGGTCGATCGATGCAGTAATCAATATTTTAAAGAAATCACATTTTCTATTTTAACACATAAATATACGTTTTATAACAACAGTTTTCACACAAATCATTCTTTGTTCTAGACAATAAAAGTAGATTTTAAAAAATGTATGCACTTTTTCTGTTACTATTGGTCTGTTTTCTCATAAAAATTGAGTTTTTTTTTTCAAAACTCGATAGAAGTAGTCCTACCTACCTGAAATGAGATAAAACTGAACAAAATTAATAGTCTTATCACAAAAATGCAATGTCCACAGGAGTCTAAACATGTCTGTAAGTACAATGCTATAATGCTATATGGGTTTCTTAATGTGGTTCTCTTTCTTTCTGTACTACGTAGAGTAAGTAAAGTATTGTATTCCACCAAAAAAGTCGATGTCGAGATTTTGCCGGAAATATATGTTTTGAGGCCCCCTGAATCCAAAAAAGCATATTTAGAAAAAGGTCCAAGCACACACGAGTGTGTCTGTCTGCGAACAGCACAACTCAAAAATGAAAAGTTGGTTAAGAGCCAAAGTTTAATATCTTTTAGGGATACGACACGAAGATTTTGAAGAAATTTCTCCACTCTAAACTATCCTTTCCTCTCTTTACCCGCTTTCTTGGAAGAAGAAGAAGAAGAAGAAGAAGAAGAAGAAGAAGAAGAAGAAGAAGAAGAAGAAACTATCCTTTACATGGAAGATTTTTCGAAAATTTTGATTTTCTCAAAAATGGCTCGATCGATTTTGATTAAAGTGCCATATGTTTAAGATATTTGTATGGAAAATTTAAATGTATAATTTGAATTTTCTGGCTATAGCCTATAGCCCTATACTCTTGATGACTTTAGCATAACTGGCAAATGTTAAGAGATAGGCGAAACCTTACTCTACAAAAATGTAGATCTCGTTAAAACTCACAAATTATGTCTATATGGATTTTTTGTGGAGTTCACCATTTTGGAAATATTCCTTGCTACTTGTGTGAGTTTTGCAGTACTTAAAAGTTTTCTCAACTGGAAGGTCGTTATTAATTTTTTTACCTGTTTGGGCGTGCAAAGAGAACGGAATTTCGAAGCTTTACAGGATTTGATATCACTCAAAGGCTATTGTACGAGTCCATATTTCCCTTGCATGTATATGAAAATCAGCAGTAAGATAATTTCTGCAAATGCTTATTTCAACTAACATGAAAATAGAGGAATAAGGGTTTGCAAGAATAGTTATACAAGAGTAGAGAAAGTCATGTAAGTGCAAAACATCAGATTTTTTTCCTTCATACACCATGTTGACTTCTGGAAGAACGCAGGAATTTAAGTCATGTCCGCATGTTTTAACTCAGGTTGTCGTACACATATCTTCACTGGACATGTTGTGTAGGTGTTCTGTATTCAACAGAAACACTATTAATTTTGGTTGAATTTTCGTTGTAAACATTCACTCGCTCTGGAGACATCTTGAAAGGCAATGTGCATCGCAACACCTTCTGAGCAGTTGAGTTTAGCACACAAATTTGCAGTCCTTTGATGTAGATCTTGACGTAAAATGGTTATCTAATATGTAGTCAAGATTTTTTTCATTCTTCTCTATTCTTCCGAATACACGATCTGTAGCTATGGCCGTGTATAGGAATTTGCTCCAAAATTCCATGGGTATTACCATCATAATGCATTTTATGTTTGGTTCATACCTTACGAGGAGTCTTTTGTTTAATTCTTGATTTTCTACCAGGTGTTATTTCTAGGACTATAATGCATTGACCTTCTTTACCCATTTTTACTTCCTCTACTCCTAAGTAGAGGAAGTATCTATTGTATTTCACCCAAAAATTCGATGTCGAGATTTCACCGGAAATATATGTTTTGAGATCTTCTGAATCCAATAAAAGCATTTTTAGAAAAAGGTCCGTGTATGTGTCAGTATGTGGACAGCATAACTCAGTAACAAAAAGCCGGTTGATAACCAAAGTTGGTATTTGAGTTTAACATTTTTCAAGGATGCGACACAAAGATTTTGAAGAAAATAGCCCCACCCTAAGCTACCCTTTACATGGAAAATTTTTCGAAAATTTTGATTTTCACGAAAATGGCTCTAACGACTTTGTTTAAAATGACACATGTTTAAGATATTTTTATGACAAATGAAATGCATATTTTGAATTTTCTGGCTATAGCCTATGTAGTCCAGTTTACTCTGGATGGCTTTTAAATGACTCGTAAATCGTAAGAGATAGACAAAATCTTACTATACAAAAATGTAGACCGCGCTAAAACACACAATTTATGTCTGAATAAATTTTTTCTAGAGTAAACCATTTCTGAGGTATTCCTTGTTATTTGTGTCAGTTCCAGAAAATTTAAATTTTCGTGAAATGCAATATCGTTGTTCATTTTTTTATATGTTAAGCGTGCAAAGAGAACGGGATTCCAAAGCTTTAAAAGATTTGACTATCGCTCCCCTTGCATCTACAAGGAAATAAGCAATAATATAATTTCTGTAAATATTTATCTCATGTAATACGAAGAAGATATACGAATAAGAATTTGTAAGAATAGTTAGTATAAGAGTAGATAAAGTCATGTGAGTGCAACACATCAGATTTTTTACCTATAACTGAAGGTTAGAAACTATGGTATTGATCTCCAAGTAGGAGAAAACCTGTGAAAGGAGCACTTAGGTTTGTAGCTTTGCACCTGCAGGGTTTAAGAATACGACTCATCAGTCTAACATACGTGTTAATAGGAAACAATATAATTATGAGCTTACACATTGCATACTTTAAAAGCGGACACTTTTAGGGCTAGTATTATAACGGAGTTATAAACTTTGGGTTAAGTTTAAACTATAATTTAAGGTTTTCTTTCGTTTTATAAGCGCGTTGAACTTGTTTCTTTACTGGAACTAATCTACCGTTAACTACACTTTAATGCTATGTGTAACCATGGACACAAAACTTTCTTAAATAGGCCTAATCACTTTCGGGAGTAGAATGACCATGACTTTTTAAATAGATTCATACTTGCGATATAGACTGACGCAAACGCTCCTCTCCGTCGAAGACGTCTACTTTAAGACCTATAAGATCTCGTGTTTGGTGTCCGAACTAGCTCTAGCAAGAGGTCCTAATCTGCAGGGTGTGCGTGAGTCATGGTAGGAATGGAACCAAACGAAGAATTAACCAACATATCACTTTATTTGTAAATTTCCAGATTTGTAGAGAACTGCCGACGATATTTAAATAGAATGTAACTTTGTAACTTCAACTACAACGTTATAACACTTTAACTTTGTCACCCTTTAGCGACCGCCGAATTATGTATACGCGCTAGCTTACAACTCCCAAGTTGCACGTGTACTCTCGGCTCGATTCGAGACGAGTGTGTCTTGCGTTGCATTTGTTTTTGCGCGGGCAACAAGAAGGAAGCGATTACCATTGGCTAACTTTAGAGCACGTCATGGTAAGATAGGAATCAGCCCGCTAAATCGTTAGTTTTGTGCATACAACAATTGTAACCTTATCACTCTTTTAAATCTGTCTAGGCTTCCATTCTTGAGACTTTAACATATTAGCTTTATTACGTCTTCCCCTTCACTATTGACGAGAATCTTCTTTTGTTTCTTTCCCTTATAAAATATATATTGACATTATAATTTCGGTTCCAAGACAGACCTAAATTCATATGTCAAATTGGAACCGCACCCAGAAATCAACAAAAATATATAAACCATAATATACCTTAATATTGGATTGCTATTAAAATAACAATGCATTTTTGGAAATCAAGAGTAAACATGAAAGCTAGGACAACGTAATGCAATTAATCCATGCATCATGTAAACATACGGTCCTGGAGACTTACATGAGCATTAATAAAGTTTGGCTGTCGCCTAGTCTCCTTCCGTACACCTACGAGAATATGTTCTATTTCGGGTTGATTGATGTGAAGTAAATATAAAAACGAGTTTTGAAGAAAGATTTGTAGAACATAGAGATAACAATAAATTGTAATAAGTAATGTGAACTGTTCATACATACAACAGACTTAGTTTATAAGAATAAAATGCGAAGCAAAGTACCTAAATTGCTACGAGCTTCGTTACTGCAAGGCTTATTTTTTACGTTTTGCATGGTCACGTTAGTTGCTTTTTTCATCCAATATGCTATACCAGCGGATACCCACCTTTCGTAATTTTTTTGATTAAAGGCAGTTAATAGTTATTGACTATTGCTAATCATCGCTTCTATTATTGAATTGCGTAATTGTTTCAAAGTTTTCATTGTTAATCTTTCTGAGAAACAATGAAATATCAAGTCGGTTATAAAGTAACCACCCCCCCCCCTCGTCGCTATAATATGATTCATGTAAAAAAGCAAAAAAGAAAAGGTTAAATAATGTTAAATATTACCTTTATAAGCATGATAATATAAATACCACAGTTTAAAATAAATTTGTTTTAAAAATTATCAGATATTTTGTTACAAGTGGTGGCCATGTTGCAAACAGCATTTAGTTACAGCAGCGGCATTACCAACATTACATTTTAGATACCAATGGCATTTAGCTGTGGTGTAAGAAGATTGACAATCGAACTTGTTACTGCAAACGCTATTTTTCGTTGTAAATGGTTGCTATTATCTTAATTTAACGTTACAATCAACTTTCATCGTGAATGGCCGTTATTTTAGAATATTTTGATTTGTTTTCCTAAGCTAACACGTGTACCAATAGCATTTAGTTGTGGTGTAACACGAAGATATGCCTCTTCTCAGCATTCAGGCATACCAACACCATTGCACTGTGGTTTAACTAACTAGACGTTTATAAAAAGACGCCTGTTGTTAAACTTTTGATTTGCTTTAACTAACTTTCCAGTCAAATTAAACTTATAATACCAGGCTTTAAGCAGCAAACAGATTACCAAGGAGCTTCTTCTTCTTTACTTGATTACCCTCCCCTTATGCAAGACTTACCTACACCTCCTAGGACTTACAAGCCAGTGCCTAGGGTCAGACGCCTGTCGGGGAGCACAGCAATCTATGGGCCGGACAGGGTGAAGACCTGGAAGCGGGTGGTCAGCCAAGCACCATGTACGATAGTGAGGAAGAGGATGACATGGAATACAGGCGAAATCGATGAATGGAAAGGTGATGATGGAGAAATTGGTGGGATGAGTGTCGGGGGAAACCGGTGAAGCCGGAGAAAAACCGGCAAGACGCCGCCACTTCGTTCACCACGAATGTCGCATGCAGCTCCTGGGGTCGAACCTGGGCCGCTTATGTGGTAGGCGAACGGTCTAACCTTCTCCAAGGAGCAAGGTTGAATCTTTGAATTTCCAAGTAGCAAGGAATCCAATTTCGCACCCTGCTTCAGATCGTGAGGGTGTCTCTCATTACTGCAAAACTTTCTTAATTAAAACCTTTACTTCACCTTGTAATACAAATCCCGTGTTAAGTATGCACCGGGCTTTGCTTTAATTCTATCGACTTTTCAAAATGCCTGCAATGTTTGAGAGTCTAATTACGGCGCGATTCGAGTTTTGTTAAATCTGATTTAATAGGTTGATTCAGAAGCTAAAAAACATACAAATGTAATATATAACTAATTTGAGAAAATTTTTGCATCTTTCCACTTTTGCAAAAGCGCTCCATTATGTTCTGTCTACAAGACAAGGAGCTTCCCAAACCTTTCAACAATGGCACAGGTATGCGGGGTATGCCAAGGATTTCCAAGCGGATGTATATGTCGCTTGTTTCTGAACATTACACAATTTATGATTGGTGTTCCATAGACAATTTTCTTCCTTTTGATCGCATAGTGGATTAAAGAGAAAGACAACAAACTGACATTGTTCTTTCCACTTCATCTGCCGTCGGAAATCTTTTGTGCCATCTTGTGTGACACAATTAGATTTGGATTAAATATGAATTCCGTTAAAAATTATATGACCGAAAAAGAAGCATATGACACAGTGTCGCACGTAGAAATGACATTGTGATGAGTCATGATTTTGAGATTTAGTTCTTTTTGCAAGGCTAGGCGCTCTTTTTGCGACTTGTTACATAAGTATGTCAAGTACTTGACAATAATAAATATTATCTCTGAAATGGTTAATGCCACAAAAGTGTATTTCATATGAATGTTGTATTTTAATAAAATCTACAGTGTTTGCAAAGCAATTATTTCCTGTTTCGCACGGTTTACAGCTTATATAAAATTCATTCAGAATGACTAGGACTTCGTGGGCTATGCGTGGGTAATTGAAAATATACATTTTATTTCTGATGAAATGTTTTAAACATATGACATTTCATAAAAATCGATAGAGATAGTTCCGAGAAATAAAAATAAATAAATGATTAAATAAATGAATGAATAAATAAATAATTTTTCACCACTAACCATACTTTTGTTTTATTTTCTTGGAGGTGATTCTAACGATTCTGAATAAATTTAAATATGTTTCAGATATTTTTTAAACTAATGACACGTACATCCTGATTACGCTGTGAAGTCTCCTTCATAATGATAAGTTGTTCCTTTATGATTTGTCCACTTGTACAAGTTCGTGGAATTCGATCAGTACCTAGCAAGACATATTGTATGAAAAAGCAGCACACCTCCATCGGGCAGTAATTGCCCCTCTGCATGGTTGAGTTTTATCTTGCAACACTTTTATACGGGATTACACACCTGCACTGCTCGCACACAAAAGAACTGTGCAGGTGTTACACACAGATTTCTCTCGCCTACCATAAATACAGAGACAATAAACAAAACGCGCAACAAAGAAGACCTTTCCTTTCTTCCTTTATATTTCCCATCCGAAATGGCACAAAAAGCTACACAAACGTGGAAACCATAACGTAGCAGTGGGGACATCCTTGCGATTGGCTTAACAGTTGAAAAAATACACGTGTTTTTTCATTGAGATGTTACAAATGAACACCACGTTTAGTTCTAGATGTCAAAAACCCCATTTCAAATTCGCATTCTTCTTGCATGGAAGAGAATACAAGTCATATTTTCTTGATACGTTGATATGCTGTTTGGGGAGGGAGAGTAAAGAAAGTAAAAAGATTATGATATTTTCCGTATACTGCTAAGAAGTTTAAGTGTGAGATGCCAAGTTTAATACTGAGTAGACATACACAACTGAATTCTGAACTTTAAAGTTATGTGATTATTAGATCTGATATAGGGTGCTGTTAAGCATGAACAAACTCAGAATAAGCTCTCAAGGAAAGAAGTTATTTTGACTTGTAGTGTACTTGGTTTAAATTGCCACGGTCGTGCTATCAATTATTGATTTCGTTATACAACGGCGTAAGCCAGGACCTCTCAGTACATTGTAGGGTGCAAATCGACTACCAAAAGTTGACCTCGGTTGAAAATTTAACTTTTATTGCTTCTGTGTTATCCTACATTCAGTATTATAGGCATGTGAATTTAATCCTCTGCAAATAACTCATTCACAATTGATGTTTAAAACAATTGCCTCATGAAACAGTCCGATTACAGAGGAACGCATTTCGATGGCTAATGCCAAATGGCATGCCTCTATTTGCTTGTCGGCACTCTTTGAAAGAATGGGCATAAAGCGACCTACATTACAACAAAGCATTGTTCTAAAAAGAGGTAAAGAAAGAAACGGGGGGGGGGGGGGGGGGGGGCGGGAACCTCTGGTATGCGTGAAATGGCTCATCCGTTGAGAAGGTTAATGGATGAATGAATGAATGCCTGAATGAACCCAACCTGGTAGTACGGTCATGGAGGCTTAGTTTGGCTGAAGCTATGATCACGTAAATGTGGGCATTTAGCGGTTAGCCAGATAGAAGTGGCTGATGGTCTTTCCAAAAACCTCAAGAGATGGCACGGTAATCATCCAGTGCACAATACAAGTGAGAACAATCGCTGAGGGACTTCCGGTCGAGCAGTCTGGATTTCAAAGCCACCGAAACAGAACTTTCAATGTAAATTTCTTGCTGCATAGGAGGGAAACGTGATCTAGTTATAGATGTTCCTAAAAGAACAACAGGTGTTGACACAGGCAATTTATGCTGCTTTTGAGAGGGAAAATAATTTAATAACATTTTCCTAATAAGCAATTGGGTCAAGTCGAAGAAATTCCCTGTCAGTCTTCCCTTCGCATTCTTGAAAACTTACTTGAATGCCAGTTTATTTTACTTGACCTTCATTTCTCAGCGTCATACCAACATTTTACTGAAGGGATTCATCCGCCAAAAATTCAAAAATAGATCTGTCATAAAAAAAGGTCTGGTGTGTTGCACTCACATGACTTTCTCTAACCTTGTACTAACCATTCTTACAAATTCTTATTCCTCTATCTTTTATCGCGATGAACTTTAGCAGAAATTATCTTATTGCTAATTTTCTTCTAGGTGTAAGGGGAATTTGGGAGTACGGTAGGCTTTGAGCGATAGTCAAATCTTTTAATGCTAGTCGCTGTATGAATGCTTTTAAATTCCTTTTCCTTTGCACGGCCAAGAGATAAAAAGGTGATTGACGACTATCCACATGAGAAAAGTTTAAGTATTGCAAAAATGACACAAGAAACAACAAGATATCCCCCAAATGCTTCACTCCACAAGAATAATAATAAAAAAAGGAAAAAATGCATTTGAACATAACTTGTGTGTTTTGACGAGATCTACATTTTTTGTATGCTAAAATTTGATCCATCCCTTACGGTTTACTAGTTATGCAAAAGTCATCAAGAATAAAAAGGACTACATAGGCTATGACCAAAAATTCAATATAGACATTTAATTTTTCACAAAATATCTTAAACATATGGCATTTTAATCAAAATCATCCATTTTTGAGAAAATAAAAGTTTTCGAAAAATGTTCCATGTAAAGGGTAGTTTAGGATGGAGGAATTTTCTTCAGAATCTTCGTGTCATATCCTAGAAATATATTAAACTTAAATACCAACTTTGGTTTTTAATCGACTTTTCGTTTTTGAACTTTTCTGTTCACAGATAGACACACACACGAATATTTTTCTAATTTTTTTTACTATACGCAGTAGAGAAAATAAAAACGAAAAAAGCTTCTTAAATATAACTATGCACAAAAGACTGCCTTCATTTCAAATGTAGAGTTCCATTGTCAAACAAAGGGAAAGGTGACCATCTCAGGTTTCTCTTTGTTAACATCGGATCAGAATGGGAGCACACAAATACTAAATTGTTCTTGTGTTGACACACCCGTAGTTCTCTTCCATTATAAGAATTATTTTGCAGCTCAAATATCTGAAATCAGTTTCCCAAGTGCCTCAGGTGTGATGCAAACTGATTCATTTTGTATGGTGTGAGAATTGCAATTAACGAAATCGCGTTGCTTCCATTTTTCGAGTAGGTGATTATTTTCTCACAACTAATTAATAGCAATCCTTTTTTCATTTGTGAGACCGTGGAATGAAATTTTTTGTATTCGTGTAAACGCTGTTGCTGTCACTCAATGGAAGATGAGTTTATGATCAGGAATGAACTTTTTAAGTATTTAACTCCCATTCTTACTACATAGTCGCTATGGGCGGTGAACACCCACGACACATGAAATGAAATGAAAATTGGGAAAGGAAATTTGGAAAGGAAAGCTTCTAGGCCTAAGTTTAGTATGCTCTCTCGGCAATTCTCAGTTATGAAAACTGAGGATAGTTCAGTTAGGAGCATGTCCTCTCAAGGTTTTGAACCGGAAACCTCCCACTTACTACTCCATGCCTAAACGACCCTGGTCACCACATCAGTAGGAATGAACTTAGGAGTTTTAGACGCAACATATTTGCCGCAAAACAGCAAGGTAGGACTCAACAGATCTAGCATTATTTTTTTTCAAACTTTAAATTAATGAGGCATTTATTTAATTTTTAGGTTATTGAAAGTACTGTAAAAATTATTAATACCCGACTTCGGTGCCAGGTGCTGCCAGGGGCTACAGTTGTGCATTATGTCAGGGCTGCAATATAAACTTCACAGACACATAATAGGCCTGAGGACAAACTAAGTAACTTATTCGTTAGGCTAAGCAATTCGCAACTTAGAAGAGTTATGTCATATAACTGGACATGGACCATTCAGAAAACACCTAAGGACAATGAGACTATAGTAAATGGAACCCATTTGTTGCTTATGTTTAAAAGTAAATGAAACGGCAGAACAGCTCTTATTAAAATGCGAAGCCACACAACGGATAGGATGTGATTCGTACAGGACCTTGAAGATCTTTTGTACCTTTGTCCCTTCCTTGACACTCTCAGGAGGAAGGATGAGGTGAGAGGAGACAGGGCGGCCGACACAAGGAGTCACGACAGAGTTGAAGGCAGGTCCCTATCATTTCCAGATTGAAACTCCCCGGCGGTGACTAGTTCAACCGGCATCCCGCACACCCGCGGTCTTAGACATTCCGCCCCGCCGAAGAACAAAGGTGATCAAAGAGCATCCTTCTTCCTGGCATGCAACGCCGGGACCCCCGCCGACACTTACTATCCTGTAAGAGACCATCTGTATGAAAGGGGAAAGGAAATAAGAAGTGAAGTGAAATGGACGCACAGAAAATTCGGGGTATGTAATGAACCTACCCAGCATTCGCCTGGCGATCCGAGGAAACTCCCGAAAAAGATCCATGGATCGAACCCGCGACCTCCCGAATGCAGGCACAGATGGGATCGCGTTAGCCATCCGCTCGATAGTGTAACTATATACGGCACCACAGACAGTGGACACCAATAATACATGAAATGAAAGCTAGGAAAGCAAATTTGAGGAGGAACACTTCCAGGACTAAATTTAAGATTCTTCCTGGTAATTTTGAAGACTGAGACAAACCTGGATAGATCGGTAAGGGAGCATGCTCCTGGCGGGTGTTGAACTGCAGACCTTGCACTCACGACTCCATGTATCAATATATCAATACATTACGGTTTTAAACCACTGTTGCCGTGCGTCGTTGAAATCTTCATCGGAAAGTTCCCTTGCGGTGACCGCAAAGTACGTTGTTATTCCTTAAATTCCATAGAAAATTCCATTTGCCTTAAAGAGAAGGTTTCGTTGCTATGCAAACAGTCTAATCTTGTCTAACAGATTTTTATGAGGGAAACTGCTTTATTTATGACAGCATTGTACGGATGCATTCTGTATATAAGGGATAAACATAAGAATTGGGGTGCTATTTATAAATCGTGAATAACGTAACACTTTCACTCTACCTAAATGTAAGCATTCAAAGGTTTATCCAGAGTGGCCAAACTGTTCAACTGTTTTTGTCAGGTCCCATAATATAATTTGACAGTAGAGATGTAAAGCAGGCCATACATTTCGTTGTATCGTATAATATTACTGTACCAATGTTTATCTAACTAGGAGTTGAAAATAGAGATTGAAAATAAGGGTGACATACGTTTTTGAAATTTGTAGAATAACATCATTTTTTCTGGATTTTAAAGCCAAAATGTACCAAATTTTGTCAAAGTTATACCTTTCAATGAAGTACGATGTAAATTTGACGGTATGAACCCGATATGTAACTCCCTCCCACACCCAAGCTTGTCTTAGTCCAACACCAAGGTTACAATCTCCTTATTCGATATGGACACTCAAAAAGAATTATGCTGTAATATAATTTAATCGTTAAATCATTAAATAATTTGGTCTATCTCTTAACGGTTTACCAGTTATGCAAAAGTCGTCCAGAGTAAATAAGACTACAGGAGCTATAACCAGTAAATTCAAGATATACGTTTCATTTGTTATCAAAATATCTCAAACATATGGCATTTTAATCAAAATCGTTAGAGCCATTTTCAAGAAAATAAAAATTTTCGAAAAATGTTCCATATAAAGGGTAGTTTAGGGTGGCACTATTTTCTTCAAAATCTTCCTGTCGCATCCTTGAATGACATTAAACTTAAATGCCAACTTTGGTTTTTAACCGACTTTTCGTTTTTGAGTTATGCTGTCCACACACACACACACACACACACACACACACGGATCTTTTTTTAAAAAAATGCTTTTTTTTTTTAATTCAGGGGTCCTCAAAACATATTTCCGGTAAAATCTCGACATCGAATTTTTGGGTGGAATACAATACTTCCCCTACTTACCAGTATAGAAAGTAAAAAAAAAAAACAAAAAAAAAAAAAAACTGAAAACTAGAAAAGGGCATTGCAGGTGCAGCATGTTATTTAAATGCTGTTTTGACAAGTATAAAAAGTACAACCCATCTCGTTCATCAATGAATGTGCAAAAGAATAGAGATTTCAACAGTGAAAAAAAAAAAAAAAGATTTGTTTGACCTCAAAAAGTACAATGTGCTATTAAGGATGAAAGAATGTAAAAGCGCACAGATATCGCAGAGGAATATTATGAAAAGCAATAAAATCATTTCAATTCTTAAAACTTGTTTGATTAAAAAAATGTGATGTGTTGCACTCACATGACTTTCTCTACTCTTGTACTAACCATTCTTACAAACTCTTATTCCTATATCTTCTTCGTGTTGGCCTAAATGAGCTCGTTATCGACGGGCCGTTAAACCCTACACATTCACTCACTCACCTTTGTGTTAGTTGAGGTAAATATTTGTACAAATTACCTTATTGCTTATTTCCTTGTAGGTGCAAGGGGAATATTAGAAAAAAGATGCTTTGTGCGATAGTCAAATGTTTTAGAGCTTTGAGATTCCGTTCTCTTTGCACACTTAACATATAAAAAATGAACAACGATGATCCATTTCACGAAAGTCCTGAGTGTGAGTGCGAAACTCACACTCATAATAAGGAATATCTCCGAAATGGTCCACTCTACAAGAAAATTTATTCAGACAAAAATTGTGCATTTTAGCAAGATCTGCATTTTTGTATAGTATGATTTGGTCTATCTCTAACGGTTTACCAGTTATGCAAAAGTCGTCTAGGGTAAATACCACTACAGGGGCTAAAGCCAGAAAATTCAAAATATACATTTCATTTGTCATAAAAATATCTCAAACATATGACATTTTAATCAAAATTGTTAGAGCCATTTTCAACAAAATCTAAATTTTCGAAATATTTTCCATGTAAAGGGTAGTTTAGGGTAGGGCTATTTTCTTCAAAACCTTCGTTTCATATCCTTGAAAGGCATTAAACTTAAATACCATGGTATTTTAACCTACTTTTCGTTTTTGAGTTATGCTGTCCACAGACATACACACACACAGACCTTTTTCTAAAAATGCTTTTTTTTTTTTTTTTTGGATTCAGGGGGTCTCAAAACATACATTTCCGGTGAAATATGGACATCGAATTTTTGGGTGGAATACAATACTTCCCCTAATTAGCAGCAGAGAAAGTAAAAATGTGTGCATAAAATGTAATTAGAATCTGCCACTGAATATCAATTTGTTTTGTTGCAGGATTTGATTATAAGAGTTTATTAGGCACGTAGAAGAGCAAACGGTGGGGGACACAACACCTGTGAGACTGGTGGGATGCTGGCTGTCAGATGCATCATCTCGTCTGTGTGCATGAGTCATACCATCTCTCCCCCTTTCCAAGGCGTCCCCTCATGCTGGGTGCTTTGTAGCATGTTTAGGTCAAACTTGGACAAACTTTAAATGCAGTGTTGCCAGAACTCAGTTCTTACCTCAGCGTATGTATGTTTCAACCTCCTGCCTTATTTGGGAAACAAATTATTAGTCTTTCATTTCTGCTAGTGACTTCCAAGCTGAATGTGCCTTAAATAATGCTTACAATAACAATCGCAAGCGTAATTACGAGGGATATAATAGTGTACGGTAAATAAATCAAACGAGGAACGAAAGTTTACATAGTAGTTTTATTTAAAAATCATCAACATTTCACAGTTTAAGTCATCAAGGCTCGTTCCGGTCTCATAGAATTTAATTAAAAGAGTTGTATCCATCTCTTTCTTGGTCTACCAATATATCTTTTACCTAATGGTTGGGATACTAATTTTGGGATACGGCTGTCACTCTATCAACATGTTTCTTCCAGTCATTTCTATATGTTTTATTCTGCCTGTTAACTTAAAAATTTTCATTTCATTTCGAACGTCTTCGCCTCTTTTTTATCTAGAAGATTACACTCTGCAATATTGCTTGAAAACTTCATTTCGATCATTTGTTCCTTTTTGGCCAAAATTCGCTGTCATGTAATATCAGAACTGCCATTACTTTTTAAAACGTTAGTTTCTCTTCTTGTATTTTTTAAAGATCTCTTCATGTTGGCACATTCACTGTTAAATATATTAATTTGATTTGGAATGTAATTATTTTTTAAATAAGAGATATTGCAGCCAAGATAACTAAAGCAATTGACTTGTTCCTTCTAATATGATTTTGGTTCTTATGATATTTGATCTATTGAAGGTGAAACTTTGGTTTTGTTTAGAGATATTGTTAAACTATATTAAACAGTGCCATTTAATATATATACTCTTCTATAGCGCTTTTGTAAACCATTTTGTGAGCTAGATATGAGAACTCGATCGTCTGCAAATAGTAGTGTCCAAATATCCAGTTCTAATTTTAAGGTGTAAATCTAATTTTATCTGCCAATTAGATATAGCATCGTCAATATATTAAAAGGTGACGGTGAAAGTAGGAACCCTAATTTTACTCCTTTGTTTATGGTTGCCATCTTACTTGTTTCTTGAGTTTCTCTATTCACTGTTTATTTTTACGTACATATGGTTGTGTTAACAATAATTGCAGAAATGGTTTCATTGGACATTTCGTTGTAGGTTGAAGGGCTAGTCAGGGAAAAAAAGGGTAGCCACTGTTTCTCTGACCTCAAGAGAAACAAAACTATGATAACTGAACGCTTAAAGCATACAGTATTGGGACATTCAGCAGCAATGCATGTCTTGAGATATTCTTAATGCCAAAAAGGAATCAAAGATGAATTTAGAAAAACTACGTTTTACTCACATTACTTTCTCAATATATTGTTAATTTTTATAGTTTCTGCAAACAATTCTGAAAAAGCTTCTTTGTGTATCTGTTTATGTGGGTAGAGATAAATTCTAGCAAAAATAGTATCATATGAGGAGTCAGAGCAAACCAAATCGATAGTCAGATGTTTAAAAGCGAGTGACTGTATCTGATGGTACTGAAATTTCACATTCTTCCCACATCTGTATAACGACATCAGTTTAAAAAATGACGCAGTATTGTTAATTACAAACCAATAATAACGATATCTCGAAGTTGGCTAATGGCACTATTTGATTTGTTTAGTACTTTAGACGTTAAAGAAATACGTGTTGTTTTCATATAAATACTACAGTTTTAATTTATAAGGTATTTTAATAGAAGCCGGTTTGGTCACTTTTGGGAAAGTCAAGTGTTTCTAAAAATATTCCACGAATAGGGTAATTTTGGGGTGCAGGGTTATTGGACATTTTCGTGTCACCCCCTTAGTAGATGCTGAACTTAAATACCATGATTGGTACTTAACTGACTTTCGTTTTTTAGTTTTTCTGTTCACACCAACACACACACACACACACACACACACACACACACACACACACACACACACACACACACACACACACACACACACACACACACACACACACACACACACCATGAAACCCTTTCTAAAATGTTTATTTGGATTCAGAGCTTCTGAAAACTTGTATTTATATAAGGTGCGCTTGTACATGTTTAATTTTGAGGCACTGAAAACGTAGATTTTCATATGTTGCAACAGGTTGCAACATAATAATGTGTACGCATAAGTTTATGAGTGGTATAGGTAAATAATTCAACCTGTCGCACATAATTAAATTTTTTATTGCACTGTCCCTTTTACGTATCTCAGTGTGCAATTTAATGGCTACCCTGTATGTAATTTCAAATTAACTACTCATCTACTTTACTTTGTACGCCACTGTGCGTCGTTTGATTGAGTGCGCATAAGAGGCAGTTTTGTTTACCTAGTCGTTGCCCGGCATTTCTTGGGTTACGGTTGGTGTGCACTAAATTTGAAGAGGCAGGTACGGAAATGCTTCGCCCTAGTGATACTATTATGTCAGCAATTTTGATAGCAGATGTACAGAGAGAGAGAGAGAGAGAGAGAGAGAGAGAGAGAGAGAGAGAGAGAGAGAGAGAGAGAGAGAAATATTTTGTTGTTTAACGACGCTGTCAATTGCCAGGATCACATCAGCGCCGCCGGTGTGCCGGAATTTCGTCCCGCAGGAGTTCTTTTACATGCCAGTAAATCTACTGACATGGAGCTGTCGTTTTAAGCACACTTAAAAACCATCGACCTGGGCCGGGTTTGAACCCGGATCAGTAGGCCAGCGTCTAACCAACTGAGCCACCCAGACCGACTAGAGAGAGAGAGAGAGAGAGAGAGAGAGAGAGAGAGAGAGAGAGAGAGAGAGAGAGATGTTGAGACTGTATCAGCTGGGCTGGCAAAAGGCACATACAGCTAGAGCCCTTTAGATTCTCTTCAATTTGGATTTTATATACAAGAGATCTAAAAACGTTATTGAGGACATTTTAGAACTCGTCAAACTATACAACACAGCACAAGTTTTTAAAATATTAACAATTTCCCAAACTGCTCCTATTCCTCTGTATTTTGCAATATTTAAAGAAATTTCTTACATTCTTCCCTTGTTTCCCCATAGATCATCATCATCATCATCATCATCATCATCATCATCATCATCATCACCATCATCATCATCACCATCATCATCATCCTCATCATCATCATGGTCATCATCATCATCATCATATTCTTCTTCTTCTTCTTCTTCTTCACTCCCTGTATTAGACACATTGTTTGTTCCGTATTTTCGCACCAAGTTTTTCTATCTGTTCTGCGGTATGTCCACGTCTCTTCTCCCTGTTGGTTTGTAATTGAGAGCCATTTTCGAAAGTCTATCAGTCCATCCTCTACACATGTAACAGCCAATTAGTTCTATAGTGTTTTATTTCCTCATTTATATCTTCTGTTCTTATTACATAATTATTTATGTGGACTAGTTTTGTGTATCCTTCTTCCTTCTTAAGACTTCAATTTCAGATCCTTGTATCTTACATTCCATCTACTTTGTGGCTTTATTTCTATATAAAAGCACTGGATTTGCAGCTGTTTTATAAAATTTAATCCTGGCATCCTTTCTTGTTTTGTTTCTTAAAGCGTTGTGTAATGTTCTGCATGTAGTTTGAAATCTTGATAGTTTTAGGCTTATGTCTCTTTCTGTGAGCCTATTTCACATTAACATGAGACTTGTTCTTAATGTTGATCATCCAAAGTAATTTTAGATCTTATTTGTTGCCTATTCTAAAAAGGCATTATCTTTGTTTTTGTTTTAGAAATGTTAGAATTATAGTTCCTACATATTAAGCTTACTTCCTATGTAGTGCGTTGTAAGTGACCTTCACTTTTCTGTATTTTCCATAGAATATGCATTGCAATATCAAAGAAGACATGTGTTAAGGATGATTGCTCTATTAGGCTCGTGACATCTACAACAAAATGTTTATTGGAACCTTTTATAGATATTACTTATTGTATTTAACGGTAAATAATCAGAGCTCTCTCTCTCTCTCTCTCTCTCCTATCTCTTCCATATGATACTTGTTCATCGGAATTTTATTTTAAATTTATTTTAGAACATCTTTGTCCATTCCTTCTTGTTGGATCTGCGTTTCTGTTCTAACTGTGTAAGAAGTTGTATGTACGTTGGTGTTGTCTGTTCCCTCATGTCATGTTTTTATTCCACTGGATCTTTTGTTCCCTTTTCCTCTTATGCATTGTAGCGTTCCTCTCAGCCTTGACATGTCGTGTGTTAAGCGCGTAACGCTAAAGGAATGCGTTTTACAATTACTGATAACCTGAAAAAACTCTATGATGGTGGTAAGGTTAGACGGAAGTGACTCGTGATTTCGGAATGTGGTGTGGTGTGATGTGGTGAATCACCGTTATCGCGCCACTCTGTCTGCGGCCATTGCGCTATTCATTTGTTTGGCTATGGCGTTATTTGGGACCCGCCAGCGAACAGTTTGCCTAGCTGTTATCTGTGTAAAACCCACCCTATACTCTTGTACTACGCGACCACAAAACTGTCAGAGTAAACAGACTGAAGTTTGAGACAGTTTTCCTTTGCAATCCCTCGTAAGAAGATTTAAAATATAAAGGCTTTGGAAAGATGATAGCTTCGAACGCTTCAAAAAAGTGCGAAAAGAATATAGTGTACCTGAAAACTGCATGAGAAAAGTAAATGTTAATACATCCAGTGCATCTATAATTCCAGAACGCTATAAATCATTGCAAATAAGAATAAAGAGGATAAAAGGTCAATTGTATATAAAGATAAGCCTTTCATTGCATGTGAGATAATAATAGCTTTTCCATCGCCAACGCCTTCAGATAAGTTTTCATGCAAATACTGACTGAGTCAGAACCGGAAAAACATATAGAGTTCCAAAGGCAAACAACTGAGATCCTGCCTTAGACACAAGGGTAAGGACAAAAGAGGCATCTTACCGCATACAAACATACTGAATTATTACACCACGCAAGAACATACATTGAACATACAAAAGAAACTAAGAATCCAGACATAGTTTCAAGTTTAAAATGTAGAAATTGTACTTTTGTAGTCCTTTATTCAGGGTTCGAATATTATGGTCTGCCAAGATAACACTTGAAAAGAAAATCTTTGGTATAACAACGACAAATATCCAAAATAGAAACTGTTATATTCAAATGTTACCATTTTCACTAACTCTATTCCTACAGATTAAGAAAGTGTTTTTCCTTTGCATAGAAAAAAACATTTCATTACCTAAGACCCGCGGATATCACTTAGATATTATAACTAACGCCACGAGTGGTTGTGAAATTATCTAGAGAACTTTATTTTCAAGAGTTACGTTATTAAGGCTATTTCACCAATTAAAGGAGGAATGGCCTATGAAATTTCATTTACGTGCTGTGTTGTAATTATTAACTTCAATATTTTATTATCTTGGCAATGTCATTTCGTGGAGTGTCTGCGTTAATTCATAATTTCGTTTAATACAAAATTTGTCAAACTGATTCCAAACATATTTCCTGTTGTATTCTGTGTTCTGAGGTTTCCCTCTTCGAAACTTTCGTGAAATGCAACATCGTTGTTCATGTTTTATATGTTAAGCGTGCAAAGAGAACGCAATCTCAAAGCTTTAAAAGATTTGACTATCGCTCAAAGCCTACTGTAGTCCCATATTCCCCTTGCACCTACAGGGAAATAAGCAATAAGATAATTTCTGCAAATGTTTATCTCAACTAACAATAAGAAGATATAGGAATAAGAGTTTGTAAGAACGATTAGTACAAGAGTACAAGAGTAGAGAAAGTCATATGAGTGCAACACATCAGATTTTTAGAATACTGGAATTATGAGTAGTGTGTGTGCTAAATGTTCTATGAATAACCTCTGAAGCCTCTTCATACTTATTTTAAGTTTGGAAATCTCAACTTAGTTCAGGGAAAAAGTCTATAATGCATATACGCTGTGGTGCACACATGCCTAATAATTTTTTGACGTCAACCATTTTTGAAATAGTTGTTAAATACCGTTTACGGTTTAAACGCTACAGTTAAAAGTGTTGAGCATCGTTCTTTTGTTTCTGACGAATTCCTGCAAAGCCCGTTAGGAATGTGATCAGCAGATAATTTTCGATTAAAAGTTGTTTTGTACCAAATGGCAAGATGCATGCATATCATCATAGTACAGGGCTGACATAAAGGATGCTTCACAATTAGACTTGAACTCCTTCCGTCGCCTCCACATTATGAGCAATCCCAGTACTTCCTATTAGTATTTTATTACTGTGCTGCTCAGGGTTGCCAACTTTTAAAAGTAAAATTATCGTACCGGCCACTCAAAATTATAGATTTGGATTCAGAATTATCGTACATCACAAACCAGATGCTGCAACAATGAAAATATCAGCACAACAGTTATGAAAATGCAATATTATTGTTTATGGTATCCACTTACAAGATTGATGACCTCAATCAGTATTTCAACTTTAGTACTTATGTTTCTCGCACTATTCATCTGAAAGTTTATCATCTTCCTCAACTGTTGTAGAATTATACAAATTTGTTGTTGAGATAAGCTTTAAGATCTTCTCGGTAACTTGCATACCACATTCTTTTATAAGCTGAGACGACAGAATAAGTCCATTTATCATATCTAGCGCCAATCTGTTTCTAATTTTGACTTTTTTAAGCCCAGTTTAGAAAAAAGTCTTCCACAAGAAGCGTTTCTGTTGGGCAATGAAATCACTGACAATACAAACTCATCCGCTTCATTGAAATCAGTATTTCCACCTAGGTAACACATGTGTTTATTTCACACGGAATATCACGTATTCCGAGTTTTCTCCATTGATCATCAATTTTCTGAACAGTGCCTTCTTCATTGAGATTACCAGATCTGGGCACACTGGCAATAAGAGGATAGAGGGTAGAAGGCTTAGTAGGATATGGAATGGTTGTCTTAGAGGGGTGGAGACAGGCCATGAGGGCAAAAGTGATGTCACTATTTGTAATGAATTTTATTTCGCTGGTGTGACAAACCAGTGAAAATGATACTTCGCCGGTATTGAACTATCAACATTCAAATTATCGCACACCCCCATAATTATCGTACGGGTTGGCAACCCTGGTGCTGCTGTACAGTAACTTACAGATAGCCTATTTCTAGTACTCATGGAAGGGAATCGTTCATGCCTTACTAACTGAAATCATTTCTGGCTAATACGTATCTGTAGCAATAAAAAGTGTTGCAAATGGTACCGTCGAATTCGTGAAAAACAAAGCTGCTACTGAGTTTCTTTGAGAGAATCTGGGAATGGAGCTGTATTATGAAATTAATAAATTGTTTTATGAAATTAAAGAAATAGGTACGATTAATAATGGCACAATTAATAATTTTATAGAGAAATAATAGGGAGATACGTATATAAATAGTTTCACTCGTTGAGATCAATGCAACAAGCAGGAGTTGCAATTTGTCAGCGATTAATAAGAGATTAGCAAGGAGTGTTAAGTAATGAGGTAAAGCAATTAAAGGTAATTCGACATAGGTAAGTAGGCATCTCTTAGAACAGTGAGGAATCATTGATGTTATCTCAAAAGTTTTCAGACACTCAGGGCAGAAAGTGTAATACAGAATTAATTTAAAGAAAAGAATAGGAAATGCTCGTTGACACATGAGATTTTTAGTTTCTCTACTGATAAGTATCAGGAAGTATTGTATTCCACCCAAAAATTCGATGTCGAGATTTCGCCGGAAATATATGTTTTGAGACCCCCTACATTTTTGTATAATAAGGTTTGGTCTATCTCTTACGCTTTACCAGCTATGCAAAAGTCATCCAGAGTAAACAGGACTACATGGATATAGCCAGAAAATTGAAGATATATATTTCATTTGTCATACAAATATGACATTTTAATCAAAATCATTAGAAAAATCGAAAATCAAAACTTTCCATGTAAAGGGCGCTTTAGGGTGGATGAATTTCCTTTAAAATCTTCGTATCGCATCCTTGAAAAACATTAAACTTGGTTTTTAACCAACTTTTCGTTTTTGAGTTATGCTATCCACAGATTACACACAGACACGTAGACAGACAGACAGACAGACAGACAGACAGACAGACAGACAGACAGACAGACAGACAGACAGACAGACAGACAGACAGACAGACAGACAGACAGACACATACGGACTTTTTTCTAAAAATGCGGGACCCTAATGACCTAGTTGTCGACGGGCCCTTAAACACCACTAATCACTCACTCACTCTAAAATGATTTGATTAGGATTCAGGGGGCCTCAACACATATATTTTCGGTGACATCTCTTCATCGAATTTTTGGGAAGAATACAATACTTCCTCTACTTTATGACACGTAGTAGAGAAAGTAAAAATGTGATATAAAATGTAATTTAGAATGATACCGAAATTATAGGTTAGAAAAAAAATCAACCATTTAAAATAGAAATTAAAAAAATATATTAATTATTATCAATAATGAATGAATAGAAAAAAGGAACGTAAAAAACTTAGCCTCGCGGATATAAGAGTTGGTAGTGGGGAGGTTGTAACGATTTCAGAGACGAAGTAAAAAATGTAGCGTCATTATTAGTTCATGCTCTTAGCTGGCAAGTCGAAGCAAACATGTCGTTATTTTTTGAAGCGTATGAGTGCGTGGAGTACATTGAAACTAACGGCTGCAAATTTATAACATCATATTGAAGCATATTTTTAGAAGTTTAAATAGAGCACGGGTTTGTTTGACGGTGAATTGTTTATACTCTACATTGGTCGGAAATGTCTCATTGGAAATATTTGAAACATTTATTAAAAAGACCTTATCACCATAACTTTCTAAACAAAATGTACGCACACCTTGGAAGAGGAATCTCAGTGCTGGACTGGCGGCAGGGACAGGATCAAGGAAACTGTCATGCAGCATGAGCCATTGTTGATTCTAACAGCTTCACCTACAAGGGGCATATTGGAAATATTTGAAACATTTATTAAAAAGACGTTATCACCATAACTTTCTAAACAAAATCCACACACACCTTGGGAGAGGAATCTCAGTGCTCGACCGGCGGCAAGGACAGGATCAAGGAAACTGTCATGCAGCATGAGGCATTGTTGATTCCAACAGCTTCACCTACAAGGGGCATATTGTTACTTCAAACTGTTTTCCCAATCTGTGGCTTCCAAAGCGCATAACACTTTTAGGTAACACATTCACATCTCTTTCTCTAGTCAGTCTTCTAAAAACAATTTTCCATAAAAAACATGATTTTGCACCAAAACACTTTCATCCCCACTTTTAAAATAAGTCAAACCACGTTCTGTATGTTTGAAATAGAGATGCTGCAGATTACATTCACAGTTTTCTCCTCTCACTTTTAGGTAACACATTCACATCTCTTTCTCTAGTCAGTCTTCTAAAAACAATTTTCCATAAAAAACATGATTTTGCACCAAAACACTTTCATCCCCACTTTTAAAATAAGTCAAACCATGTTCTCTATCTTTGAAACAGAAGTGCTATTACATTCACGCTGTTGTCTCCTCTCACTATTAGGTGATACATTCACATCTTTCTCTACTCATTCTTCTACAAATAAGTCATGTATGTCTGTATGTTTGAAATAGAGATGTTGCATATTACATTCACAGCGGTTTCTCCACTCACTTTTAGGTAACACATTCACATCTCTTTCTCTACTCAGTCTTCTATAAACAATTTTCCATAAAAAACATGATTTTGCACCAAAAACATTTTATCCTCACTTTTAAAATAGGTCATACCATGTTCTGTATGTTTGAAACAGAAGTGCTATTACATTCACAGTTTTCTCCTCTCACTATTAGGTGATACATTCGCATCTTTCTCTACTCATTCTTTTGTAAACAATTTTCCTTAAAAAGTGCGATTTTGCACCGAAAAACACTTTTATCCCCACTTTTAAAATAACTCAAACCATGTTCTGTATGTTTGAAACAGAAGTGCCATTACATTCACACTGTTTTCTCCTCTCACTATTAGGTGATACATTTACACCTCTTTCTCTACTTACTCTTCTACAAATAAGTCATGCAATTTTCTGTATGTTTGAAATAGAGATGCTGCATACTACGTTCACAAAGGTTTTTCTACTTACTTTTAGGTATCACATCTACATCTCATTCTCTACTCACCCTTCTATAAACAATTTTCCATAAAAAGCGTGATTTTGCACCAATAAAACACTTTTATCCCCACTTTTAAAATTATTCATACCATGTTCTGTATATTTTAAATAGAAATGCTATTACATTCACACTGTTTTCTCCCTTCACTATTAGGTATCACGTTCACATCTCTTTCTCTACTCTTCTATAAAGCAGTTATGCAATTTTCTGTATGTTTGAAATAGAAATGCTACGTATTATATTCATACTGTTTTCTCTACCCACTCTTAGGTAACACATTCACATCTCCCTCTACTCACTCTTCTGCAAATAAGTCATACAATTTCGTGCATGTTTGAAATAGAAATGCTATGTATTACATTCATACCGTTTTCTCTACTTGCTTTTGGGTAACACACTCATAACTGTTTCTCTACTTACTCTTCTAGAAATAAGTCATACAATTTTGTGCATGTTTGATATAGAAATACTGTATGTGACATTCACAGTGTTTACTCTACTCACTTTTAGGTAACACCTTCACATGTCTTTCTCCACTCACTCTTCTACAAACAATTCATATCATCTATACAACTTGAATGTTTGTATATATCTAACTGTTAATCTCGAAAACCGCTTAACCAATCACCGCGAAATTCGGCACGTATATGTATTTTTTTCATGGAGAGTTTTTATGGTAACAATTTTACTACACAATATATTACTTTCAAATAGTTTTATACTAGCTTTTCTTTTACGTAGCCCATTCATGTATCCTCTGTTGGCCCTTCAACATACAATTCATATAATATTCTAGGATTGAAATATAAATGCAGCGTATTACATTCACACGATTTCCTCTACTAATTCTTCCTTTACGAGACACAATCAGTCTTCTTTCGCTATTCGCGCTTCAACATATAATTCATACAATTTGCTATATGTTTGAAACAAATACAACGTATTACATTCATACTGCTTTCTCTACTCACTTTTGTTTTATGTAACAATTCACATGTTATTCCCTATGGTTTATCAACTTCATACATACCAAGGCCTATACATATCTTATGTTGAAGAGTGATAAGATTTCAAAACAGGTTGACCGATCGCCATGAAGAGTGACGTATCTAATTTTTTTCATGGCGAAGGTTTTTATGCAATCCATTTTACCACGCAATGTATTACGTTCACATGGTTTTCTCTACTCCCTTTTCTTTTACCTAACATAATACTCCTTATTCTGCAAACAATCCATACATTTTTCCATACACTTGAAATATAAGTGCAACGTATAACATTCACACGGTTTTTCTACTCATTTTTCTTTAGTAAAACACAATCACATTTCTTTCACTACTCCCGCTTGACGAACAATTACGAACAATTCATACACTTTTCTGTATGTTGGAAACATAAATGCGTAGTACATTCACATGGCTCTATCAACCACCTTTTCTTTCTGTAGTATTTCTTATTCTTCAACATTGCTTTTGCTTAGTGTCGCTCCAGTGTTTTAATAAAAAATAAAGAAATAGTTAAAAAAGTAAAGTAATCACAATTGGTGTAAGATTTAAAGCTTTCACGGCTCACGTTATTTATTATAGTTTCACGGGCGATCAGCCGTGTGAGGTTTGAAAATATTGAGCTTTCGGCCATTCTAAACTCCATGGCCTTCGTCAGAATGAATTTCATTCAGAGTTTCACAGGCGATCAGGCGTGTGAGGTTTGAAAATATTGAGCTTTCGGCCATTCTAAACTCCATGGCCTTCGTCAGAATGAAATTCTGAATGAAGTTTAGAATGGCCGAAAGCTCAATATTTTCAAACCTCACACGGCTGATCGCCCGTGAAACTATAATAAATCACAATTGGTGTCCGAAGTGCAACGAAAAGCACGATATGGAACAGTTGATGAAACAAATGTTAGCCAAGATGGACATAATGGGAAATGAAATGAATTCCGGAATGCGGCAGAGGAAACAAATATGAAAACCGAAGTGGAAAAATTTAAACTACGGAATAGAAAATATGGGAACAAAAATGGAAGGCAAATTGAAAATGTAAACTCCAAAACGGAAAAGATGAATTCCAATATGAAGACAGGTCTATCGAAGAATACTAACGAGCGACTGGCCGGGGTTAAGGAAGCCGTGGAAGAACTCGATGGAAGTATAAAGGACCTTGGTCAACGTGTTAACGTCCTGGAGTCAATCACTGCAGCAAAGAACTGAACTCCATAATGGAACAAATGCTCGACGAAAACCTCAAACTGGGTGGATATCTATGGGGGATACCTGCTTTCAGCAGTACACGTTTTACAGCTAAAATGATTGTGTTTATGAAATATTTTTATGTATTTCTATATCTCTTGTATCTCGGACATTACTCTTAACAATTGCGACAAGTAGTTTTAATTAGTTAACGTTTTGGCTTTCAGGTTTGTCTAAATAAGTATCTTCTCCCACAAAAAATAAGATTTCACAAAAAACAGAGGCGAAAAACGCCGAGCGAAGCTCGGTCGCCCAGGTACTCTCTATATATGGGGTAACATATATTTACTGCTTCAAAAATGGGGAGCATTTCTTCAAAACTTTCCTTTTTAACTTTAAACAGCACGCACCTTAAACAACAATTCTGGTATTCATCTCACCTCTATGTATCTCTCTCTCCCTCTCTCTCTCATATGTTTACATTTTGGAAAGTCCTGTTTTGCTTTATGACATATTGTAGGTAGAGCACTATTACATTACACATATAATCATTTTCAGTGAAAACTTGATGTGAAATTATTTTCACTGGAAATACAATTTTTAGGTACCCTGAACCCACTAAAAATTATTTTATTAAATGTTCTAAATGCTCCTGTATATCTATATTCATTCAATGAAAAATGTAATAAATACCGAGTTTTACATTTAAGTTTCAGAATTTTACAAGGATGTAAGAAATTCGTGAAATTGTCCCCATCTACAGCTAGCATGTTACTATTTTTTATTTTATTCAAAATATCACGAACCTTTGATTAAAAGTTTGATACCGACTTCAAAGATAAAATGTAAATGGAAATTTTAGTCTCATTACATAACATGTTTATTTTAATTTTCTGCAAATACTATATCTTCTTGGGTCCAAATGACCTTGTTGTCGGCGGGCCCTTAAACCCCACACACTCACTCACTCACTCACTCACTCACTCACTCACTCACTCACTCACTCACTCACTCACTCACTCACTCACTCACTCACTCACTCACTCACTCACTCACTCACTCATTCACTCACTATATCTTCTTCACTCTTCTATACTGTTATATAACTGTAAAATCGCAGCACATCTACAAAGAAATAAACTTACTACAAAAGTTGTAGAAGTTGTTCAGTTTGTAATTTGTAATAAAACAATATTCAGATTTGGATGTTAAAGATTTTCGTAAATGTCATGATCAATTCTTATCTGTTTGTTGATTACTCACCCGCATTCCATGTAGGCTTGTGTTCTCCACCCAAAATATTCGGTATCAAAATTTCACTGAAAATACGCGTTTTGAGCTTCACTGAAACTACCCTTCCCCAAGAAGAACATCAAAATAGTCGCGAATAACATAATTTAAAAACCAAAAGTCGGTAAAATGCCCAAGTTGGTATTTAATTTAGGCGGTTTTCAAAGATGCAATATGAAGATAAAAAAATCTTCCATCCCAACTATCACCTACACGGTAAAACTTTATTTACGTTATTTCGTGCTTATTCCCTTTTTAAAGTAAAATGCGTATGCTTGTTTCCTATAGTCGTGTTTACTCTCTTGCAAATTGTTTCGATATCACGAAATATAACTTTCTGGTGCTATTTTATTTGTTTGCGTGCTAATGTGCTTGAAGACAGGCTACGGCAGCAAACATAAATTTGATTATTTTATGTGAGTAGATAAATAGATTATCTGTAGCTAATTTAAAAGTTGACATATTTGAAGATACGAGATACATTTTAAATGCCTGCAAAGAAAGGCAAGTATATTGGGTGCCGTCCTCTGTTGTCTAGGGCTTTGGTTCCCTAGGTCGCGGCTCAAAACCGACGGAGGGCAATGGGGTTTTTTTCGGGCATAAAAATCCATGGTTTCCTCCGGAAGGGAAGTAAACCCGCTGGCCCCGTGTCATAGATTTACGGCACGTAAAAGAACCTCAGGTCTGTTAAGGAGGATTCTGTACAAAACTAAGTGCTCTTTCGCGCCCAATATACAATGAGACGCTGAGAACCCCAAGATTTAAAGAGTGTCCATAAAAAGGGTTACTGGGCAAATGTAACCTAAAGCCAAATGTTGTAGGGATAAACGGCTAAACAACAGGCAACGGTGGGTAATAAATTATATCAAACTTTTTTTATAAATTTCTATTTACATTTCTATGAAACAAATTTTAATATTTTTAAAATGTCATTAGGAAGCTAAGTAAAATAACACATGCCACTAATATAAATTCTGGTTATATAATTATTGAATGAATGGTAACAAAATTTGGATTGGTTGTACTTTATCTGCTTCTGCAAAAAATGGTTCTGAAGTATAATAGGTTAACCTTTGCTTAAAGTTTTGTAAAAGTAATAGGAAAATGTTAATGAATATCGTAACGTGAATGGGGAGGAGAATGTTGTTGTGTATATTTAAGGGCACTCAATTCCTTGGTCATCAATGCCCTTATGAAACAAATCATGGCAAAAAACCACAGACACAGATCAATACAAAATAAAAATCCTAAGAAAAGTCAAATATAAATAAACATACAGAACTAATCATGGTTAAAGCCAGAATTACAAATTTACAGAAAGGTCCAAAAAGCATGAAAAATCGATAGGTATCTGTAATAATAAACTCTTTTGGAAGTTTAGCATTGATAAATAGTAAAACAGCCTTTCAACCGCGGAATGTGGATGGAGTTCTGAGAGTCAGCAAATGTAGTAGAGAACTGTACATACCTTTGTGGCTCTAATGTTCCCGTGAGGGGAACGCATGAAGGCAAACTCGAAGGGCGACTAGATCCGATTGGCGATGTGCACTACCAAGGACCAAACTACATATTCCAACAAGACGCAATCCTGACAGCGGTTAGTCCTGCCTAAGCCAACCTGGGGGTGCCGAGAACAGACGAGACCCTACCAGCAAGGAGGGAGGCTTCAGCAGTTCCGCCAAGTGCCAGCCAGAAATCTTTCCATAGAGAAGCTTCCATCGTCTTGCTGCCACAGACCAACAGCCTCGCCTGGGCCTAAAACCCTGAAACAGATGAAAAAAATGACGGGATAAACGATGAACAGGTTATTTGTGGTAGGAGAAGAAATATCCTATATTCGCCTACCGGCTCGGGAAAACCATAAAAATCTTTATGTTCAGAATAACTGACCGAAGAAAATCAAGCCCGAGGTCCCTCGATTGCGGATCCATTTCTCTCAGTAACGTGGATGGGTGTTACACTTTTTATTTAATTAATACAGTATGTGCCGCTTTTTAATGGGCAGATAAAGGCTGTGACCGTGGCACAACAAATGTGATTATTCAGGGGACCCTGAAACACGAACTTCCGCTGAAATCGCCATATCGAATTTTTGGCGTCGAACGTAATAGATTGTCTACTTTTGGTACATAAAAGTTCTCTACCTATGTAGCTTATCTTATCGCATCGTGCACTGTTCTAAAGTGTTGTTGACACGCGCACGTTATCAGATTCTGACTCGTGTTTTGTAATCTCCGCTCCTCAAGTCGCCCACCTAATAATCCCAGTATGAAATGGCGCAAGGTCTCTGCCACATACAATAGCGTTGCATTACAGTTGAGATCTGAATTTTGGGGAGAAATCTCTTCGAACTTGCTAAATATCTTAATATGTGCAATTAAACTTACTACATTTACATTAAAAATTCTGATCGTACAGCTATTGCTGCTCTTTCGCACTGTTTCAGCCTTCACACCATTTCCACCATTTCACACAATCCTTTACAAAAATAAGAATAGAAAAGATTATTCTTTATTTTCTTTTTTCTAATAAATGGCTATTTCCTTAAAATATCATGTGAGTATTTTTAGAGCTATTGAAATTATGAATAAAACACATCTCTTGATTTTCAATAATGTCTTCTTGTTCTGAAAATTTGCCCCATCTGGGAAATCACAAACATGAAACTTTAATAGCTCAGATCTCATTAAAATATGTTTGTTCAGTATCAATTTTGTGCCATTAACTACTTTCAAAGCATTAATTGTTTTTAGTGAGAATGTTCCATTTTCAATAATATATTATTGCAACGGCGACCTCGCGCCTCAAAGGACCTCACACCAGTAAATTGCTAGGCAACACGCGGCTGGTAAACAAGGACGACAATGAGCGCGAGAACAAAGGGCGTCCAGACAATTACAAAGGTTGAGTTTTTACGAGAAGCTTCGAGAAACGCAGCTCGGATAGTATAAGCGAGTCGGCCGGACAGTCAGTCAGTCAGTGTTGATCCAGCTTTTAGGTAGTTAACTGTCGGAGTTGTTTTGTTTGTGCGAACAGTGAGTAGTATTTGTGTCAAGGTTACGATAGAACAGCTGCGAGTTGCAAGGTCACGATGAATTGTAAATTGTGTTAGCGATCAAACAAAGAATTGTGTTTTGTGTTTCAGGATTGGTAGAAATAAAGTGACATTAAACTAACCAGACTTGGCATTTGTTACACTAATTTGGGTTATCTGAAGGTGAAAAAGTAAGATGACTTAGCAGTTAAAAGGGTAAGCATTATGAAGAATAGGATATATACAACTTATTTTTAAGCATTTGAGTGTCGTATGTTTTCCATATGTACTTCTGTGTACCTGCAAATAAACGCACTACCCAGGAAAGGGACCAGCCGTATTGACCTTGACTGTCAGTGCTGCATTCGCTTCTAATCTGTTTACTATATAGCGTTCCACTCTTAGAAGACAGTATGGGACATTTCTGTCTCTATCTAGCGCATACAAGTTGTCATTAGCCGCGTCCTTTTCTAACCTCGCGCTGTTGCCAGATTCCCAATAGCATGGTATAAATATTCATTTGTTATAAATTTCAGATTTGAACACATTATCCTATGCACAATTTTTTGCTGTTTCTATACTCATCACGCACTAACTAACAAACTAACTGCTAGAATGCATCTATATTTTTTTCTTAGGTAGAGTAAACCATAGTGCTACTACCTGCCTACTTTGAATTATCTATGTTTACCCAGTTAAGTGTTATAATTGTTTAAATTAAATGCTTTCGGAAAATTTTATATCTGTGCACTGCAAAAGTTAAGCTGTGTGAAACTTTTTTGTTATTGAGTTTACATCAGGGAACCAGCGAGAACAAATGTTGAGGAGGGTTGGAGAAAGTTTTTAAAATAAACCAAAAGGCCGTAACCTCTTTCTTTTATCCAGTAAGGTAAACAAAAGGTATTCATCTTTCATTGTATTCTCGTGCCAGGCCTGACACAGAAGATAGTATAAGGAGCAGCACTAGCATTAGTTCGAAAGAAACCGTGTGTGTAACTGTGAGCTGTTATTGCGTTATTTGTTTAATATTTTTGTAAATATTTGTAGTTATGGAGGGGGAAGCTAGGAAGAGACGATATGTTGCTAAATTAAGAAGTAAGGAACGCCAAATAATTATGAATGTGTTAGATTATTTTTGAAGCAAAATGCGTGTAAAGAAACAGCTAAGGCTATCGGGTGTTCAGAAGCAGTAGTGTGTATGATTAAAAAGGAACTAATGAAAGGACCTCTAAGAACGCCATCGAAAAAGAAAGCAAAAAGGGCGGGACTACACAAAACGCTAGGTTAACGCAATATGATTGAATAGTGCAAGGTGGAGTGCGGCGAATTGTTCATTCTTTACAGTTTGCAAATATTCCACCCACGCTGAATATAATTTTGTTACGGTTCAACAGTGATGAGACCCTACCAAATTTCTCAAGGGCCACTCTTAGTCGGTTCTTACATGATTTGGGGTTGGAATATGAAAGAAGGGGTAACAAGTGCATATTAATAGAAAGAGACGATACCATCAGATGGCGACATAAATATCTAAAAACATAAAAAGGTTTAGGGACCAGGGGAAATCAATTGTTTATACAGACGAGTCATTTGTAAATTTAGGTCATGCAGTGACAAAGGCATGGAGGGATACCCAAGTTAAAAGTGCCCGTCTCGTCAAGCAGCAATTGAAGGACTCAGTACAGGACTCAGGTCACCTCGGGGTCGCGCGCGGAGAAAGATTCTCAACTAGTACATGTTGCAACACTGCGTTCCATTTAACGTGTACTGTCTTCTAAGGGTGGAATGCGCTTTAGAACAGCGAACTTACTTGGCACACAATACTTAATGCAATAGAAATCAAACACTGGAGCTGGATGTGTTTGAGATGAAAAGCTAGGTAATAGATTATTATGCCAACTGTAATTGTACGGGTACACAATAAGAAAAAACTAACCTTAATGATAGTAAATGCATTACATATTATCAATATGATTATTTATAGCAATATTTTTCAAGGAATGAAAATGGCGCTAAGCATTCTATATCTTCTGCAATTTCCATAACGGCGTTACTAGTCGTTGGTCTCGGTTGCATGTGGTTAACACTGCAGTTATGTTTATAGGGTGGTTTTGTGACGTAGCACACGCTAGGTAGAGGCGGTACAGTCCTGTGGCCTTACAAAAAGGTTACTGTAGCAATGTGTCACCCTCCTCCAATGTCAGCAAGCATGAAGTGCAAACAAACACAGTAAAGTAGCCACAGAACACCTAGTAGTAACATCGATAGCAACCCCAATGGGAACCTAGTCATTACACATTCCTTATTAAGTAACTTTTGTAACTATAGGAAGGACACTGTAGTTTTGTAAAATGCGATCAATATATTCATGTGGAATAATTTTTAGAAAAATGATTTATTCAAGTGACAAAGGTGTAATGTCAAATGCTTCATCAGCAATTCCTATCACTAAAAGATGCCTCATTGTCAGTGTCACTATTAGCCTATGAAATCATCATCCTCTCAACTTCTTGTTCCAAGAATCCATCTTTCTGCCAATAATCATCAGCAACTGTTTGTCTTCTCAATGACATATATATCGTCTCTCACTCTTGTCGATGAATAAAACTGCTTTCATTATGATCTGATTGCATCTGCAGTGTTCTTCCTCGGCGTAAGAAGGACATAGAGCATAGTCACCGATACGCCTGGTCGCTTGATCAGGTAGAACATTGAAACAGTCTCCGTCAATAATGATAAACAGGAAATACGTAGAAAACACATTCGTTAGTGAACAATCACTTGTAGAACAGATTACACTCTAATTCACACATCCTGTGAAGCTCATGGACTAGAGAAGTTACAAGAACAAGTTTACTTCCTCTAGTTAATACGAAAGTGTTACATTCCACCCAAAATGTTCATAACAATATTTCACCGGAAATACATGTTTTGAGACCCTCGGTTTGTTTTACAGAAAGCTTGTGTGTGTGTGTGTGTGTGTGTGTGTGTGTGGGTGTGTGTGTGTGTGTGTGTGTGTGTGTGTGTGTGTGTGTGTGTGTGTGTGAACAATGTAAACGGAAAGCCGGATAAATGTCGAGCTTAGTATTTAAGTTTGGTATCTTCCAAAATTGTGACATGAAGATTGTCAAGAAAGTAAGGTATTCATATACGTCTTTAAAAAAAAAAAAAAAAAAAAAAAAAAAAAAAAAAAAAAAAAAAAAAAAAAAAATAAATAAATAAATAAATAAAAAAACAAAAACAAACAAACAAATCCACATGTTTCAACCAAACTTTTTGAATTGTTTTCCTACCTTAATTACCATTAGGCTACGGAAATTCTCTGACCAGTTTCTTTAAATGAAGTTTGTGTAAACAGCCCATCCGGGCCAATGCCTACAACTCGATCGCTGCGTCACCCACCTCTGCCTACCACAGGCGTCATGAGTAGGGTGCAGTAATGGAGGTGGTGGTCAGCGACCCCGTCCCTTCCGGCCAGTTATGCGGCCGTTGCTTTTCAATCAAGTAGCTCTTCAACTGGGCCCTCAGGGACCCAACGAGGCTGAGTGCACCCGTGCCAGACCTCCCAGCGGGGGAAAGAAATCCCCACGCATTCGGGGATGAAAACCGGGTCCTCCGCGCCAGAAGCAGGCGCTCTACCACTACGCTACGGAGGCGGTCCAACTTTGTGTATTTAGCAAAATAATATATTATAGCCAAGATATGCAAATTTTTGAAAAATGCTACCGAAAACGAAACTGATTTTATTAAATCACGTATTCAGTACACTTACCAGCAAAAGGTTATACTGTTCTGATGCGAAAGAGCTTGTGGACCATTTTTCTAGCAGCTGCAATTTTCTTTTTAACAACTATTTATAATACACACGGGGGAAAAAGCTGTTACATTCCCTCCATCTTACAAACATTCAAATATTTGGTCATTTTGCTTCAACATTGTTTATTTGATGCTTTTTAATGCACGAGTACCATATGAATGAGGTCCTAGTAATATTTTTACTGTCATATTTCTTTGGTTCAAGCGAATAAAGTTTATCAATTTGTTGGCTTTGAGTAAATGAGTAATTAAAGTTCACAGTAACGTGTATAATACATTAGCTGTATATTTTATTATTAAATCTGACCTTATATAAAGGTTTGCCATGTGACACATAATAACTTACATGTGTTTGAAATGAATACATAAAAAGGTTAAAAAAAAAAAAAAACTTTTAAAACTTCCCTGCATCTTCTTTTTGAAGGTTTTTACCCTCTTTCAATTTTTTTTCCTTCACTTAGGTACCTTCGTGTTCTGTGTTCTGAATTTTACTCCGGTATAGCTGTGCCGTGTCTACTTCCAATACTTCTGCTACATTGAATCTAGCAGAAACAATCTTCATTCTTCTCGAAGTTTCATTTCAACTCTGTTACCACAGTTAAAATGTGGACAGCATTCATAACACCCAACTTCAATGTGGACCAATATAAGTCTTTTCTATATTGCCTCCATATCATTCCATTGAATGACTCACTGCAATTCTGTGTAAGCCTCATATGGGCACTGTCTTAAGTGCTTATATCACAAAGTCTCATTAACAGCCTTTGAAGCTAGAATTGCCAGTGGTATCCCTGGTTTGTCACTTTCATTGTTCGCTACTGTTCTTTGGTACGAACACCAACTTATGCAGAGAAATTACAAAATAACTTTGGTATTTGTCTATCACTCTCCTGTAAATTTCCCCTTTCCTCCTACTTTGTTTTGCTGGACTAGTGGGCACTGCGCTCACACCACACCCGCTTTGGTCCATATTCCTTTAAATCCACTTTTCAGACTTAAGTAATCATTAGAGGGCTGATAAGTGTGCAAAAAGCCACAAGTTTAGTGCACACAGGTTCTACTGTTGCTCATTCGCCGGAACACAGCTGCAGGCGTCTGCTGATGCACGTGCATATACGACGGGTGCGCGATGCCAGTTACTCATTCTCCGTGCCCAACTAACCTATATCGCATGTGACTACACACGCTCCGCGCTCTAGTAATTACGCAGGCATATAAAAATCCAGTTTTGAAAATTAGAAACACGGGGCTTTCTGGCAGTGCTAAAAGAATGAAAATATGGCAAAAATGTCATTTTAAACATATATGAATACCTTCAGTTTAGTATCCTCCAAAATGATCACACGGAGATTTTCAAGAAAATAACCCTACCCCAAACTACCCTTTAGACCGCCTCCGTAGCGCAGTTAGTAGCGCGCTTGCCTCTGGCGCGGAGGACCCGGGTTCGATCTCCGATACCAGCATGGGGATTTTATCCCCTCTGGGAGGATTGACACGGGGTGCACTCAGCCTCGTTAGGTCCCAGGGGGACCAATTAAGGAACTACTTGATGGAGAAGTAGCGGCCCCAGGTCTAGAAGACCGCATAACTGGCCGGGGGCGCTGACCACGTCCCACCTTCCACTACTGCACCTCACGCCTGTAGTGGGCAGAGGTTTGGGACGCAGAGGCTGGGCGGTAGGCCTTGGCCCCTTGTGGGCTGTCGCGCCCGGGTATAAGAAACTACCCTTTACATGGACAACTTTACGCTACTTTCGATTTTCTCAAAATGGCTCTAGTAATTTTGTTTAAAATATCGCACATTTAAGCATTTACAGGAGAAATAAAACGCGCATAATTATGCTGAATTTTCCGTTAACTCCTCTGCAATCGAGCCTAATGTTCATAACTATAATAAAAACATTGAAAGAATATGGAATTTCAAGGACTCCTTTGAAATGCCTCACTATCACTTCAGTCTCGTGCATACCCTTTTTACGTACAAGTGAGTACAAGTACAATACATCTTAGATATGATATAATCAGTGGCCTGGTCTGACTATCAGACTCGGATATGTAACCCAATGAATACTGCAAAATTCATTAAAATATGACCCAACCTAAACAGCATTGTCCTTCGGAATTTTCATATTTTATCAGTATGAAAGAAATGTTCGATAATACTGACAGCGTGATGCAAAAGAGCATCTGCTTTTCTGCCAGAACTTACACCTGTAAAGCAAATAAATCTCTCTTCACATTTCCGTGAACACTTGAGTCTTCTTCACTATTAATGTCAGTAATTTCATCTAATATTAATTGAACAAAGAAGGCATAAGAAACTTCTTTCTTAATGCTATGTGTCAAGACGGCACTCTCACTTAAAAGTCACTCTGAATATTAGGTGAAGTTGCTAGAAAAAGTCTTTATCAAGCGCTCTTTCAGGGGTGTCAATGTATTGCTAATTCATTAAAACATTCAACATAGTTGCGTCTGTTTGGAGATCCTACATTCTCATTGTGACCATGAGAAGTAAGTGCCTGTTTTCCTAGAAAACATACAACCCCTACAAAATGGGAAAGTAAAGCTGTTCTTTTTCACTTCATTGTTATGCTGTTCAACTCAGAGCTTATACTGATTATTCAACGAAAATGTTATTCCTGTATTTATCTCGAGCATTTAGTTGTTTTTCACATATTATGTGATTACAACTATAGGTGTGTGTTTGGCTGCAAAGTTAATTAGATCTTCATAACCTCCGAAATTCCAAACTCACTTTTCTTTTGTAAAAAAATGCCTTATACATTTTGAATGTTCGTCATAATACTAAGTGCGGGCTTTGGAGGATCTGTTTTAATTACTTATTGCTTTTTAGAGAAATTTTAATGCCTGAAAGCTTGTTACGTTGAGTTTATCGATCGCACAACAGTTTATTTATATTTTCGTTGCGACATCGGTGCGGAAAGGAAGTTTTGCTTACTACTGTAACTGTGATTCATTTGGTACCTCAGTGCATTACTTCATCTCAGAATCCGCGCAAATCTTAACTTACATTTTCTTTAATTATAAGTAACCAAGTGTCCAAACCATACTCAAATGTCTACGATTGAAGAGCACACATACAAGAAGTAAAACAACTCACAAACAACTCTTTCACGGCTATAAATGCAATAACGTTAGTGCGATTCTTAATATCAGATGTACAATAACGCATTACATCCCTGAGACAAGCCCACAACAACAGTTTCCTGCAGCCGTTGACTGATGCCGTTGACCCAAGCTTTGTTGCGAAACAAAGTCATTGCAAAATGGCACGAATTCAAACCATAATGTTTAGGAAAGCCTGATTTTTTAATGACATTAAAACGATCATGTACCACAAAATCATAAGTTTGTTTATATTTTCCTGATATTAGGTTCATAATTTGAAAACATGGTACTGGGCCGTCGTTTGAATCCGTATCTAATCCGATGCAGACTGCTGCAGACACTGAAACGAATGACACACCGAAGTGCATGGAGTCTACTCATGACTTTCTACACGTTTGAACGAGGTTAACAACTTTCTAACCATAAATCGGTTTTTCCTATGTGAAGTAACGTGTTTATATAAAAAGAAGTAGACTAGATACAAAAACAAGCTCTTCCAATAATAGTTTCTAGGAGCTATATAAATATATACGATAGCGGCAGAAGTGATGAGAACAGAGTACCTCAGATTTTTGTATAAAGTAATCAAACAGTACAAAACCAGGAAAACTTGAATAAGCTATATGCGCTACGTCTCTGACTAGAGACTAAAGCATAAAAAATTGCATATGTTATACATTCACGTGATTTTCTCTCCTCGCTGTCATTTATTTCTCTTACAAAAGATTTTTACTTTTCCTATTACGTATAGTAAGAAGGGGAAGTATTGTATTCAACCCAAAAATTCGATGTCGAGGTTTAGTCAGAGATATATGCTTTGAGGTCCCCTGAATACAAAAAAAAAAGCACTTTTAGAGAAGGGCCGGTGCGCGTGTGTATCTGTGTATGTCTATGAACATCAGAACTCAAAAAGGAAAAGTCATTAAAAACCAAAATTGGTGTTTAAGTTTAAGGATGCGACATGCAGATTATGAAGCAAATTCCTTCAACCAAACTACAGTTTACATGGATATTTTTCGAAAATTTCTATTTTCTCAAAAATGGCTCTAACGATTTTGATTAAAATATTTTTATGGCGAATAAAATGTATATTTTGAATTTTCTGGCTAGAGCCCATGTAGCCCTATTTACTGTTGATGACTTTTGCATAACTGCTAAACCGAAGAGATAGACCAATCTTACTGTAAGATCTCTTTAAAACTCAGGATTTATTTCATATTGATTTTCTTTGTGGAGTTCGGCATTTCCAAGATATTGCTTGTTATTACTTTCAAGTTTCAAGCTCTTGTATTTTCTTTTAATTGGAATCGTTCTTTCTCTTTTTTTCATCGCAAGCCTTGCCACTACGATAGACACACTTTGAATGCGGTTTTCGAAAGAAGTAACAGTGAAATGTTTTGTTGCACTTAATTACGAATGTTAAAAGTCTATAGTAAGCCAATTAAATATATATTTTGAGAGCTGTCCATCAGCCCATTGAACTTCGAGAGATTACCATTCAACCAAATACGTAAGATGTTTCATTTAAAGTTTAATTTGTGTTTATTATTTGTCACACTGCTATTTTCAGCTGTTCCTACTATTCATTTATTTTTATGTTCCAAACCGACCAGAATAGCTCGGGCGGTAACGTCTGGGGCCCACATTTGGGAGGTCGCGGGTTTGATCCTCGTAGCCGACCTTCCTGACCCATGTTTTTTTCGGAGGTTTCCCCGGCTCGCTAGGCGAATGCTGAAAAGGATCTCCATATCCTCCGAATTTCTTGTCCTCCATTTTGTTACATAATTCACTTCATTTCACCCTTCATGCCGTTGGGTTTGTTGTAGGGCTTGAAGGACTGCAAGCGTCGTGGCAGCAGCACGGCAGGGGGAACCAAGGCGCTCTGGACATCTCTGGACACTGGACTGGAAGTCAAGACACTGGCTTCCGGGCTCCCCATGGGATGGTATAAACCCGAGAGGGGAGGTAAGCCAGCCTCCGCCGGGGTGCTTCTAACTGGGAAAATGTAGGGACCCTGCCACCTGCTCTGTCGCGGCAACGTTCCGGCTGCCCTTAGGATCCATTCGCCTCATCCATCCTCCCAGGGGGCGTCCGTCAGGGACATAGGCACTAGAGATCGCTTTTCTCTCGAAATGCTAAGTACTCCTGCGCAAGTTTTCATTCATTGAGTAATTTATGTTTCAAGACTTTTCATCATGCCTTTTAAAATACGAACTAACTTTAACTTTAATCTTAGGAAATCCTATTCAGTGAAAACCGTCAAAGTGATTGCGTGTTCACTTAGCGAAAGTCATGATATATTTGCTGATATTAAAAATGCGCAGTGCACAAGTAGGTCAGTGATAGCGTTATGTTTATCAACTGTGATAACTATTAACGCTTGGAGTTCGCATGTAGTTAATAAATGTCTTCACTTAGGCCATGATTTGCAATTAAAATCAATTGCAAATTATAATACCGTAGCATTGTGCAAATGCTCCTTACGTGTGTAAAGCTGATGAAGTTTGGCTCCAGAATACTATATTTGTTGATGTAAAAGTAACCTGCAGTGCAGTGACAAATAATTTGAGTCACAAGGGATCATACCGTGAGATTAAGGTAGACTGCTGGAAAAATTTTTAAAGAATAGTTTGTTTACCAATGGGTAGAGAAAGGCATATGAATGTAACATAGATTTTTACTTTCTCTATGAAGTAGAAGTATTCTATTCCATCCCAAAATTCGACGTCAAGATTTCACCGGAAATATATGTTTTGAGACACCCTTAACCCAAAAAAAGCATTTTTAGAAAAAGGCCCGTGTGTGTGTCTGTAAGTCTGTGGACAGTATAACTCAAAAACGAAAAGTCGATTAAAAATCAAAGTTGGTATTTAATTTTAATGTCTTTCAAGGATGCGACACAAAGGTTTTGAAGAAAATAGCTCCACCCTAAATTATCCTTTAGATGGAAAATTTTTATTTTCTTGAAAATGGCTCTAACGATTTTGATAAAAATGTCATATGTTTGAGATATTTTATAGCATATGAAACGAATGTCTTGAATTTTCTGGCTGTAGCCCCTGTAATCGTATTTACTCTGGACTACTTTTGCATAACTGGTAAACCGTTAGAGATTGACAAAATCTTACTGTACAAAAAACGTAGATCTTGCTAAAATACACAATTTATACCCGAACAAATTTCTTGTAGGGTGAACCATTTCGGAGATATTCCTTGTTATGCGTGTGAGTTTCGGAAAACTTAAAATTTTCGTGAAATGGAACATCGTTGTTCATTTTTTACTTTCTCTATTGGTAAGTAGGGGAAGTATTGTATTCCACCCAAAAATTCGATGTCGAGATTTCAAGGAAATATATGTTTTTAGACGCCCTGAATAAAAAAAAAAAAAAAAAAGCATTTTTAGAAAAAGGTCCGTGTGTCAGTCTGTGTCTGTGGGTCAGTCTGTGGACAGCATAACTCAAAAACGAAAAGTCGGTTAAAAACCAAAGTTAGTATTTAAGTTTAATGTCTTTCAAGGATGCGACACGAACATTTTGAAGAAAATAGACCCACCCTAAACTACCCTTTACATGGAACATTTTTCGAAAATTTTGATTTTCTTGATAATGGCTCTAACGATTTTGATTAAAATGTCATATGTTTGAAATATTTTTATGGCAAATGAAATGTATATCTTGAATTTTCTGGGTATAGCCCCTGTAGTCGTATTTACTCTGGACGACTTTTGCATAACTGGTAAACCGTTAGAGATAGACCAAATCATACTACACAAAAAATGTAGATCTTGCTAAAATACACAGTTTATGTCTTAATAAAGTTTCTTGCAGGGTGAACCATTTCGGAGATATTACTTGTTATGTGTGTGAGTTTCGGAAAACTTAGAACTTTCGTGAAATGGATCATCGTTGTTCATTTTTTATATGTTAAGTGTGCAAAGAGAACGGAATCTCAAAGCTTTAAAAGATTTGACTATCGCACAAAGCCTACTGTATTCTAACATTCCCCTTGCACCTACAAGGAAATAAGGAATAAAATAATTTGTACAAATGTTTATCTTAACTAACACGAAGAAGGTATATGAATAAGAGTTTGTAAGAATGGTTAGTACAAGAGTAGAGAAAGTCATGTGAGTGCAACGCATCAGATTTTTCTATTTAATCGAGATAAAACGTTTATAGCAATGTGAGGCGATATTTTGTGCATGAGCCCTCTGGAATATCTGAATGTTAAGTTATAGAGGCGGCGGAAAAAGCCCCCTTAAAGTTATAAATTGTTATTCCTGTCGGCAATAATGCATGTGTTCAATTGTCTTCTTCTACAAAATTCTGGAATGGCGTCGCGTGGGATACGCGAAGTCCGGTATAAAATTACGATTTAGCGGCATATAGCATCATATTACACAAATATTGTTGTGTAAAAGTGAGTAGAAATTACGCTACAGAAAAGGGACACATAATTTGTTACGCGGGTCAAAAATCAAAGAACATAGAGAATCTACAAAAGTACGTGGTCCGTGATCGCGATATGTGAACCCCGTAAGGCATGGTATAAAAAAAGACGCCAATCCATTGCATTGAAAAGTATGATATCTTTGAGTGAGAATGAAATAAGTTTTACAAAGTGAATCTGAACTTTGATTATTCTTACTGGATGTTGACCCGTACTGCGCCCTGGATGCAAGTATTAGTGAAAAAGAGTCACTCACGCTCGCCGCTGTGCTAGCCCGGCAAAGGAAAATCGTCACCCCCCCCCCCCCCCCACACCAAATAGCAGATGGTTCCACCAGATCCCGGTGAGTGATCAGCAAATAACAACCACACCGTTACAAATGTTTTCATTATGCGTCTTTTAATTGGTAGAAGGAGAATACGGAGTCCTTAAGGAACAGATAAATCTTTAAAAAGCGGGACCCTATGCCCTTGAAATGGCATCTGAAGAAACAACAAACTGACCAAAAATAATCGTTGCTATTCCTTTGAATTTCCAGTACTTCAAAATGGTTAACGATGCAGAAAAAGTATTTGACATAAACTGCGTGTTTTAATAGTGAGTTAATGTCTGTGGTTTCAAATATAGAAAATTATTTGCAAGATGCATTTAAATGAGAACTTCACTGGTTATTCAAAGAGGAACCAAAATTTACGTTTTATTATGTGTCATGTAGATATTCTAAACATATAGTACTTTAATAAAAATCTTTAGACATTTTTAAGAAAATAAAGAACAGGGAAATCTTTTTCCATGCAAAAGTAGTTGGAGTGTGCAATTTTACTGAAAATCTTAAGGGCTTACTATCACAATCTTGGAAGATGCTGATCTTAAGGCTATGAAAATTGCCACAAAATATTTTGATTTTGCATTCAAGATCACACTAGAGTTATGTTTTTAAATCCCCTGAATCCCCAAAAAATACATTTTAAGAAAAAGTCCTATGTGTGTGTGTGTGTGTGTGTGTGTGTGTGTGTGTGTGTCTGTGTGTGTGTGTGTGTGTGTGTGTGTGTGTGTGTGCGCGCGCGCGCCCTTATTTATTTCCGCGTGTGTCTGTGAACAGAACAATTAAAAAAGAAAAGTGATGAATACTACAGGATGAAAGTGAATTAATTCGCCAGACTGAAGGAGGTGAGAGAGTGGATCTAAACTAATAAAAAATTCCAATAACTCTTTTTAATTAACCACCGTTAAACAGATAATCGCGTTTGAACGTGAGACTGTGTGGCAATGTGGTGCAACCTGTTGAACGGGTATTCGGCTTCCATCGGCAGATCAATGAACTAATCCAATGCTCTATAAAAACCATTTAAATAACGTTAACCACGTATTGAATTCAGACATAAGATAATTACGTGAAAATGTAAGGTTATGGCTGATTGCCCTGTATGAAAACATTACCTCAAATCTTACATTTCCGCATAGTTACAAATATTTTATTCGGTACGTTTAAAAGTTTGAATATCTGGCATGTTCTATTTGACGGGCTTATGCCATGATGAGATAACGGCCTCACTTGGAATTGGATTCTGCTTTTAAACGCCGCGCAAAATTGTTTACTAACTTCTGACAGTAGTTGCAGTGTTAGATCCATTAGGGAGACACAAATGTGATAGAAACATTACAAAAGAAACTTTAAATATGCTCTAATGTCAGAAATGCATAAATTCACTTAAAATGAAACGAATACACGCTAAGTCCATGTCTACTTACTGCGCATGCCCGCCGAGGAAAAGCGAGTTGCCTTATTCACTTTATTTACCAAATGGTAGGATCCTAATACGATATTGATGTTCACAATAAATAGTAAGACAGTGTTTCTGACACTTACACATGTGGTGAACACATGCAGTTTTCATACCGTCGGTAAGACGTATGTATGAAGCATTCGCGCTGAGGCTGAAAGCTAATGGCTGGAGGTTAGGTTATACCTACATTGGATATTTATGTTCCCAATGTGTATTGAACATTCCAAAGGTTACATCACTCTTGCGTGAAACACCTCTTGCGTTAGTAATACTGTTATGCCGTATATTGATACTAGTAATTCCTAAACTTTTAGGAAAGCATAATTTATAATGTAATTGTATGTTCCACTGCAACATGTTTAAACAAAATATATGCGAAATTGTTTACACGTTTGGCTCGGTAAGTGTGCAATTGTGTTTAATTTTTTATATACCTGATTTAAAATGGGACTAATGTGCTTTATGCAAGCACGAAACTACAACTAAAAATCTGATGTGTTGCACTCACATGACTTTCTCTACTCTTGTACTAACCATTCTTACAAACTCTTATTCCTATATCTTCTTCGTGTTCAGATAAACATTTGTATAACTTATCTTATTGCTTATTTCCTTGTAGGTACAAGGGGAATTTTAGAATACAGTAGGCTTTGTGCGATATTCAAATGTTTTAAAGCTTTGGGATTCTGTTGCCTTTGCCCACTAAACATATAAAAAAATGAACAACATTGATCCTTTTCACGAAAGTTCTGTTTTCCGAAACTCACACACATAACAAGGAATATCTCCGAAATGGTTCACACTACAAGAAAATTTATTCAGATATAAATTGTGTATTTTACCAAGATCTACATTTTTTGTATAATATGATTTGGTCTATCTCTAACGGTTTACCAGTTATGCAAAAGTCGTCCAAAGTAAATACTACTACAGGGGCTATAGCCAGAAAATTCAAGATATACATTTCATTTGTCATAAAAATATCTCAAACATATGCCATTTTAATCAAAATCGTTAGGGCCATTTTCAAGAAAATAAAAATTTTCGAAAAATTTTCCATGTAAAGGGTAGTTTAGGGTGGGGCTATTTTCTTCAAAATCTTCGTGTCACATCCTTGAAAGACATTAAACTTAAATGCCAACTTTGGTTTTTAACTGACTTTTCGTTTTTGAGTTATGCTGTCCACAGACTGAAAGACACACAGACACACACACGCACACACACACACACAGACTGACACACAGACACACACACGGACCTTTTTCTAAAAATGCTTTTTTTGGATTCAAGGGGCCTCAAAACATATTTTTCCGGTGAAATCTTGACATCGCATTTTTGGGTGGAATACAATACTTCCCCTACTTACCAGTAGAGAAAGTAATTTGTATAACGTGATGCACAAGTTTTTGGAAACACATTCGCTTCCAGCAATTAGTCTAATGAGTTTAAACATGAATTTTATGCGCGCCAGAGAACTCGAGTTAGTGAAATTTGCAACACGAAGTTTCTGACATAATTTGTGCGCGTGAGTATGTGCGAAACATATCAAAATATTTCAAGAAGTGTAGGTAAACAAATTTGACACTGGTGTTCGCACTCAGTGAGTTCCACAATCACGGACTAACCATTATTTACGTGGTAGCTTTAGAAACAAAAAATGGACATACTTTTAATAACTAACATTTATTAGCAGTAACAAGTGTGCAATAACATTGGGATTAATTCGAAATATGAGTTTGGAGCAAGTATTCAATACCTGTAGTCAGGGTTCACATCTTTTGCGGCTTCGACAAAAAAACAATTGCATGGGATTAAGTAAACAAGTGCGATCTATTACTTGGCAAAGCGTTGAGGCGTATTGACCTTGGTGGTGGAGCGCTACGATCGCTTCCTATCTTGTTTATTAGAAGGGGAAAATACCAGTAATTTGGAGTATACTCAATGATAAAACAGAAATAGATGATCTTTCGTGCCTGCCGACATATCAGACGTTGCCGTCCTGGAGATATGATTTCATCTGAACAGTGTGTACATACTTTTCTCGCCGTGTATGTGCGATAAGCTCGCATAAACAACTGGGCAGTTTCACATTCTTTCCGATACGCTTCATGGCTTTGTCAGGTAACACATCGATGTGCGAAGAAAGTAAACACAGGTGATGCACTGTGGCCATTTCTACCAGAATTAAGAAGACAACAAATTGTGGGTCTTTTAAATTTAAGTACCTGGGCGACCGAGCTTAGCTCGGCGTTTTTCGCCTCTTTTTTTGTGAAATCCATTTTTTTTGTGGGAGAAGATACTTAGATAAACCTGAAAGGCAAAACGTTAACTAAATAATCATTTTTGTCGCAATTGTTAAGAGTCATTTCCGAGATACAAGAGATATAGAAATACATACAAATATTTCATAAACACCATTTCAGCTGAAAAACGTCTACTGCTGAGCGCAGGCCTTCCCCATAGATATCCACCTAGTTTGAGGTTTTCGTCGAGCATTTGTTCCACTATGGAGTTCAGTTCTTTGGTGCTGCGATTGACTCCAGATTAGAGAGTGAATAGAGAAACTGTTATGAATGCATTACCCAAAAGTAAGTAGAAAAAGTAGTGTGAATATAATACGTAGCAATTCTATTTCAAACATGCACAAAATTGTATGACTTCTTTGTAGAAGAGTGAGAAGAGAAAGAGATGTGAATGTATTACCTTAAAGTGAGAGGAAAAAAACAGTGTGAATGTAATAGCATTTCTGTTTCAAAGATACAGAACATGGTATGACTTATTTTCAAACTGGGGATAAAAATGTGTGTGTGTGTGTGTGTGTGTGTGTGTGTGTGTGTGTGTGTGTGTGTGTGTGTGTGTGTGTGTGTGTGTGTGTGTAATATCACGTTTTGTATGGAAAATTGTTTATAGAAGAGTGTGTACAGAAAGAGATATGAATGTGTTACATAAAAGTGAGTAGAGAAAACACTGTGAATGTGATATGCATGTATAAAAAATTTAACCAAATCTTTAGAGCCATTTCTGAAATACCGGTAATATACATATATACAATAATTGCACTATAGAAGCGGGAATAAAAAAAAATATTTTTTATGTAAAATCGCGTTTTTTCAGGAATTACACCTATATAGATGATCTTAAAAAGCAAAACCCTATCTGAATACAAAATTTGATGGAAATCGTTAGAGCCGTTTCCAAGTTGCGCGGAATATATTTATATACAAGAATTGCTCATTTAAATATATAAGATTTACAAAAAAAAAAAAAAAAAAAAAAAAAAAAAAGTTGAACTTTTCTACGAATATAGCGATAAATCAAGAACCTTCAATCAATAATAATTCAGCCAGGTGATGATAATCTTCTTGATAAAAAAAAATATTTTTCTAGAAAACAATAAACTTTTCAACATTTTGGTATTAGACTTTCTTGTTATTCACAACACGAGAAATTCGCTGTTAAAGTCTGACGGATCATTTCACTTCCATCCTGTATACTTGGTGTTTAAGTCGAGCATCTTTCAAATGGGACAAAATTATTTTGAAGAAAATCCTCTACCACAAATATTTTCTACATGGACAGTTCCTCTAACATTTATTTTCCTTTTTTTTTATTCCTTTCCGACCGGCATATACGGTCTTCGAAATTAAGTAGCTCGGCAAGAATTGGCGGCGCCGTGGCCGAGCGGTTAGCGCGCTCGCCTACCACCTAGGCGGCCCGGGTTCGATCCCAGGGACCCGCATGTGGTATTCGTGGTGGACGAAGCGGCGTCAGGGCGGGTTTTCTCCGGGTACTCCGGTTTCCCCCGCCATCTCATTCCACCGGTGCTCCATCTTCATGTATCATCAGTGTCACCGCCTGCGGTGCCGTAGTAGTAAAAGCGGGCGTTAAACACTACAACAACTCGGCAAGAATTAATTGGCCCCTCAGGAATCTAACGAGGCTCTGTGCACTCCGGACTAGGTCTCCCAACGGGAGAAAATCCAGATCCGGTACCGGGAATCGAACCCGGCTCTCCCGTTTATTAAGCAGCAGCGCTACCACCGCAATGAGACGACTATCATGTTCATACTAGGTAAACACAATTGATTTGAATTACCTTCACAATCGTATTTTAAGTGTCCAAATTTTTGAAAACTTCAACATGGTGACCTTTAGGTGATGTACTCGGTAGAGCCAAAGTTAGTATAGAAACTATTCTACGTAGCAAGTCTACAAATAGCCACCCCTACTTGTGTCCCCAAGCCTCAGCCGCAAACACATTTTGTCTTCCACTACCGTTTTTACTTTCTCTGCTGGTAAGTAGGGGAAGTAAAATTGTGTTCCACCCAAAAATTCGATGTCGAGATTTCACCGGAGATACATGTTTTGAGGCGCCCTGAATCCAAAAAAAGCATTTTTAGAAAAAGGTCCGTGTGTGTGTCTGTGTGCCAGTCTGTGTGTCAGTCTGTCAGTCTGTGTGTCAGTCTGTCAGTCTGTCAGTCTGTGGACAGCATAATTCAAAAACGAAAACTCGGTTAAAAACCAAAGTTGGTATTTAAGTTTAGTGTCTTTCAAGGATGCGACACGAAGATTTTGAAGAAAATAGCCCCACCCTAAACTACCCTTTACATGGAAAATTTTTCGAAATTTTTGATTTTCTTGAAAATGGCTCCAACGATTTTGATTAAAATATCATATGTTTGAGATATTTTTATGAAAAATGAAATGTATATCTTGAATTTTCTGGCTATAGCCCCTGTAGTCGTATTTACTCTGGACGACTTTTGCATAACTGGTAAACCGTTAAAGATAGACCAAATTATACTATACAAAAAATGTAGATCTTGGTAAAATACACAATTTATATCTGAACAAATTTTCTTGTAGGGTGAACCATTTCGGAGATATTCCTTGTTATGTGTATGAGTTTCGGAAAACTTAGAACTTTCGTGAAATGAATCATCGTTGTTCATTTTTTATATGTGAAGTGTGCAAAGACAACAGAATTTCAAAGCTTTAAAACATTTGACTATTGCACAAAGCCTACTGTATTCTAACATTCCCCTTGCACCTACAAGGAAATAAGCAATAAGATATTTTGTGCAAATGTTTATCTCAACACAAAGAAGATAGAGGCATAAGAGTTTGTAAGAATGGTTAGTACAAGAGTAGAGAAAGTCATGTGAATGCAACACATCAGATTTTTTTCAAACCACTTATTTAGTTTGCATTCCATATATTTTGTAAATATATATTCTTATTGACTTCATCGTAAGTTTGCCTTTTCATCTGCTCATTCCATTACTATTTCGGACAATTATCTCATTATCTCTATCACTGATCTTGGAGTTTATCTACTAAAAAGAACCATTTGACAGTGATGTACTGAAAAATGCACTGAAGATACGGAATAAAAGTAATCTATGATCTTTCGTGTTAAAATAAAGTTTATATCACATCTGGCGTTGCCTGTGATATGTCACTGGAATGGCGTTTCAACTTGCTAATAATAAAATATCACGCAGTGCGGACAAAACGAGAAATTTGTCATGTGTTATTAGGATATCAATGGCAAGTCTAGACTTGCAATGGTTAGGCAACACGTCAAGAAGGGAACCTACGCCCCCTCCTTTCTCCACCTCCCTCCCCCCCACTCCGCAACACGTGAACACGCGCCAGTTGCTGCGAGATTCCCTTGCCTAGCAGTGCGCCGACCGCTGCTGCTTATGGCTCAACTCAAAGCCGCAACCCCTGTCCTCTCAGGTGAGTAGTGCTACTGCACGTTGTCATGTCACTTTTATATCACAAAAACAATAGCATGCTCTTAAGGAACGGCCATTTTGGGAAGGCTACACATGACATGCTTCAAACTTTTTTCTCTTTCGTATTTATAAACAATACAGCATCAGAGAAGTCTTTAAAGCAGTAACAGCTTGTTTGCAGAATTTGCAATTGTTTGGCAGATTTTGCTGAAAATGTTTATGCCATTATTACCTTTTCTGTCTAAACCAACGCGTAATTATAATTTTTTTTTTTTTATTTTTGTCTCAGAAGTGCTCAAAAAGGCACAATGTCTTTGTTTTAGTAGTAATGCTCTCAATTTGGATGACAGAAAAGAACCTAACCAATTCAACGCTTTGAAACTTTGTGAGGTTAGGAAGCTGTTTTTATTATTCCTGAGTTTTATAGCTGTCATGCTCCTTCACTTTTAAATATGCCACATCATAATTGCTTCATAACCTATATTCATAACAAGGGGAACAATAAAACAATTGACTTCCAACAACCGGAAGTACAGTGAATTGTGGGTAATAAACATTGCCATAGAGCAGGGATGTCGAACAGCACTCCCAAACTGTGAACTTGTGACCCGTGGACTCTTGCTACCGGTCTCACCTCTGTTGTATAGGCGTACTAATATTACTGACAGACATTTAGTGTCAGTGTTACGCCTATGTTCTTCGGAGATGGAACCTGAAATTGATTAACTTGTGGGCAGGAAAACATTGCCAAGCATCAACAGACAATAAAAAGGGATCAGTGACTAATTCAACAGTGTATTTCCATTTGTAAATTGTACAAACAATAAGCATGGTACTAGCCGCCACTGTTTGTTGTTGTTTGACACCAGTTCACCCCTACTCTTCTAGCTGCAAGAGTCCACGGGTCTCAAGTTCACAGTTTGGGAGTGCTGTTTTACATAGAGTTCCCTGCTCTCGTTTCAAAACGTTCAGCACATTCATTTTGGCTGACATTTCCGTTGCAAGGCAAATCTGGATCAATGTGCAGTTGAATGTTTATTATTGGTTGTTAACCTTTAACATGGTTGTGTATATAGAGGCAGTTGTGGCCTAAGTAAATACACGCTAGAGAATTACATATACCAAAGCATTTCATCTTATGTGAATGTTTTGATATTATATCGTAAGAATGCTTATTTCTATTAACATTGTATTAAAATAGTTCCATATGTTTACTTCACAAAGCTCGAAAGCGAGTGTTACAGAATTGGCGAAAAAGTTAAAATAGTAGATCTGAGATTCTGTAAGATACTTTACAAACAAACCAGAAAAAGTGTTTTTAGAAAAGGGTCCATGTGTGTGTGTTTTGTGTGTGTGTGTGTGTGTGTGTGTGTGTGTGTGTGTGTGTGTGTGTGTGTGTGTGTGTGTGAGTGTGTGTGTGTGTGGTGTCTGTGAACAGCATAAGTAATTCAAAATCGAAAAGTCGGTTAAAAAGTAAAGTTGGTATCTAAGTGTAACATATTTCAAGGATGCTACACGAAGATGTTGAAGAAAATTCATCCAACCTAAACTATCCTTTAGATCAGGGGTGTCAAACAGCACTCACCAGGCGTGAAAAATTTTCCCCTATTTTCCCTCCCTCCGTGATGATCAAATCGGAAAATGGGAAAAATAAAGCGAAAACCGGTTCTACTAGCGCGTGCTACTGCAGTTAAGGAGGGGTAGACCCCTCTCTTCGCACCCTCGGAGTGATGTTTGACATGCCTGCTTTAGATAGAAAATTGTTCGAAAATCGAAAAAATTATTCTAGCGATTTTGATTAACATGCCATAAGTTTGGTATTTTTATATGTATAAAATGTATCTTTTGAATTTCCTGGCTAGAGCCTATGTAGTCCTGTTTACTTTTGATGACTTTTGCATAACTTGTAAATCGTAAGAAATAAACAAATGTTACTACACAAAACAATGTAGGTTCGTTAAAACACAGAAGTTATGTCCAAAAGCATTTTTTCTGTGGAGTGAGCCATTTCGGAGATATTTCTTGTTATGTGTGGAATTTTGCAATACTTATACTTTTTGCAATTGAAAGGTGTTATTCACGTTTTATCTCTTGGCCGTGCAGAGAATGGAATTTCAGATCCTTCACTTAGCGACCAGCTTTAAAGCTCAAATCATAGTGTATTCCCATATTCCCTTTGCACCAACAAGAAAAGTAGCAAAAAGATAATTTCTGCAAATGTTTATCTCCACCAACATGAAGATAAGAGGAATAAGAGTTTGTCAGAATAATTAGTACAAGAGTAGAGAATGTCATGTGGGTGCAATACATCAGATTTGTCATGATTCGTATGTGTTTGAAATATAAAATGTTCATTTGTTAATACAACCAAGCTTTATAGAAAAAAAGCGAGTACTGATAACAGTGGCACGACACCAAGTTTACATTATGATGAATTCAAGATTATTCCGAAGGCTGAGACAACTATCATGCAAAGGCATTTAAAGTCAGTAATAGCGCTTGAGTGGCGCAAAACTGCTGAGGTCATCGGCGCAAGGCATTTTACTACACACGTTAAGCATTCCATCATTATGTAAGCTCACCACTCCGTTATAGAAATTGTAAAACCCACTTCCGGTGTATAGTTGTGTGGTTTGCAACAGTGCGTGTAGTTACAACTCCACACACTGCTAGCAGTGCATAAAGGGAGCCTGTGCGTGAAGTAGTGAGCGAAATAATGACATTGATTCCTTATGTCGTTTACGGGGGCTGTTATGGTCATCAGTAGGGCTCTGATTTTAATGACCTAAAAGCTCTTGAAATATGCATGCGTTTATGCGGTATATATTAACAACATATGACCTAAAATCCTGCAAATATGACCTGAAACTTAAAACAAGGGGGGAAAAAGAAAAAAAAATAATAGTTACAGACGAAATAATTCACACCTCTCTTAATCTTCATTTTCATAAGTAATGCCACGAGTAAACTGCCTACGTACCGCAGTGAAAGCGCGCCTTCCTCTTGCACGGAGGACCCGGGTTCGATCGGCATGGAATTTTTCCCCCGCTGGGAAACCTGGTACGGGGTGCACTCAGCCTCGTTAGGCCCCTGAGGGGCCCATTGAGGTAGCATCCCTAAAAGATCAAGTAGCCGCCTTATGGTCTGGGGGATCGGCGTGCAGATGTCTGCACTCCGTGGCCTTGGCTGAGGCTGGAGGACGCAACTCCAGAACGATTATAACCTCTGCATAGGAGAGACGCCCTAGAGATTTATAATGCCACGATTGATTGTCAAATTATCGATTCATTCTCGAGTCAGGAAGTGACAGAATTTATCTAGAGAATTTGAGTATCTCAAGTTGCATTTATTATGACTATTTCACAAATTAAATGATGGCATAGCCTTTGAACTGTTATTTAAATGCTGTATTGTATGTACTAACCTCTTAAACCAAACATGTAGCACACATACATACATCAGCGTCCATTGGCACGGCCTACAAGATTATCATATTGATGCTCCAATTTTTTAAGATACTGGCAATGTTAGGAGTTGGAGTATCTACTGTTACCTTATTTTTAATTTCGTTCAACACAAAATCTGTCAAGCTGATTCCAAATATATTTCATGTTGTGTTGTGTGTTCTGAGGTTTTCATCTTCGAATTATTTCATCTATTCCAGCATTAGATGGTTCACCGAAGCGAGAGTCAGCCATTTTGGCATTTGAATAGCTGCTCCGTTGCGTCAAATTATGTAAGCTGTTGCGCATTCATAGGACACTGCACCTAGATTCTCTAACCTGATCATACAATAAGAAAAGCAGAGGAGGTGTCATTGTTTGAAATTTCAAATTGTTATGCACATGATTGGTTGATTTCAACCAAGTGACGTATGATTGGAATAGTCAGCGGAATTGTGCTGGATAAGGACATGCACTTTTAGGTGAAACCACGGGGAACTGACACACTAAAACAAAAACACAAAAATCACAATACAAAACACTACACAACGTAAAAAAAAAAAAAAAAAAAAAAAAAAAAAAAAAAAAAAAAAAAAAAAAAAAAAAAGCCATGAAAAAAAAAATACGCACATACGCCGGAAGAAATCCTCAAACAACAAATTAAAAAACAAACACTAGGCTGAAGAGGGATCTCTCTAAACAGCTCGGGCATGTTGTAAACATGCCCAAATTAACATTTTTACATTACATTACATTGATCGAACTTCAAGGATATTCGATTTTCTGCAAGCAAACCCTTATACTTGCAGAAACTTATTTCTACATCACATATTGTAGACAGAAGGGGAAAACAAGGGAAATTATTAGCAGAGAGTTCTGGTTCATTTTCATCTACTTCTGCATATTTGCCACAATGAATGTCAGCAATTTTACACGATGTTTGTATATGTAGGATTTCCTTCAAGCACACGATGTAATTTTTCCCTAATTTTGCCACCCACTTCGCCCTACGCTCTCGATAACTCACTATAGATTTCCTTAGAAATGCTTAATGCACCACACAGTTTTATGTCCTCAGTTTCAAGACGAGTGATGCACTTGAATATTACAGAGAAATTGGATTTCCTGTAGCTTAAGTTCCTTGACATGGTGATTGAAACCAATTGTTATACATTCTATATTGAAGGTGAATCACTTTTGTCAAAGCTATTGAAAATCTCCTAATTCTCACTTAATTTATGCAACAGTAATTTGCAACATCAAGCTGAGAGGAAAGGGCGAAGGTTATGAAATTATGTGTATAAAATATCTGAAGTGTGAACTATTACATAAAATATGACTTTTTATGCCCTTATTTGTATATTTGAACAAAATAGGACCTTAATACTAAAATATGGTGGAATATGCATTTATCTGACCAATAAAAGCTCATTCATTTTGTTCACAAATGTTGAAAATAAGGTTAAATTAAGCCAGTCTTGCAAAAATAGCTCAAGGTAAGAATATGCCATATCATAAATATCCGAGCCCTAGTTGTCAGCGTCCCATTCTGTATTTAGCATGAAAGATCATTTAATTTTGCTCAGAGGCCTCCTTATCTGGCTTGATGTTGCTTAGTGTGAACTAATTATGGCTGACGATGCCATCACTGCTATCAGGTGGGGATGTAGCTCAGTGGTAGAGCGTTCGCTTTGCATGTGAAAGGCCCCGGGTTCGATCCCCGGCATCTCCATAGAAATTTTAAGTTCTGCTAACCGAGCCGCCCGAATGAGATAATTACAAATATTAATCGGGTGCATTTATGTTTACCAAATAAGCATAGTACAAATTAAATTTTAAACGGCAGGACCGCGTAGCCGTCGAGCCTGGAGTGTATGTCTTAGGCGCTTCCGCTTCTATTTATTGTGCACACACAGGGGAAAAAAGGTAAGATAAAAGGAAGAAAAGAAAAAGAAAATCTTATAATCTTTACATCCTAACATTTTTGCGTTTGCACTATATGGCATACATCACGTAACTTGTGTTTATTTTTTTTTTTTTTTTTTTTTTTTTTTTTGACTTGTGCTTTGTAGGAGGCTTGTCTACTTAAATCGCAGTTAGATATTTGTATCATAAATCATTATTAAGGCATTACAGCTGCCTTAGAAATCGTGTGAATGTTTATAACATGAAATTATGTTGAACATAAACATTTTGTAATATCGGCCCCTTCATCCCCAGACCCTAAAGTTCCTTCTTTGGTCTTTAGTTAGATAAGAAAGGAATTCTAGCATGTTTCTAAATCTGTATTTTCTTACGAAATGAGCCCAAATATGTACAATATACATAGTAAATGGCTTAAGAAATATCTGGAACATACTCTTTCAATGGAATGTTGATTTAGATATTTTCTTCTGTGTTTTTGATGTGCACACTGAGTTGATATTATGATTATTATGATAGTTGCTAATGGTTACAGCCTGTCCAAAATAAACCATTTTGTGAGAGAATCCATTATTTTCTTAACAGTTGCATAAATAACAATTATTGGAAACTTTGTTAATTATGGCAGGCAGAAGATTTAATGGGAGTGGCAGTAGGAGTTGGTCAACACAAAAATCAGAGTCTTGTCACGTCTAGGGAAGTTCTATAGTTAAACACGCTGTAAAATCACGATGTAAAACGGGTGATATAAATATCATTTGCAGCCACAAAGTTTATTTGCACAATTGGAAGGGAATAGAAGTGGTCAGCTAACAGCCGCCATTAAATTTTATGTCTGCCAAACTTTGCGTCTGCTGTTTTGTTAAAGCTGAGACAATTTTGTTTTTAAAATAATTTATTAGTAGAAGCATTTATTACCAAATCAGAGAACATTTTGCCTATCTATTCTCACTAGCTGGCATGATTACTTATCGACAAAGATTTTAATTTGCTATCTGACTTTATCGGCTGTTTGAACAATGAAGATAAGACAAGGTGCATTAATTGGCTTTCTTGTGTAAACACAACAGACTTTTAAAAGACCACGCCCATGAAATGATCTAGGAAGTGCTTGGCTTATTACTGGTTTCTATTACATCAGCAATTTGAGGTGCTTTCCGCAGTTTGCAAACACAGCGCTTATCAATATCCTTCCACTGTTACACTATTGCAGAACCCGCAGCTCCACTCGGGTTATTCCTCGGCTCTTTACCCCTCCATTTCACTAAAATATAAACATATGTGAAAGTTTGTTAGCACACAAACTTGCTCCTCTTACTTATTCCTATTGTTTAATGGGAACTATAATGTTAAGTATACCGGTGCATGTGCAGGAATAATATATCAAAAATTATTTTCGTGGAATGGTCATAAAGTCTGGATGTGTGGATTGGAAAGCGAACGTCCGTATTAAAAACGACTAAACTAACAGTTCAAAGAGAAAAACCACCATCAAACATTCGATGTGACCATAGGAGTAAAAGGGGACTGCAGAAATACAACAAAACGGCATACATTTAAAAATAACGTTTTTAATATTTTGTAAACAAGAAAGCTTGCTGAAAATATTATGCGTACAAGCTTTGATATGCAGGATAAAAACGTTAAGAACAAGTTGAACGTTTTATTTTGCACACTATTAATAACTCCCAACTTATTGGGCAGAGTAATTGGAGTGCAGTTGCCTGTTTCTATGACAAGTTTCGGAGGAGGAAATTAGCACCTTGACCTGTAGAACATGTGACTAGGCTTCTGACAGGGCGCTCCAGGATGAAGGGGTGAGATGAGAGCATATCTAGTAAGGGGGAGTGATCCTGAAGAGAGCCAAAAACACGTACTAAACCATATCCCCCTAAGTAAAGCTCCAGCTAAAATTATAGATCCTGAAACAGGGGCCAGGAGATTTACCGGAATATGTTTTCAGGACTCCCTTAAAAAGAAGCAGCTTTACAAAAAGGTCTGGGTGTCTATGAATAGCAAAACTAAAACAATAAAAATCACTTAAATACGACACTTTATGTTTCAGTTCAGGAGATTACAAGAATGTGTTACATATATTTTGGAAAAAAAATCCCTCGCCTCAAACTTCCCTTTACAAGGAAACGTTTCCGTTATTTTTGTTTTTAAAAAAATAACTATAACGATTTTGATTAAAAACCATACGTTTAAGCATTTCCACGATGAAATAAAACGTGATCTTAAATTTTCTGAGAACAGCTTGTGAAAAGTCCTCTTTATTCTAAAGGTTTTTTACATAATTCATGCACCGTAACAAATTTTTATGCCAACAATGTTGGAGTTATGTTAGAGTATTGTAATGTATGCAGATGTCTCTTTACAAAGTCATTCGTGTTAGTTACACAAATATGTTAAATTATGTTGTGCTATCTGGGTAGTGAAAGAATAAATAAAAGTATCAAACATGTGTTATTCTTCCCATTTCCTGTCAAATTCTACATCCTATTGTTAGGTGGTAGCGAGTTCACACAAAACCTGTGTACGAAAGATTTTCCTATGAAGCATTCAGGAAAAATTATTTCAACTTTACATTCAGCCTCAAAATTTGAAATTAGATATCACATAATTATGTATAAGGGCATAGTAACAGTCCTGTTTACACAATTAGAGACTTAAACCAGCAACCATTACAAAATCCATTAATATTACATGAAATCAATTTATGAAGGGCCATTGTACAATTTAAATAATTTTTTTTTCCATACCACCCTATCTACTCAGCTAATCGTATGTTCGAATACCACATTATTCATTAGTGATGACGCAAATAGTTAAATTACGTGAGCTTCCGCAGCCGCGTCCGCACCTGAGCTATTCAAATAGTTTTTGTCACATGGCAATAAGTTATTTTATGTGAGCTTTAATCAGTCCCTTTAAAAGCCATTTGAACACCTCAGACAGTCACGACTACCGAAGCTCGCGTAATGTAACTTTTACGTCATCAGTAGCGATGCGGCGTTAGAATATACCATCAGCTAAGATAGGCAGCTATGAAAAATACAACTGTACTAGCTAGCAAACGGGAACGTGAGCGTTTGGGAGCGCGATTTTTCTTAGTTTAGTTCCATGCTAGATGCGACTCTTTTCGTGCTGCCAACGTTTACATAGGATTTGCATTTCTAATAGTTTGGTGTACTGAGAAAATCATGTTCACTGCCGTTGCTGTACATTGGTAATTGCCAAAGCGAGCTATTAATTATGAATTAGCTACATTATGAAATTTAGGAGACCAATTGCCAGTATATTTGTGTTGGTTTAGCATGTGTAATCACCATAAGACAAAATAATTTCAAAAATTCTGTGAACTGTGATGTATAGAGGACACAACATTAAGTGATATATATTGGAAGTTAAGGTAACTTGTAAATATTGTGGGATCAATTAAGAAATATATGGGGACCATGAATATCATGAAGAAACCAAGCTATATCTGAGTTGCCCGTAGCATTGTTAATGCATTTAAAAATTCCACGGTATTTCTGTATAAAGGACCCAATATTAAGTGACATTAAGATATAAAAACTTTACTTTTAACTCCTAATTCGAATACTATATATATAACAATAGAAAGTCGATATATTGCATTCACACGACTTTCTCGACTCATTCTTGTACAAAATATTCTTACAAACTCTTATTCCTTTATCTACTTCACGTTAAACGAGATGAGCATGTGCAGAAACTATCTTATTGCAAATTTTCTTGCAGGTACAAAGGAAACGACCCCGTAGGACAGTCGGTAGAGCACCTGCTGCTTGCAAGGAGTCCGGGTTCGATTCCCGATGGCAGTGGGAATTTCTCTCCAGCTTGTTATAGGTATCTAGTAAGCAATGGTCTCTACAGACCTGAGAGTCTATCAATCAGGGGTAGATCCTTTACCGCAAAACCATCTTCAAAAGTTTTTCCCCTATAAGACCATTTACCTTTATGGTGTCTTATTATCCGATAACTTTTATCCCAAACTTTTCCTCATTCATTTTTCCTTGCAATGTTAGCAGTTTGTTGTCTTCTAATATCCGAGCCAACTTCTGTTCGTTTTCCAGATTATTATAGTTCTTTCTTCTTGCCATTAGAGCTTCCCAGTTAACCTTGTCCGTATCATACTAGCATTATCTACATATCTACATTTCAAATGTTTCCGTCTGTCTTCACTCCGTCGCAATGTTCATTCTTTCACACTAGTCATGGTAACACTACACACCACAGATGGGCAAAAGTGACACATTGTGTCGCTTCCCCTACAGCCTAGTTTTAACCCCGTCCATTCGGGGTTAGCTAACACATGTTAGCTACCAGGTTATGCCCCCTGCTGTTATCTATGTTCCTCAGAGAGCCGGACAATCCCTCACATTGTGTCAGTGATGGAATCATGGCGCATAACAAGATTAAAAAAATGCTCAAAGCCGAATGGGAAGAACATAAGTATTTTTATGTTCCTAATAAAAATAAAGCAATGTGTTTGCTGTGCCAAAAGAAAATGTACGCAACGTAATCACAAAACTAATCCATCATGCCTCTATTCGCACGCCTTGAAACTTACCTTGTTTGTAAAGACGTGTGTATACGTAAACAAACAGAACCGTAAAAGACAGGTGACCTGCATTTGGTGATGAGGCAAGTGGAGAGGGTAAATATTCCATTGCATTCCTCTTCCCCATGCTTACTCCACACCACAAGCTTCATAATCTCTTCCTTAATTTTCACTTTCTCTACCATTTATCTGCAGCAATTACAGGAAATATGATTTTGCTCCCAAAACTCTATATCGAGATTTCACAGGAATCCAAAAATAATATTACTTTTAGAAAAGTTGGGCGCTGTTTGTACCAGACGTCACCGGGGAGCTTCAATCTGGAACTGTTCCACTTCCCTTACAGTACAAAAGGCTGATATACCTACATGGCAGTATGGCTGTGCAGTCTGGGATTCCACTTCATCGTCACAAATCCGAAGAATACAAACTCCACATAATAAATGTTTCCGAATTACAACTGAAGTCTCTTGGTATTTCGCAACGCCATATTCATAATAGGCATGTATCTGGTGATTCCGGAGGTTTCTACAGTCCTCCTGAATAGTTCAAAGAGACTCTACAACCCATTTATCAACACACTAATCCTTTACTACTAGAAATACCCGCAAATTCTACAGCTAATTACGTTAACAGATGATAGAAAAAAAACACCAGTAGATCTAAAGCAGAGATGGGAAAAGGTATTACCATGTTTCATTCCCCTCTTTTTTTCCCGCTTCACGAGCTTTAACTTATGGCGTGGCCGTGCAGGGTAAAGGTGACTGACATTGGGTAATGCTGTACATCTGCAGCCCTTTAAGTTTCACAACATAAGATTATCCGTGTCGGGTGTCAAAATTTTCTGTTACAAATTCCACCCGGAATCCTGCCAGTATTCTTCCTTGCCCTCATATCTATTGCGGCTCCAGCGAAGGGTAACTAGAAAGGGGAAAAAGTATCTGATCTGTTTCCCCTCAATAATACCACTGATCTAAAGCAATCAATCTCAACATACATTGGGATTACCAGTAAGTAAAAACCCAAAACATATTTCAGGTTAGTTTGTTATTCTGTGAATGTGCATAACTATATTGTACGAACTATTTACAGCAGAGCTTTCTCAATTAAAATAAAAAAATATAATTTTCGCACATGTTTATCTCGATTAACGTGAAGTAGATAGAAGAATAAGGTTTGTAAGAATAGTTTGTACAAGAGTAGAGAAAGTCATGTGAGTGCAACACGTCAGACTTTTTTATGATACCATGTTAGTCATAAATCAAAATAACCTCCTTATCATTCTGAAACATCCTCTTCATTAACAAAATAGCAGAAATCACTCGAGTCTGCTGTATTTCATTGCAGTTGTATACAAAACCTAATCTGGATTAGATGCCAGACCTGTTTTATGTTTTTGTGTAACACGGAAGTGGGTGTAGCGCCAAATACCAGCAGTATGTGGCTTCCGGTCGACAATCCGAGCGTGAATATCTGCTCTCATAGGAAATTAGACCTCAGGTTACAGTTCCAAATGCTACGAGCAGATATATATCTATGCCAGGATTTCAATTAATTCAGTTGTGTAGAAGAACACGCAGCTTTTAGTTTTACACACATCTAATCTCACTCAGTCTTCAGATTTTAGGCTTTAATAGTTTGTTTATAAACTAATCCCGCAGCGCAACATCCCTTTCCGGGCCAAAGCCTACCGCCTGCCCGCTGCGTCCTCCACCTCTGCCCACCATAGGTGCCATGAATGAGTTGCACTATTGGAGGGTGACACGCGGTCTGCGCCCAGTTCCTCCCAGGTGGTATATGCGGTCTTTCAGACCAGAGGCCGCTACTCCTCAATCAAGTAGCTCCTGAATTGGCCCCTCAGGAACCTAATGAGGCTGAGTGTATCCCGGACCAGGTCTCCCAATGGGAGGAAATCTTCAAGCTGGTATCGGAAATCTAAGCTGGAAATCCAACGAATTCTATTAAAATTCAAAGATATTGAGATTTGGAAATAAATGAGGCAATTAAAATGCGGTGTGTTCTATCCAGCTAGGTGTATTGAAAGGCTCAATTTTAAATAATATAGAAAATACAGAAAATATGGCAGCTGATAAAACTTTTAGTGAAATTGAACCACTAAGGTTCATTTTCTCCCTGAATTTTTAGACATTTTTATCTGCTGGAATATTTTTGACAGCTTTTGGTCATTTTTCGCAAGTTTGGTTGCATTATTCTTATATTAGCAGAGTTAAGTTTCAGAAGTTCAACATTTAAACATTTTTTGAAAATCTATTGGAATGTAGTTCTATTTGCTAAACATTTGGACTTTTCGAACTAAGCGGTTCACGCCTCTTGTAAGACAGATTTGTCCTCTTAAGGAATGGACGGTGCATCTGTCTGCTTCTTTTGATGGTCGCACACGCCTACTATTACAATGCAATCTTCACACAACAAAATCTAGTGTTCTGAGGTGATATTTATATTTCATCATGCCGAAAGTAAAACAATATTTCCGCATAATTGAAAATCAACTAGAACTAGTGAATTCGATTGCGGGTAATCTAGGTTCTGTGGAAGATGAAGTGGACAAACTTGTCTTTCCTATGTAAAAGAACAATGTGCAATGTGAAAGATTGTTGATTTACTGTCAGTAAGAAGTATCCTTGAATGAAGAAGAGTTGAAAATCCGTAAGATTTGCTTTTAAGCATCCCCAGTAGCTTCTGTTGATGTCGAATTAAGTTTCTCAATGTGTAAGACCGTAATATTTGAAAATATTACAAAAACTGCTTGTAACAGCACATTATAATTCAGCATTCAGTGTTAAAGTATAATGCGATGTGTAAGAAGATCAACAAATGATAATTTTAAGCCATTCTATATTATTTTAGGTAATTTTAAATACATTTAAAACTTATACAGTCATCATTTTAAGAATTCATTAGACAAAAAAAAAAAAAAAAAAAAAAAAAAAAAAAAAAAAAAAAAAATCTTAGTAATTGCTCACGTGTTCCTAAGGACCCGAGTAAACCTAAATGAGGCTTATTTCTAAGATTTTTGTTTATGTAAATGTAGAGGTAACCCTAAACACAATGGACTTCCATCTCATTTAAGCATTTGTTTCATCATTCTTTCACCGTCTCGATATGGTTACCCAGTTAAAAAAAATTAACCTAAAAACAGAGAGAGAGAGAGAGAGAAAAGACTGTTGACTGTTGACTATCGAGTGAGACGGCTCCGCGGTAACGTGTGAGGTCGTGGGTTCGATTCCGGTGGCCGACCTCCCTGACCGATGGATTTTTTCGGTTTTTTTCCGGGTCGCCAGGGGAATGCTGGGAAGGATAGTTAGATCCCCCGAATTTCCCTACCTTCCATTTCACTTTATTAATCATTTCATTCATCTCATCCCGTTAGTTCTTTCAGGGTCGCAAGTGTCAGCGAAATCATTAGGGTAGCCTGGCAGAATTGATAAGCGCTTTGTAAGGGAACTCTTTCCGTTTCTCCTTGGGGTCCGGGAGGAGGAGAATGGGCGGCATATGGGAACATTGGAGTTTGCCAGAATCTCCCTGGGTGGACACGGAAAACCTCGAGGAGTCGTCAAACTTGGTAAGCCTTAGGGACTTTCGTCTATGTCTGTGCCGTTAGTCTGGTTCTGGCGCCCTGTGCCTCCTTTCATCACACCCTTCCTTTTGGGGGTGGCACCTTGGGGGCATAGGTACAATGAGGACAGTTTCAGTATTGAACCCCTTCCGTATCTCTCCTATTGTCCCTATTCACTCTTATGATTTACCCTATTCACTGTCGTTTATTTTAATATAACTTCTACAAACTATTCTTGGAGAAATTTATTTTGCTGCCTATTTCAGGTGAATTAAGATAAACGTTTCATAAATGGTTCCATTACAAATTTCGTTAAATATTAAAACCTGTTTGCTATATTATTGGTCTTGAACTTCCATATTTTTCTATTGGGAAAACCCGTTGAATAACGACACCAATTTAAAAACGATTGAAAAAATATTGAAAAATTAAGAATGAATTATTTGAAATTTGTGATGAGCATACTTTACCACGCATATATGAACATAGGAAAGGCCTCTCAAAATTCAATATCGAGAGATTTCGCCAAAAATTCATAATTTGGGGCACCACGAAAAAAGAGGTTTTTAGAGACAGCCGCGTGCATGTGAATAGCATAGCCAAATATCACACTTGACATTTAAGTTCAGCAATTTGCAAGAAAATTGAAGAATTCAAGAAAATCTTCCTACTCAAACTCACTTCACGTAAAACATTTTTTCGAATTTTCTAATTTTCCAGGAAATGGGCCTAACAATTTTGATTAAAGCACCATGTTATTGTTGTTGCTTAATACTGCTGCCATTCTTTTAAAGCTGTGTCGATATTCAGCTGTCTCTTGTGATTGCATGTATGGTATTTCAAGGCCAGAAGATAGCGTTGCCTATCGCTATTCCCTTCGTATCGATAAGGAATATGTAATCCAGTTATTTCTGCAAAATGAAGTAAATAGAGAAATTAACATTGGTGAAAATAATTTGTACATAAAACAATAAGTGATATAGAACAGAGAAGATTATATTAATATAATACGGAGTTCTTCATTTAAAACCTAACGGGCGCAGGGCATTTCGCCTGTGCGCGATTGGGTGTACCAGAGCCGGCTTTGCTCCTACATAAACTCCGCATAACACTCTTACTTTACAGAAAATGCTGGAAATGTCGTGTTCTCCCGATATACGAGTAATGCTTGTTTAGCTGAGGGTGGACGACATTTCCAGGATCTTCTATAAGGTAAGAGTGTTATACATGCTTTACGCGAAATGCCCTGCATCCGTTACGTTTAAACGAAGAAGCCTGTATATATACAATGCATTTTGTCTGTCTTTTAAAGTTTACTGCTTATGTATAAATTTATACAAATTCCTTTCGAACCAAGAGAGCTTTCCAAAGTCTTTCTAGAAACTTCAACATATATACTTTATTTTCATGTAAATATGCATCTCGTATTTTATCAAGTCTTTAAGAGCCATTTTTGGGAAAGTCAGAAATGTCCAAAATGTTTCTATGTAAAGGGTAGTTTGGGTGGGAAGATTTTCTTGAACTTTTCCGAGACGCGCCTTTGGAGAACACTGCATTACATACCAAATTTGGTAATTTTCGGGGTTATAATTTATGTGCTATGCTGTCCATAGGTACATACCGAAACTTTTTTCTAAAGCTGCTTTTTATGGATTCAGGGTGTCCCAAAACATGTATTTTCGGTGAATTATCGTATCGAATTTGTGGGTGCAATACAGTGCTTCCCCTGCTTTACAAGCACATGTCGAATCTTTTTCTAAACATGTTTTTATGTATTCAGAGTGTCTCAAAACACGTGCTTTGGGTGAAATATCATGTCAATTTTTTGCATGAAGTACAACACTTCCCCTATTTTACAAGCAAACACTGAACGCATGGATTTCACCATAGACTCTGCCAAAACAAGAGATTTCACCAGCCGAATGAGGTTGTGTTTGTGATTTGTGTAAGAAACATTGTGAAAGATACCACGCTCAAAACCGCAAAATGAGGAAAACCTCGATTATAAAACTGGCTTTGAAATAGTAATTTGTATCTGTAATATTAATTTGTAATTTCTCTTTGCACATGGTGCGCTTTTCAATCAATAAACTTCAATAAATAATAATACCGAACGTTTTTCTAGAAATGTTTTTATGGATTCATAGTGTCTGAAAACGCGTATTTTCGGTGAAACATCGTGTCAAATTTTTGGATGAAATACAACACTTCCCCTACTTTACAAGCACACACTGAACGTTTTCTAAAAATGCTTTTATTGATTCAGGGTGAAGGAGCTTCGTTTCCAAGCCCTCAAAACAGCGACGTGCTTTATTTGCTTTATCAACAGCAACCAAGAATCAAGAGCGAAAACATAAAATTGTGAGGCCTTAATTGAATATTCAATTGTGAAAGGACAGTAGAAATGAATAAAGTTTATTGGTAGTAATTTAAAAATACAAATTATTAATATATTTCACATCGAACCGTCACGGCGACCCTTCGAAGATCTAATTAGGAAGGAGTCTCAAAGCTTTTCCGATTGTAGCTACGCCGAGGCCTATAAACATCAAATTTGATGAAAATTTCGCCAGAACGCGGGCCAGATTAATACAAAAGAAGGTGAAGCAATATCATTTCACATTAAAATTTGATATATTTAAACTCACTGTGAAAGTGCGCTTCAACGCCATTACATTGCACATGTTAAATACCCGCTACTAGGGTATCTCAACAAATGTATTTCCGGTGATATGTTGCATCGAATTTATGGTTGGCATACAATATTTCCCCTGCTTATCTACATAGTAGAGAAAGTACAAATGACTTTCCTTTTTGGATTCCGTGTGCCTCAAAATATATATTTTCGCTGAAATCTGCATTCTGTACCTAAGTACGTTGTAGAAAAAAAAAATATATATATAAATTTAACTATAATATAATAAGGAAAGTGTTGCTTTGTAAGAAAATTAATGATTCGGATTAGTAAAGTCAAACTCTCAACTCGATGGGAAATAAGGGACCAAATTGGTGATATTGATGAATTGGAAGCTCCTGCAAGGACACATCTGCAGCCAGAAAATGTTGAACCACAGGTAAACAGCTGTAGGCACATTTTGGTTGAAACCTGCTACTTTTGCCTGACGTATTGTGTTACAAGAACACCTGGGATATTGCTAATTGAAAGACAGTGGACGGAAACCCTATGAGTAATCAATCGCCAGTCGCGTGTCCTGTACAATACGTCCGGTGTTCTTCCTACCGATATGGACATACACTTCCTTGTTTGGTTCCTGTAATGAACGTGAACTGCTTGTATTACGTGTCACCTCTAACAGGCAATGAACGTGTACCCCGTAGAAGGCGTCCTGTGACTCACTCCCACCTGCGTGCCCTGCAGCAACAACAATCTTATTGCTTTCGGCACTTTTTGCCTCTGGCCAAGTGTGCTTGGGCGTCATGGGTGTCGGCAGACTTCTTTCAGGGGAGGGCCGCATGTTGGAAGTTTACAATCAAATAATATTAATTCAATATTCTGTTGTTAAAATTTATAGTATTTGTTGCGGATAATCGTATTAATTTGTGCTAAATAAAAATTGTTCTTTACATCAAAATTGAAACCACAGTCTAATATCCAGTAATTGACTGAACATTAAATTAATTAATTTCCAAACGGGGAGGGGGGGTGGACTCAATCCCTCTTGCCCCCCATCGTGACGCCCATGTTAGATGTCCTCCTACATGTATTGGAAAGCGCAATAAAATGCTGAAACATATACTTACTCCTTCATATAGAAAGCAGAGTAGGCATTGTACCACACCCAACAGTTCGGTACCGAAATGTCGTTGTGAATATAGGTTTTGAAGTCTCTTTAATATTAAACGCATTTATTTTCTTACAGCAGAGAAGAAATACATATTTGCATGAAACTCCGGTCACCAGTTATAAGGTGACGCTTGAAATGTAGTTAAAGCAACATTCTGAGTTAAATATCTCCATATTAACTTACATTTCTATACCAATGATTGGACTAAAAGTTAACTTGTGGAAAACATGGATTTTGCCCCAGTTATATGTCACCTATAACATATAAGGTTATATCAACGGCTTTTGTTTTTGGAACATTTGAGGTTAGGAGGGGGAGACTTAGCACTTCGAACAATAGAAGATAATATTTGTGCCTATGCCCCTGATGGTGCGACCCTCCCTCGTGGTGAGGTGAGAGGAGACAGGGTAGCCGGACCTAGGAGATACGACTGCAGAGGGCAAGGGCACTTTCAGTATTAAACTCCCCTGTGTTACGTCTTGAGAGTACACAGAATACAGTTGACTGCAAAGGTAAGGCAAGGATATATGCAATTGGCAGTGTTTTAACGCGGACTATTTAGTTACTAATATGACAATGCTTCTACAAATTCGAAACTAAAAGGAAAATCTCTACAAGCTTGATAGTGTACTCGTACAAGTGGCTGACATCACTGGAAGTGTGATAATAAGCAGTAAAAGGGTAAGGAATCGAGGACCTGCCTTAGAAATATAAGAAGCATCTTATAAACCTGCTAACTCATTACACCACGAAGTATAAATACCGTATTTACTTAAAAATAAGACCCCCGCCCCTTTTAAGGAATTATAGCCGAAAAATTGGGAAGGTCTTACAAACGGGTATTTTGGAAAATGAAACTAAGAAATATGTTTCTGAACTATGATTTTAATACCCATGTTTTATTACAAACTATTTCTTGTCATTCACACTCTGTTTTGCTTCTTCGCACCCTTACATTTGCATAATTTCACAGGTCACTACACAGTACTCCCTTCTCCTCGTTTTTTCCGGCTTTAAGTTCAAATTTCACCAGTAAGGAATCATGTTTGGTTGAACCAAATACTCTCCACTCGCTACTCGTGCACGTTTCTTCAGCAAATTCCAAAACATCTAGCTTAAAACTTATAGCTAAACTTTTTCGTGAATTCATGTTACCACTAACGCAGAGAGGTATAAGAGAAAGTAACTTTCTATAAAGCTGCTATTGTTGAAACCAAAGATCTATTATTAGTAAGAAGAAACCAGATACAATGGTTGAAGCTACTAATGAGTAAAGGTCAATGTCTAATTTCCATGTCCTTTCTTCGCAAACAAGTGAAAGGTGAAACAATCTCATTTGCGGTAACAAAGAAATTCTGAAGAAACGCTTTGTAGGAGTTACAGCCTGTCTCAAATTAACACGTTTGACATTCACATACTCTACTCACTCACTCACTCACTCCTTACTCACTCAGTCACTCTCACTCACTCACTCACGTTCAGAACTCGTCAGGTCTTACAATCAAAGAAGTTTTATTTTCGAGTAAATTTCGAGTTTCAAAGCTGCACTCCAACGAACGTACAAAAGAAACGAAACAAACTCGTTTCAACATTTTCTCATTGGCAATTATGTTCTCTTGTTAACTTTGTGTCAGTTTTTGGGTTTTCTTTACAAACATTAAGTCCATGTACATGCACACTCACACATACACACATTTACCTCGCATTCATACTTCCAAACCCTAGGGATGGGGAATAATCCTACCTAAGAACAATTTCCACCCTACAGTCGGAATGAACCCGGTACTTGTGGATTTGGAAGCTGGCGCGTCAACCCCACAGAGGCAGCTTTGTGGAATTTTATTCAAATAAAAGAAAAATACATCCAAGTTAGAGGGGAAAGAGGATAAGTAACATTTTCCTATGGGACTGACTCCGACATTTGATTCCCATCCTGGGAACACTATATTCTGTGTAGTGCACAGTCGGTTGACCATTGTGTGAGTTTTCCCAGACTTACATAACGCCTTCCTGTCTCTCTCTCTCTCTCTCTCTCTCTCTCTCGAACTCTATCTTCCTTGCACATCTTGGAACACAGAAAAGAAATGGGAGACGTTAATTACACGTGGGAGATTGCCTTTTATTGCTGTACCTTATTGCGCAACAGAGGTCAGTTCTATTAGTGGCAAAATGTCCAACCTCGATAGACGTGGCTGTTGAAATATTAGCATTCTCAAAATATGGTTCAAAATAATCACAAGTTGAATCAGACTGGCCAGGTAGCACAAACCAAAGTTAATGAACACCGTCGTATCACTGCAATTGTTCCAAAGGTTAAAAGCCGCCGATATGACCTTCGATGTTAAATGGAAGATTAAAAAAAGAAATAAATAAAACTTGAATTATAACATTACTAAAATTGTTATAACCTCAAAGACAGGAAGCGGTGTTGGTTACTACTTTAGGTTTACATGTAAATGCATATGACTGTTTTACAATTTCGCCATATAGAATTTTGGCCAAAATTTGTTAATATATTTTTACTTTATCAAGTAACTATTAGAATAGAGAAGGTATTGCATTTCATCCGAATATCGCTACTAAAGACTCACTGAAAAAAAAAAAACCAAGTGCGTGGTGTGTGTGTGTGTGTGTGTGTGTGTGTGTGTGTGTGTGTGTGTGTGTGTGTGTGTGTGTGTGTGTTTATGTGTGTGAACGAAAATTTGGTATTTAGCCGAAGAAAATCCCGCCAACTCATTTTGATTTTGATTAAAATACCGTATGTTTGAGATATTGTTATAACAAATGTGTATCTTGAATTTTCTGGGACATTTCTAACAACTCCTCTTTATTCTGGATGACTTATGAATAACTGGTAAATCGTAAGAGATATACCAAATCTTACTATACAAAATATGTAGATCTTGTTAAAACACATAGGCACCTACATCTTTTTTGGAGTGAACCATTTCCGAGATACTCCCTTGTTATTTGTTTGAATTTTTCAATAACACTTTCCTCAAATGGGAGATCGTTATTCCTCTGTGTTTTATGCCCTGGCCATGCAAGGAGAGAGACTTTCGAAGCCTTCGCACAGTGACCAGCTCTTAAAACATTTAACTATCGCTTAACCCTACTGCATTCTCCTAGTCCCACTTACCTGTAAGGAAATATGTAATAAAATCATTTCTACAAAAGTCCATCTCAATTCTATTTACATGAAGTAGATATAACACACTTTTAAGAATATTCTGTAGAAGAGTGAATTGAGAAAGTATGTGGGTAAGTAAGTTTTTATTTACTTGTGCTATTAATAGCGGTGGTCCAGAAGACCACATAACCAGTCGGGAGAGACGGGGGCGCTGACCACGTCCCACTCCCAGTACTGCACCCCACTCATGACGCCTGATGTGGGGGCCGCAGCGGTCGAGCGGTACGCTTGGCCCGGATGGGTTATTGTGCCACGGGGTTAGGGTATTAACAACAGTCCCTTATGATGCAGAAATGAAATATACATTTTCTTCACATACAGTTCGACAACTTCATAAATATTATTTTCTTTTCTTTTTGATGCGTTGTTTACTTTGCAAAGTATTTGGAATAACAATCAAAAACTCACTTTTAGTTTTAGCTATTTTGATTAATAGATTAAGAGTGAGATAACTGAAACTGAAATACATGGAAAGACCTGCTCCTGATTTGCACATAAATATAGGACAAAAAATCTGATGTGTTGCACTCACATAACTTTCTCTACTCTTGTACTAACCATTCTTACAAACTCTTATATCTTCTTCGTGTTAAATGAGATAAACATTTGTACAAATTATCTTATTGCTTATTTCCTTGTAGGTGCAAGGGGCATATTAGAATACACTAGGCTTTGTGCGATAGTCACATATTTTAAAGCTTTGAAAACCCGTTCTCTTTGCACGGTTAACATATAAGAAAATGAACAACGATGTTCCATTTCAGGAAAGTTTTGTTTTCCGAACTGACACAAATAAGGAATGTCTCCGAAACGGTTCACCCTTAAAAAAAAATTAAAAAAAAAAAAATACCACACACACACAGACATAAATTGTGTGTTTTAGCTAGATCTACATTCTTTGTATAGTATGATTTTATTTATCTCTTAGGGTTTACAAGTAACTTGTAAGTCATCCAGAGTAAACAGGAGTACATAGGCTAGAGCCAGGAAATTCAAAATATGCATTTCATTTGTCATAAACATATCTTAAACATGTCATTTTAATCAAAATTTCCGAAACATTTTCCATGTAAACGGTAGTTTAGGCTTTTTAGATTTTCTTCAAAATCTTCGTGTAGCATCCTTGAAAGACATTAGACTTAAATACCAACTTTGGTTTCTAACCACTTTTCGTTTTTTAATTATACTGCCCTCAGACTGACAGACAGATAGACACACACACACACACACACACACACACACACACACACACACACACACACACACACACACACACACACACACACACACACACACACACGAACCTTTTTTTCTAATTTTTTTTTTATCCAGGAGGTCTCAAAACATATTTCCGGTGAAATCTCGCCATCGCAGTAGAGAAAGTAAAAACTTACGGTTTTAACCGCGTAGGAATTGAATAGAACATTTACACGCAAGATGAGGTGTGTTACACTCACATGACTTTCTCTACTTTGTACAAACTATTCTTACAAACTTTTATTTCTGTATCTTCTTCATGTTAGCCAAGATAAACATTTGAAAGGTAGCTTGGAAAAAGGGGGAAGGTAACTTTTTAACAAACTGAGATAATGCAATATGAAGTGTTCAAGCTTTAAGACATGAACATATATTATTATATCGTTTAAGGTTAGCTGAATATATTGATATTGTACATACATAATAATGAAAATATAGAATTAATATTTATAATTGAAAAAATGGTAAATAAGTAAATACACATTTGTCATGAAAGTAAAGGAGAACTCAGTGCAATGTACACAATCTCACGGAAATAAAGAAGAATGTCACTTTTAACAAACCATAACAAATAGCATTATTGCATCTCTCAATTGATACTGAGGAAGTGTATCAATGAAGGATGTTCTTTCTGGTCCACAAAATGATCTAATGTTTTGCAGATCAGTAAATTTTGCTTTAGAAATTGGATGTAAATGTGACACAGAACCCTCAATATTCCCAGCGTGTTTGTGAATGTAGAGCAACTTCTTGTGCAGTAACTCTTGCACTTCGGTTTATAAGATGTCTCTGGAAGAACAGACTCACTGTCTGGTGTTTCTGAGAAATGTAGAGCTGATCTTGGAGCATTTCCAACAGGCCGTTGTAACTGTCTCTGTATTCCATGAATTGCGGATGCTCAATGGAGTTGACAAGCTCCCTGATAGGCCTTGTTTTAAAATGACAAACTTTTCTGTACATGGGAGTAAAAAATTTGGTCCATTGACGAATTATACAACTAAAACACTGTAAGCTGAAACAACCATCAACGTACGTCGTCTAAAATAGTGCTGCCACATACCAAGCTGACATTCCCCTTTCTTTTATAGTTTTGTGGTGACATTCTGCTTTCATCAGTTGTACATGACTTCTGAAACGTGTTGTATTTCTGTGATGTTTCGCTTTAACTGCCAATTTTCTTGTGCAAGGAGAACGTGGGAATACAGTAGGCTTTGAGAAATTGTCAAATTCTTAAAGCTTTCAAATTCCGTTCTTTTGCGCGGCCAAGAGATAAGAAGGCGAATAACGACCTTTTATTTGAGAAAAGTTTAAACATTGCAAAACTCACACAAATAACAAGGAATATCTCCGAAATGGTACACTCCTCAAAAATGCATTTGGACATAATGTATTTTGACGAGATCTAAATTTCTGTACATTAGGATTTGGTGTATCTCTTACGGTTTACCAGTTATGTAAAAGTTATCAAGAGTAAACAGAGAAAATTCAAAATATACATTTCATGTGACATAAAATACCTTAAACATATGGCATTTTAATCATCGTTAAAGCCATTTTTGAGAAAATCAAAATTTTCAAAAATTGTCCACATAAAACGTAGTTTAGGATGGAGGAATTGCACTGAAAATTCTCGTGTCGCATCCTTGAAACACATTAAATTTAAATACCAATTTTGGTTTTTAACCAGCTTTCGTTTTTGTGTTCACACACACACACACACACACACACACACACACACACACACACACACACACACACACACACACACACACACACACACACACGGAGAACCGTTTTCTAAAACTGCTTTTTTGGATTCCAAACACATATTTCCAGAGAAAGCTTGACGTTGAAATGTTGGTTCCAATGCAGTACTTCCTCTACTTACTATACGTAGTAGAGAAAGTAAAAATAAATGATTGTGTAAATGTGAAGTTCTGCTTTCCATGCGCTTTGTTATGGTGACAATAACCACTGGTCAGAAAAAGTGTGGTGGATTTAGTTTACGCGTAGCTACACGAATACCTTAGGTGGATATATTGCTTGGTAATCTACATAATTGTAAATTGTTTAGTGCCAGTCGATATGCAGGAAAGAAAGTCACTATTAGCATTTATAACTCAGAATCAGCTCAACCATTTCTTACATTCACCGTCTGATATCTCCTACCTAGGGATGTTGGTTTAAAATTCTGAAAGAAAACGTCGGTGCTGGCACTACCAGTGCACTTCTGCTTCAGCCGCCACTGAGTGAGATGACTGTTGACAAAATGTTATTACATTGCAACAGTTCGTATTCACATGACCCACGATGCCCTAGGCCAACTGCAATTGTCGTGCAACGGGATGTTTAACAAAAAACAAAATGGGGGGAGGGTAAACATTTGACTTCCTTATAGTCTACAGGAATTTTCCTCCAACAGTTCAGCGGAAGTGGCCACAATGATACCAGGATGTGGCGACTATGAAGTTGACATCATCGTCCCGACAGTTTACACAGTTATGGCGCCAAATGTCCGGAAGCGCAATGTCTGACTGCCAAAATGCAACAAACTATTTTTTTTTAAATTTGAAGATAACGGCTCCTTGATGCGAAATCAGAAAGAAGAGAAGTGTAAAGTTTGCTTCTTTGGCCTGGTGTCATGGCCACACCTCCTCATTTGTTGGTCTGGGTGGCTCAGTTGGTTAGACCATACAGGTGCCAAGGTTGCGGTTTCACACTTGGCCCAGAGCAATCGTTTATAAAGGTACTTAAAAGCGATAGTCAACGTCACTGACATGCAAAACAAATTCCTGCTGGACTAAATTCCGGCACACCGGCAGCGAGTATATGATCCTGAAAATTGACAGCATCGTTAATAAACAAAATATTTATTACCATCCTATGTCATCTATTATTTTTCAGTTGATTTCGAATCCTGAAAATGACGTTCTAAGCAGTCATTACAATAACGAATCATTGCGTCAATTGCATAATCACTCCCCCCTTCTTTCTTGTTTGATTTGTATACTCCCCCCTTTAACGGGGCCTTGACTTGAGAAACAACTGGTGGTGTTATTGCTCGCTGAACTGTAGGGTTTCTTAGCATTGATTTTTATTACATTCGATCCCACATCCTTTCTTACAGAATATATAGGGCTTAAGAGAATGGCTGGTCATGAATTCTGTTGCACTACCTGGAGGACCCTTTTAATGACCTAAATTCCGTGCCGCTGGTACCTACACGGAGAGTTGCTTCTCTGATAATTAGCTCGGCCGGATAGCAGATTCAGTACAGCATCTGTCATTGTTCTAATCACAAATGTCAAGCAACATCACTAGAAAATACAAAAAAGACAAGGAAGTCAGGAATACGTTCTTGGTCTACCATTTTTAAGATCAGAAGAATTTGAGGAGTGTTTCGTTAAGTATCTTATGACAATATTACCACAAGAGGTAAATGTTCATAGTTTCCTGACTTTATTAAAGAAACCTTTTTCAGCGAAGAAAGCCTTTTTCCACCCAAGGTTTGGACAAGATCTGGTGCCTCAATCAATAGAGCGAAAACAGATGCGAAGCATTCCATTTAAAAATAAACAGGATGTTTCCCATAGAACATCCAAATATATTTAAATTTGTAGATGTTTTGAAGGACAACCAGTCTGTATCTGCCATCAAGAAACCATCAAAGGAACAAAGGGGCCGTTATAAAGAAAAGATTTCTAAGGGAACATATATTGCTCTACCAAAGTGGTCAAAACGAGGATAGAGTTCTTAAAATCAGTCCAAGTTTCTCCCAAAAATGTATATACTAATGATCAAAACACACAAAGTGTTGCTATAATAAATGTATGACATGCTTGAAAACTGATTTAAAGTTTGTAACAACTATAATATTAAGTATTAAATAGCAAAAAAGAAAAATTAAAAACAAAAGAAAACTAAATGAAAACATTATAACTATGGGAGACTACGCCTCCGGATGCCTCCTGGTAGCACTAATAGGCTGCAATGAAAAACGGATATTTGACTGATAAGCTTTCAGGTAGCTCGCCCCAACACAGACGTGTTCTTCAGGTAGCCCGCACGGAACTCAGGCGCTTTTAGGGATCACGCAAGAAACTCAGGATAAATGTAGAGAGTTATTCTGGTTAAAGAAGAGTTCCCAACACCAGCCGGTTAACGAACTCATGACCTCTGGACTGAGGAGTCAGAACTATGACCATTCGTCCGCACGTGTTTTTCTCGTACCCTTTAAGTACTGATCTTCCATAGATTTTTGTGGAGATATTGGGACTACCCAAAGGCAGCAGCATTGGCAGTTAGAGAAATACGACCCAGCGAGATGGTACAGGGGTAAGCGTGCGACTTGCATGCAAAGGTCATGGGTTCGATCCCCGTCAATCCGGACTCTGACTGGGCTGCATATTTTCATACTTCCATTTTCCTTTCTATCATTTTCCTTCATTCCACTTCCTTATCGTCTTTCAGATGTGCTTTTAGGCTCGTGGTGTATGGCGGTGCCGGGAACATGGTGCGGATGTTTGCGCATTGTAAATTTTGTTCTTGGTGCTGGATGGCGTTGTTTGCTCGCAGTTCTCTCGGGGAACCTTGAGTGTTGGTGGCTGTTCAGGCGGTCCCGGTATCTCAGCCCTGGTTAGGGACTTTCGTGCGTCTCTGTGGCCTGTGTGGCTGCTACCCTGCGGCCTCTTGCGGTTCTCTCACTTCTTCCCTACATGCTGGGTGGTGTTAGCCGCAACAGATCTGTGTGTAGGTCAGACCTGGGCGACTCGTGGGATAGCGAACTTAATTTTTTTACCTGCTGAACATCCAGTTATCAGTACAAAGCCATGAGAAGGCTGCCCTCAGTGAGCTCTAGTTACCCAGCCCTGGTGTAGGTCGAAGTGCACAAGGTGTCCCTCTGCGTTGTCTACCCGTTATTCTTTATCAGTTTAGGGAGGAAAGCTTTTAGGGTGGAGAGAATTTTAAAATATTGGTATAGGAGTTTAAAGCTAGCAGAGCCCGTGGTTTTAAGCGTGTATGACACAAAATGGAAGTAATGAAGTTTAACAGTTGATCAGGCAAAGTGCAAGCAATTTTAAAAGAAGTTGAAATGAGGGAGATGGGGAAATGGGAGTTCAAAGTAGAGTAGGATTTTGGAAACAAGTTAGGCAGAGAGCTGAAGATATAGGGATGTAAAGATTTGGGCTAGTTTTAGTGATAAGAATTCTCTAAAATTATATAGAATAATCGGAAAAGAACGGGAGAGAGAGAAATACATGAACTTTTTTGGTAAATTTGCGAGTAAAGGGCTAGTTTGATTAAGATCAACAGCATTGTTTTTAAAAGGGTTTAGAGAAGATAATGAATAAGGGTGTTGTTATGTGTAGAGCCAGAGGGAATATTAAATTGTTAACTTGAATGTGATGGGGTAAACGACTGAGAGAGGGTTTATGGAAAGCAAAATAGGACAAATTACACGAGGGAATTATTACAATAAGAATATTGACTGATAAAGGAGCAAATATGGTTAAAATGATTGGAGAATATTTAGAAAGAGTAAGACAGACATGGATTAGACTAATCAAGAAAGAAGGAAAAAGATATGAACATCCAAAAGGTGCGGGTCCATTACACAAATATCTAGGGGGTTGAGTATAATGGACTATATGGGTAGATGTTAGACTGACTAAGATTAGGTATAAAGGCATCTTTGTAACTGATGATTGTTCACTATGAAATAAGAAATAAACCATTCATTCATTCATTCATTCATTCAAGTAATTATTAAGGCCTCGATTTTTAAGTGCTAAAAGCTAGGGAAATATTTATCTTTATGTGCTCAAAATGTCAAAAATATGTGAATGGCTGAGCTAGTACAAATGTACGTGGCACTCACCAGGCATTATTCGTGGAAAGAATCACCAAGTACTGAGTTATAGAATACGACCACATGCGTCCAGAAATGTTCCATCTCGAAAGACTAACGATTGTCACAAAGAACTATCTTGAATTTTGATCATGATCGCGCCATGTCGCGTGAAGTTTAACGTGAAGTGCCACTCACTCTCACATCAATAACTTCTTCATGTTGTCGTCCAACATATTTGAAATTTTACACATTATGTTAAATCCACTATTATTTTCGAACACTTCCTTGTATTTTCTTTTTAAGTTTTGTGCCGCAGGACCAAGAAGAATGTTCGGTATTTTTACGCACCCTGAGCTACTTGAACTCCTTCTCTCGTGTTTAGACTTCTGTTCTGAAAGATTTCAATCCTTTTAGGTGATTTAATGAACGCCTTTCCCCCCATTAGAAATTAATCTGTCAATGTCAGGAAACACACCCCTGATTTCCTCACCTATTTTATGCACAGCACATTCGACATCATTTTAGGATAATTAACTGCAGGTCTTGCTTGCCCATACGTGATGCAGCATCAATAAAAAATAAAGCAATTTCATATTCTGCACCATCTGCTCACAATACCTATGTGTATTGTTTCATGAAATAATCTAGCAATAGCCACTGGTTTGCCGCTGTCTGTCTTGGCAGATCAATAGAAAAGGGACTCTGAAATGCCAGAATCATTCTTCAATACCCCTACCTACAACAACGTTTCCGGTTTTCTTCCATTAGAACATTGAGTTTCATCTATGGTCATCCATGTTTTTTCATTAGCACAGATTTTGCACCTATACGTCACAGTTTCTTCGTAGCACTTGGAAAGGATTTTTATATTTGCTGCAAACTGAAGGGATATTGTAGGACATAGCTCTTCCAATAATGAGTAACAAATTGCAACATCTATGTAATTGACCATTAAAGAACTTGGATAGTGGCTTTTTAAAAATAATTCCTTTGCTGCTTTTATGTGACTATGCAAATATGTGAAAATTACTTTAAAAAGAGGTTTCCTTTATGTGATTTTTGTATAATTTATATCAATATTAAAAAATATTTATTTATATACGATAATAAAAAAATGTGCGTTTTTATGAGCAATTAGACTTAAATATATATTCTCCGTTGTGAATATTTAGAACAGTAACTCAGTTTCAAGTTCGTACTAGGCCGCAAACAAAATGTATTTTCCTAAAAATCCGAGCCCTAGTAATTTCTTAGTTGTGCACTTTCTTTTTCGTATGTTTTATTTTATTTCTGGCCGAAACTTTGATTTGTATTACTGAAAACACAGGAAACTACACCAGATAGACCTGTTACGGGTTTTAACATGGGACCTCCCGAATGCGAAACATGGACGGATTTACCTCTGCCATCGCGCCCAGTAAGATATAAAGGTATTGTTTATATAAGTTCAATAGGTGATTCATTAATGAATAAGGAGCCCTGAACTAACTTATTAAAGGTTGAAGTACTAATCGCTAATTGCTGTGATGACGTCAAGCACCGTTGCCTTAACTTACTGATTTGTTTAGATTTTAATATCTTAGTTGCAAAACACATCAACTATGGATATCTTGATAGTTAAGGGACACTGGGAGTGAAATTTTGGTCAAAATTGTCAAAAAGTCGAAAATTGTTTTTTTCACCTTAAAATGTTCCTGGAACACCTGTGCATTTCGATCAGCTAACATTTTTCATATCCCCCACTCCATGTGATCATTACGGCCCTTTCAAATAGTGCTCTTCCCTTAATGCTCCTATATAAAAGCCTGTTTTTCTCAAAACTACATTTCTGCATATTCCAAAAGAAGGTCGCGCCTGAGTTTTGCTTCAAATTCAATGAAAGTTTCCAAAAGTATTCATAAATAGCAGCTAAACAAAACTATGCTTCAATATTGATGTTATCATTAACATGAATTCCAAAAACATTTTTTTTGTATGAAAAAAATCAATAATTTTTAAGATTAAATTTTCCTTGTTATTAAAAAAATATGTACAGCATAATCAGCAAACGTATTTGAAATATCTCTTCATACAATTGTTACCATGTTTTAGAGTATCAGTTCTGCCAATATAAATGAATTTTGAAAAGTCAATAGACGCGAGCTCTATTTTGAAAATGTGCCTATTAAATTCATAAAATAATTTATATATCATAAACGAATTATCCAATTTTAATGAAATTTGGTGTACCTCCTATTCTCATATTAATACAAACACAGTAAAAATATCAGAAAAATCTATCAAGAAATGTGGAACTTTCAAAGTTCACTCCCAGTGTCCCTTAAACGTTCTTTCACAGAACCCTTTTAAAGGGTTGGAAAGTTAGAATCAGACTGAAAAATTCAATGTCATAGCCGGGATTCGAACAACGGATCTTTCGGTTTCTGTAATCAAGTGAGCTGCCAAGGCAACACGTCGTCACAACATTGCGAGTCAGTTGTGGAATTTAATGTCTTGCCGGCATGTTACCATGGTACCTCAGAGCAACCGCATGGAAATCGGAAGATCCTTGGTTCAAATCCCGGCTATGGTAAGGATACCTTGTTTTAAGCAATATTTAAAAAACCTTGATGTGTTGCACTTATATGACTTTCTCTACTCTTGTGCAAACTATTCTTATAAACCTTAGTCTTCTATATACTTCATGTTAATCGAGATAAACATTTCCCGAAATATTTTTATTACGTATTTTCTTATAGGTATATGAAATGGAACTAGGGGAATAAATAGTAGCCCTAAACGATTCTCAGACTTACATACATACATACACACACGCATAAACACACACACGCATAAACACACACACGCGCGGATCTTTATCTAAAATGTATTTTTTTTTGGATTCAAGGGAGCTCGAAACATGCATGTAAGTGTCGAATTTCTGAGTGGAAATCAGTACCTACCTCTTCTGGTTACTGAAAGTTCGTAGTAGAGGAAGTAAAAACATACTCCTGTTTTACTCACGGCTCCATTTTCGCCAGTGTTTCCAACTATCCCCTCAGACATTTATTTGCACGCTTGTGCAGCTTGCAGATGGTCGTCCTCCCCATGTACTATTTCCAGAGACGCTAAAATTATCCAACAAGCCATCCACGGAGAACATGTCGTGCACGAGCTCGCAGCTGGCTGGCTAAATGGTACAGGACTCCTTGGGGAAATTTCGTGTAAGAGGGCTGTCTCTCAAATCTTACAGTCAATGTGCAAACCCGGAGGGAAGTAAGAGTGGCAGCAGTTACAGTATTGGGAATGAAGGAGTGACCTATATTCTCGATGTGCAACCTTCTCTTCCTATTATTAGTATTTTCATAAATAATAATTCATCAAAATATTTATCCCCTTCCTGCTAGTTGCGATACATGCCTCCATAGAAAATGATTTTAATAATTATTGAGACAAATTCAAATACTGTAGTTTCAAACAAAGCTACATTTGCCCTATAGTAATGTTTAATATCCCTGTTTATCAAGTTAATACAGTTAAAAACTAATTGTATTAATTTTCGAGTATGTCCTGTATTTTCATTGTTTCGTGTTTAATTTTATGAATATTAATACGTTATATAAGAGGTGTGTTGTGGACGTTGTACGTCATGGTCTACTTACATTCACTCATAAACATTATTATTATTATTATTATTATTATTATTATTATTATTATTATTATTATTATTATTATTATTATTATTATTATTATTATTATTATTATTATTATTATTATTATTATTATTATTATTATTATTATTATTATTATTATTATTATTATTATTATTATTATTATTATTATTATCATCATCATCATTATTATCATTTTACTACTAGTATTATGACGATGGTGATAGTGGCGGTGATTGATGATGATGACGATGATGATTCTGATGATGATGATAATGTGACTTTTTAGTAGGGTTGTCACACGAGGTTGCGCCCACTCCCCTGTTTTGTTCCCTGGTTTACCTATCGCACAGGTAGCTTCTATTCCTAAGTCCAACCATCCCCAACACACCACGTTGGAGTGAGAAAGGAGGAAAATGACACTGAATGGCATAACTGCTTTAAAGGATGCACGAGTTAAATGCCAAGTTTGGTATTTATCTCACTTTTAATGTTTGAATTCTGTTCCCTCTCTCTCTGTCTCCCTCCCCCCCCCCTCTCTCTCTCTCTCTCATACACAGGCACATACAGACTCCGTTTTGTCTAACAAAATTGTTTAGGGTTCAATGGGTAAACAAGTTTATATTTCTACTGAAATCTCGATATTCAATTTACCAACTGAATACAATGCTTCAGTAGTGGCAGTAAAACGAAATATAAGCAGATCAATACTCTGATCAAATGTTTTAAAATTGTGTGGAATACCTACCTTTTTATAATAGGCTGATTAGAATTAGTATTTCTAAATCGGAAATGTAAGATGACATCATATCCTGCTAGTTAACGACATAGCTTTATTGCCAGGAGCTATAATAATAATAATTCACAATTCACATCCTTTAATTCTGACGAGAGATAGGCAGTATCTAATCGCCGCGGTGGTACCACCCGCTGCATTTCCGCTTATCAGCCGATACGCGCACCACTGCGCCTGGTAAAAGTCAATGGGTCAAGAGGATTGGCAGACTCAAGCACTGGGGTGTATTAGCCACGCGACCTCTTCTCTTATTGAAGGGGAACCAACAGAAATTAGTCCTTGCAGCTCTCTGAATTAGCTGAGGCTACAAGAAAGTAGAGGTTTAGGAGACACACATGTAACAAGATCACAAATGAAGAATCCACTGCAAAAGGAGGGAAAGTCACCATTTTGTAAACACTGAGATTAATGTCCATTATGATAGATCGAATGGAGTAGAACATGCACTGATGCACTACAAAGAAGATGATGGTCTCTCGCAGACAGAGGTTTAACTATTTGACTCCAATACAAAAAGAGGGAATGTCCAAGAAAAACAGTGCAAGGAAGGGGAATATCGTGTAGGGTATTTGCTACACTACATTAGCCCTTTATTTTACTACCAGCATATCACTTTAATGTTGGCTTCTTCTTCTCAAGGCACTACGACTTCAAAGTAGAATGTCTTGGCCTTCTCAACAATTCTTTTCCAGACATTTCTATACTTATGGTCATTGTCCAGTTTGATATTTTTAATTTTATCAAATCATTCATCTTCCCAACGGATTTTTGGTCTACCAACTGCTCTAGTTCCCAAGGGTTTCATTTATATATTCCTTTGACTGCCTTTGATATTTCATTCTCTTAGCCTGTCCAAGCCAGCTTAATCTCATTGCCCTAATGAAGTTTACAATATTTTGGCTATGTATTCATTTAATTCTGGATTGGTTTTTATTCTCCAGTTGGCATATCTTTAGTCAAAAGATCCTTCTTAGGATTCTCCTCTCAAAGATTAACAGTTTTTATTTCCTTGTTTCTTTCAGTACCCAAGCTTTAGAAGCGTAGGTGACGCTGGCTTTTTTTATGGTCCGATATAATTTTAATTTGGCTTCTTTTGTTATTAGGTTTACTTTTAATTAGGCTTTGGTTAGTAAAACAGGCAAAATATCATTGACAGTTCGTTTTTTGACTTTATCTTTTATAGAGTTACTGCCATTTAGTGTTGTTTCTAAATATTTATACTTATGAACTTGTTCAAACTGCATGTCATTGATTTTTATGTTTTTATGCTAGGATTTTGGTAGCCACATTTGAGATACTTGATTTTATTTTCATTTATTATAAAAACAAATACTTCAGATTCAGCGCCAGTAACTAATAATATCACACACTGCGCATGCAGCATGTAATTAGCTGTTGTGTATGTACGACTTTGCGTTTGTGGCTTTTAAAGAACTTGCGGATTTTAGAAATAAAAACTGGACAAAGAAGGTCATTGTATACCTCATCTAAACGTTTGAACGTTTAGCGTGTCTGCCTCACGTTCAAGAGGTCGCGAGTTCGAATCTCGCTTAGGGTAAGTTATCCGGTTAAGGTTTTTTTCCGAGGTTTTCCCTACCCTGAGAAGACGAATGTCGGATAACTTAAAGCTCCATGGACCTCGGGCTCATTTGAGCATCATTTCACCCATTTCATTTCATTCATTCGTCCGATGTGACACAATGTTGGAGGACGTTAATTAAAAAAAAAATAAATAAATAAATAAAAAAAATAAACCTTTGAACGCTTCGAGCTTTTGTTTTTATGAAATGAGTTGATATATCCTGTGCATGCATACTAGAATTAAAACTTTTACAATTGTTCCTTACCTCTTTCGCGCTGTAATACACTGTCTCATATTGTGTCGTGGTGTGTAATTTTGCCTTCGACACGATGTAAAAGGTTGAGAAATAAAACTTCGTCAATCCGTAGAAAATTACGATAGTTTTCCAGGTCATCTAACCTCAATTCGTTTTGTAGCAGACCCAATATACCTTGGCCCGTGCCCCGTTCTCTTCTTTGTAACCATGACAATGTACACGAACGTCTTTTATATTCTGTTACATATTTTCTTCCTACCTCAGACTCATGGAAATACATCCCAAACCTATAGTTAATATAGCAATCGCTAAACTAATATTTGCGCCCACCATGTTTCTCACGCTTGCTACGTGAACTATCATTTGTTTTGAACAAAAATGCATCATAGTGTGACAGACATTGTTTCAATTTCATTGGCTACAAAACGTTCGGTAAAAGAAGTTGGACTATGAGTCACCGGCTTAATTAACACATTGTAAGATAATACGGTCAGTTTAATTCTTGCAGAAGCTTTTGAAGTGTTAATCTTAGCCAAACGTAAAATGTACTCATCCTATTCAAATCCATGTCTATTAATGTGCCTGTAAGAAAATTACGCGAAGAAAGTTCTGGGCTTTAGGAAACATTTCGATAGGAATCTCTATGACATTCCGAATGAAATATGTCGCCATAATCGTGACGGGGGAGGAAGAAGCAGATACAAACGCGTTAGGCGCTAAATTAAAAGAAAAACGTCAACTAGGCTTCATCGAAAACTGTGTGGCTATAGAGTTTCTTTTCATAAATAATTAGGACCTTAGGAGATTCTGTTAATGGCTTTGCGTTGGTGGGTGACCTTTATGTTTTTAGCAACGTAAAAATAAGCGTAAGGGACATGCTCATAAGTAGGCTTAGTAGGTCGGTCAGCTACAGTTATGCACACTTTGTCTGTAGAGCAGACGGGCAAAACCGGTTCCCCACACTGTGCCCTCACATGCACTACGAACGCCCATAACTTGAATCCTCTTTAATGTAGCTGTACTACTCATAAACGATCCGCAACTTCTACAATAATGAAACTGCCCGTCTTGTCTATGAGTGGGATAAATAAGCTAATAATTACGAAAATTAATTAGAAAGTAACACATTTTCAGTGAGGTCATGACCCACTTTTATTTGACTGCCCATCATAAAATGGCCGTCTTCCTAGTCTACTTCATGATTCTACACACTGCAAATACTTGTCATGATAACGAAGAATAAGATAAGCTTTTGCATGAACATTTTAGAATAGCCATGAACATAAAATCCTGTGTTTTTGTTTTGTTTTACTTTCTGTACCTTTCTTTTTAGCACAGAACAGACGTACTAAAAGATCTAGGTTATCGCACTGGTGCGATACAATTTTTATACTGTTCCGCTGTGACCAACTTTGGTTTCAAGTCCAATCACATGGCAATTATGTTTTGTGTGGCACATATTTAGGAATTCGACTTGGTTTGATTAGGTTTACTTTCTTTCTCCTACCTTCTGCTGTCTTTGATCTAAAACTTTATTTTATCTTTACAACCCACGTAAAGCAGCGAACATGAATTTAGAAGAAAATGAAGTGAAGGAACTAGATGAATTTACCCAAGCCCCACAAGACTGATACTAGAGCTACCAAAAATGAAGTACCATTTACTAGCTATATGCCTGCCGTAAGACAAAACACGAAAACATCTTACATTTTGTTCTACACGAGAGTTGGTCTCGTTTTCAACAGTTTTCAAGAATCTCGCTAAGCCCGTGAGTTGATATCGTACTTGCATTACCCTTTGATTTCAGGAATCAATGTAATATTATCGATCTTTTACAAATTTAAACGCTATCTAAAAGTAGTATATGCCACAGGTGTTAAAAGTGGTTTTATTTTGCTGGTAGGATTGCAAAATAAAGCCCTGTCTGTAACCCTTGTATGATAATTTACTTAAAAAAAACATTGCTTTATATATTTACAGAACCTAATAAATAAACTGAAAATTGTTTCTCTATTTAAACCGATAAGTAGGCTGCACCTTTTGGTAAGCCAATTTATGGGCAGCTATCCTCATGGGTTTTCTCTCTGCATACTCAAGAATATCTGCCGCGAACTTCAAGTGAAATTCATCCTCAACTTTTTTTTTTCATTATAATTTCTCAAAGAACGCTAAAATAAGAAAAATAGGGAATGAAATAATACAATGTTCACTTTTCTATCAATACTGAATTTTTGACAATCGAAAAAATCAATATTTAAAAAGTGTATAAAATGCCTATTTGTACAGGTAATCAGGATCACTTTGGTATAACCTTTGGCCTGTTAAATATCCAAAACAGCAGTGTTTTCAAATAGCGCGGGAAATTTTAAATTTTCATTTTCTTATTATGATTTTTTATAGTTTTACCACTTTAATGTGCTGCTAATAATGCAACTTTTGTTCCCTTTCTTTCAAGTTTTAACATGCTGTTTTTGAAGATGGATGAATAGATCTATCTATACAGGGTTAGTTGAAACTCCTGCACTACGTAAATAACTTTCGAAGCATGAGGCTGGTTGGCACAAAACTTGGCGTACGGAGGTATTACCGTTTTTTTGTTCTTTTTGCTACTTTAGGTTTAACGGGAACTGACTGCGCCGTTTTATTAAAATGACACGCTCTATAAATTGTTTACATATTCGGATAGTACCTCTCTTCAATTGCTTTTCAACAAGTACCAACAGAAAAACAAAATATATAGAAAAATAATTCTGTGTTTAAGCCTTAAGCTGCTTGAAAATATGACTGTCGGTCATAGAATTATTTAAGGAATGACTTAGCGAGAATTTAGGAATGTATTTCACCTCTTCCAATTTTGGAGCTCCATCTTGTTGGAAAAATATGTCATTTATGGATAGCCGATGATTGACTTGAGTGTGCGCTGACCGATGCTAGTTGATTTCAAAGCAACTGCAAGTATCTAAATAGCGTTTAGCGTTTCTCTAAAGAAGAAAGTATCAATAATATGGTCATTAATAATACCAGCTTAAATTCTCTGTTTCTGTGATTATTGCGCGTGGTTCTGCTCCATCCATTGTGGATAACCATAATGGTAATTGTGTCTGCTCAAAATCCATTCAGGCAGAACGTGGCTTTTGAGAATATACTTTATTTACATTAATCAATGATGCTTTAGTTTGTAGATACCAGACAACAAAAGCTCAATGATTCCTGTTTTCTTGTTATATTGACGTCTGAATAATTTGTAACATTTTAACACTATGCTATATAACTCCAATATGTGATAAGACCTAGCTGTTAAAGCGACAATAAATAAACCAACTTAAACAACAACACACGAAACACGCCATCAAAACAAAATTCAAGCTCAACAAAACGTAAAGTATACCTTAATGATGATATGATATATATCTTATTTTCCTTGATAATTGCATTAAAACAAAAAAATTCTGTCCTAATTGGTAGTTGATGTAATATCAGGACCATTAAAACTTGTAATACTTATTGGAGGCACATTTTGTCTATTACCAGAAGTATTGTTTTTCACAACTTTGCTTGCAATTCAACTACATGAATAAACCTCCCTTGACGTTTCTAAGACTATATTGATAGTTACATCTTGAGCTAGTTTTAACACTTTTTCGTGATCAACCCTGAAAATCACCTCTCTACTCATTTTTGCTTTAAATTTATATGTGAAACTAGCATCCAAAATTGCAAATATACTAAATATTTAGTTTATCTCTGTGCGCTATATTTTTGAATATAACAATGCTTCTGAGGTATATTTTTGCTAGATTCTCTTATAAAAAATAAGGAACAGATTCGTACGGTTTTTGAAACTTTTCAAATGCTTCTTTAAGGTCTAACTGGATGTTTGAAAAATGATGTACCTACAGATTATTGCAACAAAATCAATTTATTGGGTATAGACATCTCTGTTAGTGTAAAAGTAATCTTCTCTCTCTCTCTATCTCTCTCTCTCTCTCTTTCTCTCGCGGTTTTCCCTTACTTTGGTCGACAAATATTAAGTAATCTTAAGCTCATGAATTCCGGTTTATTTGGGCATATAGTTCATTCCTCGTAGGATAATACATTTGTTTAAAGGATTAGTTCAATAAAAACAGGTAGTTCTGAATGTAGCAAAAGAAAGTTTAATGGAATTCTACCATAATTATTGTTATTATTAGGCAGGCATGGCAATAATAGCAATGAGTATTTCCTAAAACATTATGTATTATTGGTATTTTAAGTTGTCGGGTTTATAGAAACACGAAACAATTTTATGATCTTTCTCCGAGCAATGATGAGAATGCAAAAGCTTGTGAGTATTATTAAATAAAGAATAATTAACAATGATAATCACTTACCATGCTGTGCTGAATGGGCTACATCACAGTCCGTAACACTTGCTCGCTTCTCTCCCGGGAAGGAATGCACGCAAGTGGCTGCTTTGTTCTCGATTCAACACACCTGATAACAAGAAATAAAATGCAGGGATAAAAGCTAACCTCTCATAATATATGAAAACACTCTCACATATGTCAGCTATGGGTGCTAAATTCTTTAATGACTTGTTTACAATAATTTATAATGCAAAAATGGCATAACATGCTTGATCCAACTTGTGAATGAATTACTATTATGCATGTCTTAGTTTTAATTTTTCTGCCACCTGCTATGGCGGACAGAGAAATGTTGAATACCACCCAAAAATTCGTAATCAGCATTTAACCAGAAATCGGAACTGTGTGTTTGTATGTTATATGTACTCCATAGTTCGAAAACGAAAAGTTGGATAAATATTAAACTTGGTATTTAAGTTCAGCATCTTTCAGGGGTGCAAGAATTTTCAAGAAAATTCCTCTCTTTAAAGGATAAATTTTTTAAACTGGTTATGAGTACACTTATAAACATATGATTGGTTTAAGTAGTTCGCGTTCTAATAAAATGCATGTCTCTAATTTTCTAGACTGTGAAGCACCAGCATACTAGTCGTACTTTATATAATTTTGTACAATGGGGAACCGATTTAAAACACGCAAAGGTTGAAGCAGAAAAAAGCAGAGCTGAGTAATATACATAATTTACTTCATGTTTTCTTTTTTTCGTGGCGTTATAATTATTAAATATTATAGATTATAAGCGCACACTTTCCCAAGTAGGACGACTAAACCTAAACAACTAATATTTGAAGGGTATAGATGCAAATCCAGATTTTTCCTTTTTAATGATTTTGAGAAAACCAGGAAAAAACATGTACTTGCATGTAATCCCATATTTCAAGTGTGAATTATACTGCCCAAATGTCGCTTTTTGCACTATTCCAATAGAAAAATGCAAGACATCATATAAAGTACAATTATCTCAATGTTTATAAAAAGTGGAAAGGTCTGGGTTGACATCTGCACCCCTCATTTGAACACTGCTTCGCTAGAAGTCATTCCAACCCAAATGTAGTGAATTCCACAAGGAATAATTTTTATATGAATGCCAATGTCAATTTATTATGGGTGGAGAAGCCATTGATTAGGTGGATGAAAAGTAGTTGGCGCGATTAAGTCTATGGAGGTTATTCTTTTCGTCTTTTTTTATTTTAAAGTAAAAAGTAGGCAAAACGTATCGTGGAATATGCTTTTTTCTTTCTTGTTGTGTTCTACATATTTAAGGACTGTCAAATGCACTACTAACGAAAGCACCTATCCAATACTTGTTTCTATAATACTCTAGACATTTTTTAAAAAATTATTTTAGAAACATTAGATGCAAGAGGGAGGGAGAGATATACGGAGAAAATATAGGGGAGGAAAACCTCATCACGCTGCTATTTTTTGTTTTTAATAATTAAGTTGTCTAGAAAAAGTTAATGATTCCCGCATAGTACAAACGAGATCGCTAGCTATTTATGTGAGCTGCGCTAAGGGCGCCGAAGAGAGCGACTTCACATGTAGAGGGGAAGTAGGCCGCCGAGACGCCTGCGTCAATCGATTGGCGCCGCCATCTTGGTGCGTTTAGCAGTAGCGGCCTGCCAGTTTGGCAAGCAGGCGTGAAGGCGAGCGGGTGACTGGTTATGTGTGTCTCCTGAAACTAGGATTCTAGCAGCGAACCCCGGACCAGCAACGGCGCCTAACAGGTACATTTCTACTCTAAGTGCGTCTAAACTGGAAACAATTGCAGTTACTACGTGGGACGGATGGATTTTTAAGTGGTAATTATTTTCATCCGACTGCCATACATATAAACTAACTTTGCTTCCGGTATTCCTAGCAATTTAAGCACTTATTTTAACCACTGCAGTGAATTGAAAAGTTTTGCAAGGAGAAGCATCGTATTACACCCAAAATTAGGTAGGGAGATTTCACCGGAAGTATAGGTTTCGAGTTTCCCTGAATCAAAAAAAGGATTTTTAGAAAAATGTGTGCTGTTTCTCTCTCTCTCCCTCCCTCTCTCTCTCTCTCTCTCTCTCTCTCTGTGTGTGTGTGTGTGTGTGTGTGTGTGTGTGTGTGTGTGTGTGTGTGTGTGTTTGTGTGTGTAGTTTCATAACAATTGGTTTGGCTGTTGCATGTACAAAGACACACCCACAAACAAGAATTTCAAAATGTCATTTGCCTGAGAACAGCATAACTCAAAAAGGAAAAATCGGTTCAATACCAAACATGCTATTCATGTTCAGCATGTTCCAAAATTGCTACACGAACATTTTAAACAAAATCTCCTCACTCCAAACTACCGTTTACATGAAACATTTTCCAAAAATATTCATTTTCCCGAAACATATCAAAAGATTTTAGTTAAAATACCTATATGTTCAAAATATTTTCATAATAAATGAAAAGTGTATCTTGAATTTTCTGGGAATGTCCTCTTCATTCGGATGACTTGCATAACTCGTAAACAGTAAAAGATAGGTAACATTTTACGATAAAAAAATTTAAATCTCGTTAAAACACGCAGTTTGTGTCAAATGCATGAAACGTTTTTCTGATATTCCTTGTTATTTGTTTGCATTTTCCAAAGCTGATACCCAGTTTTCACAATTGGAAAACTACTATTAGTTTTTTATGTCCTGGATGCATGCTAAGAGAATGGAATATCAAAACCATCACAGAGTAACCAGCTTTTAAAAGATTTGACTAACGCTTACGCCTGCTGTATTCTGCTATTCCCATTGAATTTTAAGAAAACGAATTATTTTGTTGTTTAATGAAGCAGTCAATTGCCAGGATCACATCAAGGTCGCCGGTGTGCCGGAATTTTGTCCCGTAGGAGTTCTTTTACATGCCAGTAAATCTACTGACACGGAGTTGTCGTTTTTAAGCACACTTAAAAACAATCGGTGTGGGCCGGATTTGAACCCGCGACCTTGGGATCAGTAGGCCAGCGTCTAACCAACTGATCCACCCCGACCGACATTGAAACTTAAGAAAATATGTATTAAGACTTTTTCTACAAACCCGTATCTCGATTAACATCGGGCCCAAATGGCCTAGCTGTCGATGCCTTTGAACTCAACTCAGCTCACTCACTCACTCCCACTCACTCACTTACCCCAGTCACTCATTCACTCACTCATTCACTCACTCATTCACTCCCACTCACTCTCTCCCACTCACTCACTCGATTAACATGAAGTAGATAGAAGAGTAACCGTTTTAAGAAAATTTTGCACATATCAGATCTCTCCCTGTCACTCTCTTTGTGTGTGTATGTGTGTATGTGTGTGTGTGTATGTGTGTGCGTATGCGCGCATGCGTGCGTGCGTGTGTGTCAAATTAACATTTATAAAAAAAGAAACCAAATTAATGCCAACCAAAAGATTAACACAAACTGTAGATAAGTGAATCACTGCCGGTGAATAACAGTTCCAACGCTAAAAATCCACTGATATGACTTGAGATGATAAAAGGCTATAAAATATAGCAAGGAAAAAGTATATAATACTCATTTTTAATTTGCGTTATCTTTTTTCACATAACTATATAGGACGATGACTCATATCCACGGCTGCTTAATCACAGTGTGTTCACTCCTTTTGATGCGATAAATAAGTACGCCTACCTCTCTCTTATTACTCCTCTCTTTCTCTCCTACAAGCGCATGCGCGCACAACTAGTCCAACGATGTACATATATCGCAATTTCCGTCAACATTTTCTTTATTATCAGAATCCACAGCTCTGCTCGCGTTACTACATTGACTATTCCATTCATATGTGATTTGGTTGAAATCAACCAATCATGTGCACAACAATTTCAAATTTCAACCAATTACCATTCGCGTAAAGTTTTCCAGTTTTCATTATCATCTCCCCTAAATTTTAATTGATCACTCCTCTACATGTCTTATATTATGATCAAGTTAGAGAATCTAGCTGCACTACAGATGCGCAATAGTTTACCTAATTTGATGCAACAGGGCCGTTAGGTTCAGATGTGGAAAATGGCTGACTCTCGCTATGGGGAAGCATTAATGCTGAAATAGATGAAACAATTTGAAGAGGGAAGCCTCAGAACACAGCATACAACAGGAAATATGTTTGCAATCAGTTTTACAAATTTTGTATTGAACGAAATTAAAAAGCAGATACTCCAACTGCTGAGATTGACATCTTAAAAATCTGATGTGTTGCACTCACATGCCTTTCTCTACTCTTGTACTAACCATTCTTACAATCTCTTATTCCTCTATCTTCTTCGTGTTAGTTGAGATAAACATTTGTACAAATTATCTTATTCCTTATTTTCTTGAAGGTGCAAGGGGAATATTAGAATACAGAAGGCTTTGTGCAATAGTCACATCTTTTGAAGCTTTGAGATTCTCTTCTCTTTGCACACTCATCATATAAAAAATGAACAACGATGATCCATTTCACGAAAGTTTCAAGTTTTCCGAAACTCACACACATAACAAGGAATATCTCGAAATGGTTAACCCTACAAGAAAATTGAGACATAAGTTGTGTATTTTAGCAAGATCTACATTTTTTGCATAGTATGATTTGATCTATCTCTAACGGTTTACAAGTTATGCAAAAGTCGTTCAGAGTAAATACGACTACAGGGCCTATAGCCAGAAAACTCAAGGTATAGATTTCATTTTCCATAAAAATATTTTAAACATGTGACATTTTAATCAAAATCGTTAGAGCCATTTTCAAGTAAATATAAATTTTCAAAACATTTTCCATGTAAAGGGTAGTTTAGAGTGGGGTTTTTTCTTCAAAATCTTCGTGTCGCATCCTTGAAGGACATTAAACTTAAATACCCACTTTTGTTTTTAACCGACTTTTCGTTTTTGAGTTATCTGTCCACAGGCGGACACACACACACGCACGCACGCACACACACACACACACACACACACACACACACACACACACACACACGGACGTTTTTCTAAAAATGCTTTTCTTTTTTATTCAGGGGGTCTCAAAACATGTATTTCCGATGAAATCTCGACACCGAATTTTTGGGTGGAATACAATACCTAGTTCCTTCTACTTACCAGTAGAGAATGTAAAAATTGGAATATCAATATGATAATGTTGTGGGTCATTGGCACAATGGACGCTGATATATGTATGCTTGCTACATGTTTGATCTAAGAGGTTAGTAACTACAATGCAAATTTAAATAACATTTCATAGGCTCTGTCATCCTTTAATTCGTGAAATAGTCTTCATAAATGTAACTCGCGATAGTCAAATTCTCTAGATAAATTGACAATCACTCGTGACATTCCTTATAATAATGCAGTTTTCTCTTCCATCTCAGATATCTCTTTCACCCCCTCTTTCTTCCACTCAATTTCCCTTAGGTCGCTTTCACCACGCCTGTCTCCTCTATGAGCAGAAATGGAGCCCTTAAAAATAGACGTGAATGATACTTTCTGTAGTATGCAATTATAGCAGGCAAAGGAATAATTACACTCCACCTAAAATTACATGTTTTGAACACAAACAACTTAGAAAATGATGTGTGACTGTGGTTGTGTGTGACTGTGTGTGTGTGTGTGTGTGTGTGTGTGTCTGTCTGTGTGTGTGTGTGTGTGTGTGTGTGTGCGCGCGCGCGTGTGTGTGTATGTGAACAGCAAAAATTAAAGACAAAAAATTCTAATAAATACTATGTTTCGTATTTAAACACCTTCCAAAGATGCGACATGAAGATTTTCAATAAACTCTAGACTACCGTTTTCATGGACAGAGTTCCTTTGTGTTTTCCTCAAAATATGTTGCTGGTAGTTCGATTAAAATACCATTTTAAGGTGTTTACTGAGTAATAATGTGTACGTCTTCCAGTTTTTGCGAATAGTCTGTAAAATCCTCTTCATTTGGTATCATATCTGTATTATTTTTGTTTAACTGTAAGTCACAAGAGATAGAAAAATGTATAATCATATTAGAAAGAACATTTGCATATACGTATGTGTGTATGGGTGCATGTGTATGTATTGTGGCGGAAACCTCTTTGCCACGGGAAGCATAGGAAAACCAGTACAGGAAATGCGTGGGTATAATGGCGTCTCTCCCTCAGATCGTGTTTTCCCCATGCGGAATTAAGGCGGCGTTTATGGCTGAATACTTTTAATCACATCACTTTGTGTTATTCCTGTCAGCTAGTCCCCACGATACATGTATGTAGCCAGGTCCGTGTTCTGATGTTTGCGAGCTGTTTACGATAAATCCCTTATTACATTTAGACATATGAATATGCGCACCATCTTCGCGTACTTTAAACAGGCAAGTTACATTCCGGCCCTGTTGACTTCCAAATCTTACCGGTGTCACACCACAATCGCCACCTAACTTTTGCTTTCTTTACTTTTATTCTGAATAGAATTTTCTCAATATAAATTCAATTTTCTCATTGGTGGATAAACATTACTGTAGCACCCACATAGAACCTTCTCCACGAATTTTGAATATACACGATAAGTTTAGTTTTCACCTATAATTTGGGGTTCTATTGATTGTACATGTCCGCCAAACTCAAAGGATTTCTCGGGCGATATCTCGGCGCCGTGTTTCTATTGTATATTTAGAGGGTCTACTTCCGGTATATTTTCTTCTGTTCTAAATTAATTGACACATATAGTTCTAAAACTAGTATCAAATCAATGCTCATATTTTATTAGCTCTTATAATAATTATACTCTGTATATTTCAATGAGTATGTATATGATCTGCATGTAGCGTAAACTCAAAAACAGCTCAACCGATTCTGATAATTCTTTCACCATTTTTCAATTTTCAATTATCAATTTTCAATTATCGTATTCTTTTTAACGGAAATTTGCTATAAAATATCTAGCTATAGATCCATACACTCATATCTACACTACAGTATTTCCACTACTTCCTTTAAACAAATTCATCCATCACTTCTCAAAAAGCACACATACACATATGACAAGAATGAGTGAACCACGCAGACCAGATCAGAATTGAACTCCACTAGCTGGGAGGGAAGCAGTATATGTGACACATCGTTACACTATTGAAAGTTTATGTTTACAGCCTCTGTCGTTGGTTTCCATAATAGATTGTTGTCGCATTTTTGGGAACACTGTTGTAAAGTTTGTCGCATTCCTCGACTTCAAGCAGCAACATGCGACAAAAGGACTGTAGCTTAAACCCTGGATTGTATGAAATTGTAATTATAAGGCGCAAACATCCTCTAGATCATTGTAGAATAATATAGAGTAATTCCATTAAGAGCTGCGAAGGGTAAATGCAATTAATTCATTAACAGGTGCAGCTAACCGTACAACTTCGGGTAAGCCAGCAAATACTACATAAAAATGCAAATCTCTTTCAAACAAAATGCATTTCTAATAAATTTGATACCATGAATATCCGAGATATATTGTTATTTGCTTGAATAAGTTTGAGTATTTCATTTCTTGAGGTGCTATCCCGTTCATTTGTTTCTCACGATAGAATTTCTAGGCTAGCGTATAATAATGCACATTTAAAGAATTGACCATTGCTTCAGCCTGTTATAGCTCCTTTATACCTACAATGAAATGTGTAATGGAGCCATTTCTGCAAACTTTTATCTCCACTAACACAACATGAATATGGGGGGGACAACAACTTTTGTAACAGCAGTTTGCAGGAAGTTTATAAGCTTGTTTAAGGTACAGAAGGTAATGTGAATGTAACATAGAGGCGTTAAAAGAAATTAAAACATAATTAAAAGATTCAACAGTGCATACACCCTATATGACGTACAGACATGAACTATGCTGTTTCAAGTGGGAATCGGTTTACGTACACCAGTAATCGTAATAAAAATTGGCGTAACTTTTTATGTTCACACTTCCCTAAATGTTATAAATAAAAAGTTTGTAACAAGTATTAATGGGTATTAAGCTTTTTCTTGTTACAGTTAAAAAAACGAGATATTTCAGGTATTACCTTCTCTACCACATACATAGTACCAGGATTTCACCGAAAATACACGTTTTGAAACTTCTGGATTAAAAAAAATGTCTAAAAAATGCCCGCGCGGGCGTGTGTGTGTGTGAACACCATCACTCAAAAATGACAAGTCTCTTGAATACCAAACTTAATATTTAAGTTGAGCATCTTCCAAGGATGCTCCACTAAGATCCACTCCCCAAACTACCTCTTATATTGAAACAAGTTCGAAAATGTGATTTTGTTATAAGTGACTCCAACGATTTTGATTAAATGACTATACATTTAAAATATTTTCATCATAATGAAATGTGTACCTATCATGAAATTTCTGGGAATGGCCTCTGAAGTTTTCTTCATTATGAATGACACTTATATAACTGCTAAACCGTAAGAGATATACAAAATCTTACTACAAAAAGTCTGATGTGTTGCACTCACATGACTTTCTCTACTCTTGTACTAACCATTCTTACAAACTCTTATTCCTATATCTTCTACGTGTTAGTTAAAATAAACATTTGTACAAATTATCTTATTGCTTATTTCCTTGTAGGTGCAAGGGGAATATTGGAATACAGTAGGCTTTGTGCGATAGTCAAATCTTTTAAAGCTTTGAGATTCCGTTCTCTTTGTACACGTAACATATAAAAAAATGAACAACGATGACCCATTTCACGAAAGTTCCAAGTTTTCCAAAACTCACACACATAACAAGGTATATCTCCGAAATGGTTCACCCCACAAGAAAATTTATTGAGACACAAATTGTGTATTTTAGCAAGTTCTACATTTTTTGTATAGTATAATTTGGTCTATCTCTAACGGTTTACCAGTTATGCAAAAGTCGTCCAGAGTAAATACGACTACAGGGGCAATAGCCAGAAAATTCAAGATATACATTTCATTTGTCATAAAAATATCTCAAACATATGACATTTTAATCAAAATCGTTAGAGCCATTTTCAAGAAAATCAAAATTTTCGAAAAATTTTCTATGTAAAGGGTAGTTTAGGGTGGGGCTATTTTCTTCAAAATCTTCGTGTCACACCCTTGAATGACATTAAACTTAAATACCAACTTTGGTTTTTAACCGACTTTTCGTTTTTGAGCTATGCTGTCTCCACAGACTGACAGACTGACAGACTGACAGACACACAGACATACACACGGACCTTTTTCTAAAAATGCTTTTTTTGGATTCAGGGGGCCTCAAAACATGTATTTCCGGTGAAATCTCGACTTCGAATTTTTGGGTGGAATACAATACTTCCCCTACTTACCAGTAGAGAAAGTAAAAATGTAAATCTCCTCAGAGTGCACAATTTGTCATTTTTATGGAGATAGCCATTTCCGTGATAATTCTTTATGGTTTGAATTTTGAAATACTTATACTTTACTCAAATAGGAAGTCTTGTTTGTGCGGACCATGCAAAGAGAACGGACTGTCAGAGTCAACACAGCTCTTACAGGGTTTAAATATGGCTTGAGTGAGTTGGGTAAATATGAAGTTTCATAAGAATCGGCTTTGCCATTCCTACGGTAGGTGAAAATTCAATCTCACCCAACAACTACTCTCTAAGGTCATTTTAAATTTGAGTATAGCCCATTACACAGTTTAACATCACCTTTAAGTTGTTCATGACTACGTTTTTCAAATATATACGCGAAATTTATTAGGCAGCGAAATTTGGCTATTAATATTAAGCTCAGTTATGCGTTTTCTCACTGGTAGATCTGACTTTTCAGTTCCCCACAACAAATTTATTATTTTACTTATACTCGTTAGAGACTATGTTTATGCTTTGTTAGCTGTTTCTGTATAGTATATTCTAGCTGCTTCGGCACAAAACAATAGCATGTTGGGCGAGTCATCAACATTTTCAGAAGCATTATTGCTGCGCAGATGTTTACAATACGGTCGGGCAAGGCCATTCTTCTCCAGGTCTTACTAATTTATGGTGCTGATGTTAGCGGTCGTGAAAAAGTAGGTCTAAAAAAGCAGTGCTTCCAGTGCGCGTTAGGCAATTCAGCTCTAGAAATTACACGTTTTTTATCATTCTAAAACCATGATGATCTTCCGTGGTTCAAATCCCGGCTATGACATCCAATCTGACTCTACCTTTCCAATCTTTGTCCTACACACGGTCAGTGCGAAAGAATAGTTGCCAAAACAACATTTTTCAAAATCGAGAAGCTTCGACGTAATTGAGTAACCTTTGAGCTATTTTCTATACATGAAAATATACACATTGCTTTAGATCTTATTCTTGCACTTTGATGACAATGGCTCTTTGATGATGTGGCTGCTACAGTTTGATGTTCCCTGTGCTTTTCACAAGATAGAGCGATGCAGATAACAAATTGTTCCCAAAAATATCGTAGCACATAAACGTAATATCAGAATATCAGTTTTATGACAGGCCCAAAAATCTACATTTTTACTTTCTCTACTGGTAAATAGAAGAAGTAGGATTGTATTCCACTCAAAAATTCGATGTCGAGAAATATATTTTCAGACCTCGTGAATCCAAAAAAAGGAATTTTTAGAAAAAGGTCCGTGTGTATGTGTGTCTCTGTGTGTCTGTCAGTCTGTGTGGCTTGTCTGTCTGGCAGTCTGTGGACAGCATAACCCAAAAACAAAAAGTTGGTTAAAAACCAAAGTTGGTATTTTAGTTTAATGTCTTTCAAGGATGCGACATGAACATTTTGAAGAAAATAGCCCCACCCTAAAATATCCTTTACATGGAAAATATTTCGAAAATTTTTATTTTCTTGAAAATGGCTTTAACGATTTTAATTAAAATGACATGTTTAACATACTTTTATGACAAATGAAATGCATATCTTGAATTCTTTTGCTATAGGTTATGTAGTCCTGTTTACTCTGGATGACTTGAATAATTGGTAAACCGCAAGAGATAGACAAAATCTTACCATACAAAAAATGCAGATCTCGCTAAAACACACAATTTATGTCCAAAGAAATTTTTTTTGTAGAGTGAACCATTTCGGAGATATTCCTTGATATTTGTGTCAGTTTCGCAAAACTTAAATTTTCGTGAAATACAACATTGTTGTTCATTTTTTATATATTAATCGTGCAAAGTGAACGGGATCTCAAGCTTTAAAAGATTTGACTATCGCACAAAGCCTACTGTATTCTAATATTCTCCTTGTACCTACAACGAAATAAACAGTAAGATAATTTCTGTAAATGTTTATGTCAAGTGATACGAAGAAGACATAGCAATAAGAGTTTGTAAGAATGGTTAGTACAGGAGTAGAGAAAGTCATGTGAGTGTAACACACCAGATTTTTTAAATGATTCCACGAGCCCAAAATATAAGTTTTTGGCAAAACATAATATCTTGCCATGAAAAATAGCATCTACCCCTAATTTTGGTCTAATTAAGAGGTCTTTGTTGTTTGACTTTAATAGATTTCTGTGCAGACTTGGGGAACACGGGCGTAGAACTTCTGAAATTATGATCCTGGCTGCCAACCCAGCTGCCGAGCTCAAGAATTGTTTAATATTTAGATTACTTGGACTAAGTGATATGATAGATAGAATCGAAACACATCTGGTGCTTTTTCAAAGAGAGCACTAAATAATGTTTATTTTATGCTTGTAATACGCGAGCTATTTTTTTTCAAGGCTCGATCTGTCGCGAAACCAAAACTACAGTGAAAATCAATTGAAACATTGTCAGATGTGTTGCGCAATGCCTCTAGTACATTCGTTGATCATTTCACTCGTACTTGCCAGGTCTGAGTGCGCAATGAGCACTTAAACATGCCCAATACAATAGAGCCTCACGCCAAATGTGAAGTGGGTGCTGTAATTCGATTTCTTTATGTGGAGGGGTGCAATGCAGCCGAAATTCATTGACGAATGAATAATGTGCATAGTGAAACTTTCATGAGTGACAGCAAAGTGTGGCAATGGCGCAGGAACTTTGAAGTAGGACGTACAGATGTACATGATACAAGTGGTAAGGGAAGAAAGCTAATGTCAGCCGATAATCTTGTTCATCGAATGGATCAAGCGCTTCAAGAAAATCGTTGGTTTACAATTTCCGTGTTGGGTGATTCGTTTCCCCAAATTTTAAAGTCAGCCCTCCATACCATCATCACCGAAGTGGCTGAAAGCGTATGTTGCTACCTTCTATGACGAGGGGATTGGAAAGTTGGTACCACGCTATGAAAAATGTCATTGTCGGCGCAGTGACTATATAAAGAAGTAGCATGTAGGTGTAGCTAAATGTTGCAAATAAAATACTTTTGATTTTCACTGTGGTTTTGGTTTTGCAACTGATCGAACCTTGAACAAAATACATACACATACGGGCATAAGGAAAGTCAGTTTTCTGTTGTTGTTGATGAACCTATTGATGAACCTCGGATACTCCAAGAATGCAACATAAAGTCAACAACTAGATTTCCATCACTGAGTATAAGTAAACGAAATCACCCCTTATACTTTGTGGCAGCTGTACCTTTGGAAATCGGTCAACGTTTATGGTATAATTGTTCTTTGTTCCTTTGGTAATAAAGGCACTCCGCAATTACTCATCCAGTGCCAATACGATAAAATTTTCGACCTTCAACCATAACACACGCAATGGTACTCTTGTAATGATAAGAAGGCCGTTAAAATGTTTTATCGCTGCAATGATGCAATAGAAATCTAGGGTACGTTTTCCATAAGTTTCTTATTATGAAACAGTAATGCCCAACCAGAGAGGTGATGTGAATTCCTAAACACGAGCTCAAGAAATACCAGAGTTTGACCAATCCACTTCCTCTAAACAGTATATATGAATAATGTTAAACAATTAATAACGGGTTCATTATGCGTTTTTCCTCATTGGCAAACTCTTGTTCACAATTAGCAGAACCTGCACAACTGTAAGGTATTTATTCATCTGGCGCACAGCTGGGGAGTTTCGCTGGAGTGCAAACACCTTTTGGACATAAATTGTTCTTCCACACTAGCGTGCATAAGGCAACGTTGGAAAGAGTAGAAAGAGACTGAAAAATTCAATGCCATAGCCCGGATTTGAACCACGGATTTTCCGCCTCCGTTCGGTTGCTCTAACCTTTGGGCTACCATGACAAAGTACTGACTCGACATTACATTCTCCAGCTCACCCTAAGTATTAAAGCACGGTAAGTCGCCATTTGGGTATGTTATCTCATATAAATTTGAGATCTCCTTGTGGTTTATGGGCTAAAATGCGAGTCAGCTGAAGAATTTAATGTTGAAGACCGGAAGACAAGTTCAAATCCCGGCTATGGTATTGCATTTTTCAATCTCATTCTATCCTTTTCAACACTGTCACTCCTTACTTCCAAACTCCACTGTGCTTGTTAAGCTCAGTACATTATGAATAACAGACAGCGGGCAGCCAGCGACGTTTCATATAGAATATTCGATACAAATGTCGCGTAGAATGGGAAATCGATTTATTTCTGCGTTCAGAATGGCAACAATGTTGAATGTTTACTGAATTCTAAACAGTTATGATACGTCAGCGCCATTGGCGTTACAATTAGAACTAATTACATTACAGAGCAGTATTTATCTTAAAACAACAGGGAAACTATTTTATCAAATGTTAAGTAGATTTTCCGGGTTTGTGGGCCGTGGTCGAGTGGCCCACAAACCCGGAAAATCTACTTAACATAATGCCGGCCGTGAAAGCCTCAACACTTATATTTTATCAAATGTTGCCAGCCGATACATATCCAAATTGAGACATTTTGCAGGCAATATTTAGTTGCAATATTTAGTTTCACATATACATGACAGTAATTCTTTACTAAATTGAACTATATTAAGAGTGATACGCGCTGTAGTTTAAATGATAAAAATACCGCATCTCTCTGTCTACAATTAAGCCTCACTAGTGTCGAGAAATGAGTGTCAGCGTTCTACTGTACGTCCGAGAAAAAGTTTGGAAAACCTCAACCAAGGAAAAAAGACTGCAAGTTTTATTTTTCTAGTGAGCCACTCCCCTTTGAAATGGACTATGGCTGACAGTTCTGGCGTTTCCGAAGAATATCTCACTTCTGGAGAAGTGGTAAAAACTGAGCAACCAACGGGTTTAAAATTACAAAGATACTAACAACAACAACAACAACAACAACAACAACAATAATAATAATAATAATAATAATAATAATAATAATAATAATAATAATAATAATAATAATAAAACTTATTTGGATATATATCAGAGGCAGTCTGCAAAGAAATCCAGCAAGATATTGTTGCATAGAAATAGGAGAGATATAGAAAGGATTCGGTACTGAAGCAAGGCTTAATGTATACTTTGTTCAGAGTATTTTGAGACAGTGGCAGGGGGAGATACGGACATCGCGTGGCCAGCGTGTGTGTGTGTGTGTGTGTGTGTGTGTGTGTGTGTGTGTGTGTGTGTGTGTGTGTGTGTGTGTGTGTGTGTGTGTGTGTGTGTGTGTGTGTAGGAACAAAAACAAAACAAACCACACAGGGCTGCAAGGTTTATGCAGTCATTCAGACACGAGTACTGGCGCACAACAGACATTGCACAAAACTCCCTTAAACCTGTATAAATATGTGGCGTTGGTGGGAAACAGGTAATGTATCTGCCACTTATAAAGCAAATTCCTCGCCTATAGGACGTGGAAAACCAGTACCTAATCAGACGGCACACATTACTCAAAATGTGTGCAATTACTTTAAAGGAGGGAACAGCAAATGTCACTCGCGATTGCACATACTGTGGCTGCAACTGACATCCCCATATGTACAGTAATAAGAACCACTATATTAGATATTCAGAACTATACAACTCCAACAGACGAAATGCAATGAAAACAATCCCGTTCGTGAATTTTATAAGATTTATGGCTCCTCCGTCGTCCTCGGAGGATGAGGAAGAAAAAGAAACAGAAACTTTAAGATACTAAGATTGAGTAAATGCAAATGTACATAGCTATATCAATGTAAACAATGTTTCGGTGTTGTGCTTGTATTTCCTTCTTTCGCTCTTTTTGTGGGGATCGTATGTAGACCAGCTGTGTTGATATATATATATATATGCCTACGAGAAAGGAATAGAAGTAATGTAGTTCAACTAAATATCATCATGTACTCCAGCTTTTATATTACATGTATTTATCGTGCTAGCGTAAGAAAAAGCTGTTGAAGCCACCACAATTAAGTGCATAAATAAACAGATAACTAAATAATAAACATGTAAACAATGTAACGGAAGTCTGAAAGGGACGCAAATGCTGCAACAGTGCATTTTGCCATCGCAGTGTGCCGGCACGCGTAAGTGACCTTCCGACACAAGCAACCTGCCGCCTACGTGCCCCTATACCTATGCCCCCAAGGAGCACCCCTGGGAGGAAGGACGAGATGAGAGAAGACACCAGGCGGCCGTATATTCATGCAGTAAGCCAGTTATAGGAATGACTGTTACATATCCATGGCATCTACAATTTAAAGTTATAATTCACATGGCCTTAATGTCGTAATATTTCATTCGGTTCGCCAAGTACATTCTCCAGTTAAACTTTTATTTGCAGAAGTTATCTTTCACTTCTGCGCACTAAACTTGCCTTGAATATGTAATGCATATGTGTGCTTATCATGTCATTAGTGTGATACATTTTAATGTAAAAAGCACACTTACGGCTATATGGGAAATTCAAGGCAAATGTCATTGCTTTTTCTTTTACAACTTCTTTTGTAGAATCAACCCTTTTCAAAAGTTTGCCATGGCTAGGGCTAGGAAGTTCATGCATTTGCATGTTTTTTCATAGGGGTTAAAAATGTATGCTTTTACATTATGTGCACGAATTACGGAATTTTCAGTTATTTGGACATGATTTTATGGTGCATATAACTGCATATTTTCTTGATTTTTGATAAATGCATATTATTTCAATACTATAGCCCCTATATTGCATATTTTAATGATTTTTATGCTTTTTTTTCATTTTTCTATCTGGATAATATCTTTCATATTGGCAGTACTGGACATGATGATGCAACTCACGAAGATTTCAATATCATTGCCCCTATTTGCATAGTTTAATGATTTTTATGCTTTTTTTAATTTTTTCATCTGTATAATATTTTTCATATTGGTAGCATTTCTGAGACAATGGATCTTTCCCACTGGTAGATAGATTTGTGTCCAGTACGAAGAGAATTTTTGTTAAATCTCCTAAAAGAGTTAAGTTGTTTAGATCAGCAGCACCTAATATCCGACTTCCTCCTGCACCAGTGTTAACTCGATGGGGAACATGGATCGATGCAGTTTTAGATTATGCTGAGCACACAGAAATAATCAAAGAGGTTGTTAATACATTGGACTCGAAAGATGCTTCATCAATAGAAACTGTGCAAAATATTGTCAGGCACTGGGTTAAAAGAGGATCTTAGTTTCATATCTGCCTATTTTTCTTTCTTACCAACAGCCATACGGTATTGGAAGCTGTAGGATCTCCTTTGCATGAATCACTGTCTTTGAAAAAACAATATGTGATCTAAGTTCGGCTCCTGGTAACATAGGACAAAAAGTGAAAGAGAAAGTGAATTATGTAATTTCAAAAAATTCTGGTTATAAACAGATGTGCGATATTCGAGACATCCTCAAAAGAAAACCATGTCTCACCAAGAGACTTGACTCTCTCTCTCTCTCTCTCTCTCTCTCTGTGTGTGTGTGTGTGTGTGTGTGTGTGTGTGTGTGTGTGTGTGTGAAGCAGTTAGCATCATTTAAATATGCCCCGATAACATCTTGTGACGTGGAGAGAAGTTTTTCAGGTTACAAAAGTGTTTTGCGAGACAACAGACGATGCTTTACAGTTGAAAATTTGTGCAAAGTGTTGGTTGTGAACTGCAATTTAGCAGTTAATACTAGCAGCGGGACCACTTCTGGTTCAACCTCTAAAGAATAAGGTAACTTTATTTATTATTTATACTAACTCGTCTTGTCTACTGCAAAGGGACATTAATTGTTTTAATTAAATAGTGCATATTTCTTGGCATATTTTCAAGTTTTTAAGAGCATATTTGCATGCATATTTCAGTGTTTTTTAGGGAATGAACTTCCGAGCTCTAGCCATGGCAGTTACCTCAGAATCGCAATTTTTCTGGTTTATTACATCTGGCGACGTCGAGGAGATTTCGCGACTCAACTAGATCTAGATTTGCCTACCAGTAGACAACACGGAGATGAAACTAATTCATAAACTGACGCTTAAAATGTGAAGCTCGAGTCTTAAGCATAATTGGTAATACGTTGTTAACATTGTGTTAATACTTGCAAACTGCTATGTAGCTCTACAGAAGCAGCTAGATTTTATCTAGTTAAACACCAGGTGTCAGCCACCCCTTATTTTTGGAAGGTAGGCCACCCAGCACACGCCATGTGCGCTTTAGTCCAGTTTTGTGCTTGTTCTTAGAGAGACGAATGCACAAAATTTAGAGAAAGAGCGGTTTAAGGGACGGTACGTTAAAGTATGACTAAAAAATACCACTCTTTCACTAAGAGCGGATTCCAGGTTTTCAACCTATTTTACAAACTTTTTATTAGAGTATACATAGCAACGCAATTCAGTAAACGCTTCTGATAAATAGACCTATCATATGAATACACTAATAGAGGCAACTGAAAAGAAAATGGCGGATTCTTATACTTAGAGCCAGGATTGGTTGCAGAAAATTACACACAGGCCTTATCTACCATGGACTCGTACATTCAAAATACAAATATTATCAAATAACCGTTTATTTAAATTTTGGAGTAAACTACGTGTCGCACATCTCAAATAATTTGCAAAATAGCTCTTACCATTTAAGTAATAATATTAAAAGGCCCAGCAAATGATTAAAGCTGCCTTGAAAGACTAAATTGCGCACCAGAAATCACGAAGTGGCAATGGCTTAGCGCCTGGGATACACGTTCTACGCTTCAACTTGGAGTATGCTTTCAGTCAAGCATCCAAATAGCTGATCAGAGTTATAACTATGTCCTGTGCGTTAAGCTTCACAATAGATTCACAATAATCCAATTTTAAAGTCCCTGAGCGCTTGGGACCTTGCAATTTAAATCGTTCATTGCCTGCATTTTCTAATAGAATAGCCATAATGATTTCTGCCCCATTGGACTGCTGACTCTCTACATTCTCCATGTATGCCTTCGGAGGATATTTTGTGCAATTCCTTCACGACGTATTCGACAGATGAGTACGATGATATGCTTTTGATCTACGGAGATGCAAGGGCCAGTGCACAATCAGCTAAGCATCTATACAAGGAAAGATACCTTAGTAGACAACAATACCATAAAATGGAAATACAACAATTACTAATTAAAATAACCCCTTTATACCAAGTATTATTCAATGTTATTGGTGAATATTGCACGGTAAAAAAATTAGCATATGCAGGACATTCAAACTACCTCTACACCCGACAGATTACTTACTGTTCGTGTGCTCGTTCCCACTGAACTATCTAGAACTTCAGAAATAAACATTCCGTTTAACATCTATATGTTAAGTACTTGGGTAGAGCCTAACACAAGGCTAATATTTTCATGTTAAAATAAAACAAAATGAAATGCGGATTGCATAAAACTGGAAAATATGGGGGAGCTGTCTCACCTGGTATATAGCAGAAGGTTTTCCAGGTCGTAGCACAATCTCTGAGTGTTTAACTCAAGCGAGAAAAATGGGATTTCGCCATAAATGATACCATCCCCAATAAAAATGTACGCTGCTTTTTAGAGAGTATACAATACACGCAAATGTAGGCATTACGAATTCTAATAAAGAATTGCCAACAAACAGAACGTCATGACTTAGTATTTATAAGGTACTAATGGCAGGTAAAGCGGTTAGGCAAAAAGTGTTTGCTCTTATTTTCATAGTATTCTTATTGGACAGATGAGAAGTGATTTTAGGGCAAACGTCAAATTTTCACTTCATTCTCTGGCATAATACGTGAATACACAAATTCAATATTTTTGTTATACAGCATGCGTCATTTACTTACTATGCAGTTATTATTCGGCTATTGTTTAAGTTATAGTTAAAATCAGTACAGATAGCTTTAAAATTAAGACAATTCATATACGCCACCCCTTCCTTCGAGAGAGGCAGAGAGAGAGAGAGAGAGAGAGAGAGAGAGAGAGCAGTGTAATTTTTTTTATGGTCATGTTTCAAGACCTTCTGTGCTTTGAATGCCCCAAGTGTAATACATTTAGTAGGTGATTTTTAACCTCATGCCTGTCTCGTATGGAAAGGGAACCTATTACAAAATCAGTGAGGCAAGGAGGTGTATCAACTGTTCCAAAAACAGATATATATTACGTTATTACGTTGTTCTCAGTTAATCCTAAAATAACAGTTTCACTCATTTCCTTTCAACCTTTCCATACATGATCATTTTTCCGAAATGGAAAATTGCCAGAAAAATATACTGGAGGTATAATTTAGAAACCTGAATCTTTTACTTCAAGTTCCTTTTATGCCGCTAACTCAAGCACTTATTTGAACTATGTCCTTACATTTCACTTACGAATTCTCATTGAGAACCATCAGAAAATGCACAATTGCCTACATTAGGCTCTGAAGACAGGATGCTTCTTAATTTTATCCATATTGAGACAGTATTCTAAAATGTTCTCGAAGTGACTCCTTAACAAATGACCTTTTCTACAGCAATTTAAGAAGCTTTTTCTTATTTTATCATAAGGACTGGGCTCGAATTCGTCATCTGTTGTCTTTTGTTTCCGCGGACTGAATGCCTTTGTTTTCGACAATGTTTACGTACAAAACATTGGTGTGCGGTTGAAGTTTTTGTTTCAGAAATATTTTTGCGCTTCACTACCTTACACGATTATTGTGCCGAATCGAACTTTTCCTTCCTAACACCAAGGACAAGCAGAGACGACTGGATTTTTCCTGTCAACCGCCATGTAAGCGTAACATTGTGTAGCAATTATCATGGAGTGCTCTTCCCTTTTGTTTTCATTTTGTCCTTCTGCGATGTAAATTGGCAGGTCCGTCATGAATATGAATGGCAATACCCACATTCATGTGCAGTTTCGCTTTCCCACAACCTTCAGTGACCAGTAACACTGTAGTGTTACTGTTTCATCATATTATTCAGCTTAACTCTTTTTCCCAACAACACAATAGTTGGATTTGCTGGAATAGATGAGCTGCACAATACATATTTACAGATATGTATTGCAAGGATGACGTAACAAGCATGTAGTTGGAAGCCTACTCCTTTGTACATTAGTCTCCAGGAAGTAGACATGAATATAAAGAATGTTTAATTGTTGCATTTGTACGGCCTCCTTCAACTTCTATGGTCATATCGGGGGCTATGAGTTCACTACTCACTGAGCTGTAGGGTTTCTTGACATTGACATTTCTTTTCTACGTATTTTACTGTTCAACATACTCACGTGCACCCACACAGTCATATTTTCAGACTCCCCCAATAGAAAATCGAACCCTGAATCTTTGGGTAGAGAAGCTAGAACGCCGACCACTCGAGCGCTGCGCAGTCTGCAAAGAAATTGAGGAAGACATTTGTTGATGCATAGGAATAGGATAGATATGCAGAAGGTTCGGCACTGAAACAAGGCTAATAAAATTGTACCTATACCCCCAAGGAGCACCCCTGGGAGGAAGGATAAGATGAGAGAAGACACCAGGCGGCCACTCCCAGTCTAATGGCACAGACATTGACAAGGTGTCCCAAGTTTGACACTTCAAACTATTAAGGTCTTCTGAGGCCTTCTTATGCGGACCCCAGCGGGGTCCAAAGCTCCCATATGCCGCCCCCCTACCCGGATGGAAAGAGCTCCTGTGCACATATCATCCCTACCAAGATGCCCCTAACTGCATTGCTGATACTTGAGACCCTGAAGGAATCGACAGGATGAGATGAATGAAACGATTGATAGGAAATTCGCGGGATATAATTATCATTTCCAGCATTCGCCTAGCGACGCGGGGATACGCCGAAAAGACTCATGGGTCAGGAAGGTCAGCACAGGAATCGAACCCACGACCTCCCGAATACATTGCCGCGGAACCATCTCGCTCGGTTTTGTTCACGCATAATTAACAGATTGCGACTGACATGTGCATTAAAAAAGTAGAAACTCATGCAATGCTCTCGACATCTTATATTGAACACAGTTTCTCACAGCACGAAATATAATAAATAAACTCTTACGTAAAATTCACCCTTTAATTAAAATTTTAATGATGCAGGCAAGAGTTTACTTATTCATTCTATTAACAACAGATTTTAGTAATTGGTTATTAGTAAAGACCGGAGGCGTGTGGGTTTTTCTATAAGTATGCAGCATATAGATTTTACTACAGTCACTCGCGGGTATTTATTAACCATAATATCGTTACAAAGTGGGTTACAATGAACATCCGTAAATTATTAAATGTGAAATTTCGACACCTATCACCAAAGCAGTTTTTGAACAGTGAAAATGTTAAGAATTCCACTCTATCTGGCATGTTTTACTTCTTACTAATTTTCAAAATTTCACACATAGCTTGATAACCAAAATTTTAGTTTAGAACTTTCTGGAATTTAGCTTTCACTTTTTCGACACCCTGCAAAAGAGATTAGTTGAATTAGCTAAGTATGTTAATGCTCTTGGACATTATTTGTAATCGTTCAATAGTTTTGGGCACACTAAAAATTGTTGGACATGAACTGAAGACGTTTAAATGTACACACCTGAAGCTATTAACAGTGAAGCAAATTGACCCACAAAGTAACTAGAGACTCACACTTCACTTCAATAAATTGAGTTACACTCAATATTTCACACAACGATCGTTTCGACACATGTAAGTGTCATCATCAGGCGAACTGAAGATTTTCAGATAGTTTATACGATATCAGAGACTTTGTAGTTACAATAGCAGATGAGTCTGCATATCATAGAGCACTAATGACATAATTGTAATGCACCGCATAATACGCGACGGTCTTTATCCAAGTACCTCATCTTGTTATTAATGGCGTCTGCATACACTTTTAAGGCAATGCTTCACTAGTTCGTAGAGTACTACGTTATGTTGTTTCCTACGCTTGCTTCTAGTGGCAGTCGTTTGCACATTTGACGGCAAACCTCTGACGTCATTCACACTCTGCGTGCAGCTAATCTATATCGCCTGCGAGCGCACATCTCTCCGGCCTTTACTTATTAGCTTCTTTTGTAATTACTGGTCACATTTTAATAACTTTCTTAGGAAATAGTGAAACAATTATACGCTGCAGCGATTGAAATTTAAAGACAGTATAGGTTATTTGAAAATATGACAACACTCCGGACATAATTCAGCTTTGATATATTATGTGTGTTATTTGAATTAATAGAATGTCTTTACATAAATACTAATTAGAGTTAACTTGTTTGGCAAATTCGGTATTACAGAGGACATTGGAGTTGGATGATTATATTAGCTGTGGTAGACATGTGATTGTTTTCTTTGTATCGAAGTGCCTGGCTTGCTTCATTTAGTCGCACCCTCAACAGCTGAATGTAAAAGCGTGACAGAGCATGTTAACCCCGTGACCAATGCATCATTCTCAGCACGCTTCCTCATTCCGCCAGAAAAACACCCCGGTCATAAATATCCCTTGTCGCAGATCCAATCAACATCTGGAGAAAACACTCTCTTTCACAGGTCATTAAGCAAATATGTGCCTCACACAAACACAATAACTTTAAAATACCTTTAATTACAATTATGTTTAAATGTCAATATTTACTTTCTCTAGCATGATCCTAGGTAGATAAAAATCAAGTGTTATATTTTAAGATTCGATATCAAGCCTTTACGTAGAGAGAGAAGTGAAAATTGAACATCACGTTTCATAGATACTAGATCAGGCACCTTTGAACAATGCAAGGAGAGAAACTTTCAACGAATTTGTCTCACTCTAAAGAAGCTTTTATATAGAAACTTTCGTTATTATTTTTTAATAAAAATCTCTAATAATTTTGTTGAATGCATCATATATTTAAAATACTAGCACGAGAAGTAAAGCATTTATCTTGGATTTCAAGTAACGCGAAGCCATTGAGAGAAATAATAGAACTTACTGCATCACATGAGATTTCACTGCAGAGCATGTTTTGAGGTCCCCTGATTTCAAAAAAGAAAAACATTTCCCCAGACATTGATACCGACATTTCACTGCAAATGCGTGTTTTGTAATATGCTGAATCTCAAGAAAGCTTTCCATCTAAAAATTGATAAAGGGATTTCATTGGAAATGTATGTTTGGATGTCCCTGAATCCAAAAGGACCATCCAACAAAAAATTCAATACCGAGTTTCGCTAGGTTAAGTATTTAATACCTGTGAAAAGCATAACTCGAAAAGGAAAAGTCGATTAAATACCAAACATAGTGTTTAAATTCAGCATTTTCCCAGGATTAGACACGAACATTTTCAAGAAGTATACCTCACTCTTTAAGTGGAACATTTTTCAAAACTGTTTCTAACGGTTTTATTAAAATACCATTTGACAAATTAAATGTATGTCTTGAATTTTCTGGGTATAGCTTGTGAAGTCCTTTCCATTTTTTTTTTTTTTTTTTTTTTTTTTGCATAACTGGTAAATCGTGAGAAACAGACAAAATTACACTACATGAAAATGTAGTTATCATTAAAGCACACAATTTACTTAGTTTTTTGTGGAGTTAAACATTTTCCAGATATTGCTTGCTAGTGGTTTGAATTTTGAAAAACTTTTCTCAAACAGAGGTATTCTATATATGCAAAGAGAATGTAGTGTCACAACCATCACGTAACGACCAGCTCTTAGAAGATCTGACTATCGCTTAAGGCTGTTGTATTCTCCTATTCCCATTGTACCTATCAGAAATTATGTAATAAAACATTTCTATCTCGATTGACAAGAAGTTGATAGAATAACTGCTTGAAAGAATAGTTTGTACAAGAGTGAGTAGAGAAAGTAATGTGAGTGAACACATTAGTTTTTTTTCTTAATTATTTTGTTACTTCTCTAGGACAGTTGGACTCCGCCTTTGAGGAATGTCAAAATGTGGTGGTATATGAAAGAATTCAGATGAATAATCTTTTTTGCACCCTAGTAAGACAAATGCGGATAAGTCCGAACAATGTTTAGAAATTACGAATGCAATGTTCTCTGCTTTACCAACGCCGACTACGTTAAAAATCTGCAACCTGCAAGGCACATAAGAAGGGCTTAGAAAGAACTGTGTAAAGAGATAATATTTAACTGCGCTGTTGCTTGAAGGTCGCCATTACATCTGTAATCGGAATGGTTGTTCTGATAATATGGACAATAGGCTATTATTTTTGCAATCATAAAACATGAAGACGATGAAACTCTGTAGCTACAAAAAAGATTGATCCGAAAACGGAGTCAGCAGGTGCTTCATAATGTCCATATAATTGAAGAGGTTGTTCACCATATATTTACCGTAGCTATAGATATAGATATTGTATTTCATTCTAGTTACGTTTGCGTTTCCCATATATCATTTCAGCATAAGTTTATAGCTTTATGTGTTAGTTTTCAGAAATGTAGGTAATAGAACATATTGTGACAACTGACAAAATCCGGACCAGTTACTTTTCTCTTACTTTATTCTCCTCCAAAACTGAATGCACAACATAGTTCTCCGTTGCTGACGTTAACACTGTCTTCAGACCTTCGTGATATTACAATTCACAATTGTTTTCTTCTCGCATCCTATCTGTTTTTCAGTTCTCTCTCCGTCTCACAAAAACTAACAATCTCTCAACACTCATTAACTGCTTCGCCATCTTCCTTCACGACGCGCCGATTCCCTCACGACGACCGTTCACACACACACACACACACACACACACACACACACACACACACACACACACACACATACATACACACACGCACAAACTAAATACTACCTGCTGTGACCACTCTTGTCTGTAATTTAACTAGCTAAAAACTCACTCCTCTAGTCACCTTGCTTCCTTATATAGCGAGGATAATGTAATTGGCCTTTTCTGGAACTTCACCTGATACCTCTATAAAAATGCTGGTCGTCGGACGCCTCTCGGGTATTCTCGAAAACCCTTTGTAGTTAAGCGCCTAGCTTTATGTGGTGTGAGATAGTTTGACGCCGACCGTCTTTAGATGTGCGACGCGCGGTTTGTGTCACAATATCTGTTGTAGCATTTTCTATCATGAGTAGAAAAATGTTATGGCCGTATTTATAGTATCCTTCCGGGGAGTTTTTGGTCTCGAATATAATAATAAGGTTCTCTTAGTTCATCTTCCTGAGCCTTCACAGCTTCGCCTGCACTAGATAGACAGGACAGATAAGGTTGGGAGATGAGAACTTAGCAACTTGGCCAATTGCTTTTGTGCTTATGCCCCTGACGGAACGCCCTCTGGGAGGAAGGGGTTGGTCGGACCCGAGGAAAGTCCACAGCAGGGTCCCTAACGACACAGATGTGAACTCCCTTTTACACCAGCTCCCGTTTCTCCTTGTGGGCTCAGAGAATCCCTGGGGAGCCCGGAACCCGGAGACCTTGCCGATCCGGAGGACAGGATTTGCAGAGACCATACACCTGCCATGCACGCAGAAACTTCCGCTGACACTCAGAACCGTGGAACAACTGAGCAGATGAAACGTGAAATGGAGGGATGGTAAATACGCGGGATATAAGAATCTTTACCAGCATTCACATCGCGACCCGGGGAAACCTCGAAAAAAAAAAATGGGTCAGGAAGGTCGGCCACGGACATCGAACTCACGACTTCCCGAATGCGAGGCTCACACGTTACCGCGGAGCCATCTCACTGTTACTCCACAATAAGAAGCGTTGGGAATGAGCGTCCCACTTCCTTAATAAAACTTTTGTATTATTGCATATGCTTAGCAGAAGTGGGAAAAACAGCGATAGTTCTTATCGCTCAGAAAGTTATAAAAATAAAATTAAAAATAAAATAAAAGATCATACCAGCTGTTAACAAAAATAACTTTTCAAAAATCCTAGTCCACCCTTGGTCCTCTGTTGCTTGCCTGACTCAAGCACTTTAGCATTAAAACTCGATTACTAGTGATTTTTCCACGTGTTGGAAGGCGTTGCTCCCCTCCTTTCTCTCCCTCCCACTCAGCATTCAACTAAGCACACGCAATTGTGTATAATGAACATATTGACATAAACCCTTAGCTCAACAGGGCAGCTGCCTGGCTTTTCATCCTTAAACTCTACGAATACGGGATACTAGCACTTCCCCATTGCTTTTCATCCAACGAAAGGTCCTTTCTTCCATGGCCAACGCCAAGGTAAAGCTACCTCACACCGCGAATAAACACGTAACAGTGGAGTGGGCCGGAACAAAGACAGATTATTCCAGACTGTCCAGAGAACCGTTCACTTACGAAAAGGTGAATTTCGAGAAAAATCCGTGCTACGCCATTCTCGCCTATATAAGCTAGTCGAGACAACCAAATCGTCCAGTTTTTATGGAGTCGTAAAGTGGTTGGCCGAGATACTTATCTCTCTCTCTCTCTCTCTCTCTCTCTCTCTCTCTCTCTCTCTCTCTGTGTGTGTGTGTGTGTGTGTGTGTGTGTGTGTGTGTGTGTGTGTTTGTATGACAGAAATTTGATTGTGTGTCGTCAGAGACAGTTTTGGACATTTAATCGTCACATCGGAGTTGTGACGTGACGTTTAGTGAGCAGTTTTCCGATGTTTCAGCGGAAGAATTGTTTCTGTTGGTTGTAGCGCTGCAGTACCAATGTCGTCAATTATATCAGATGACCAACAACACTACTCTGCATTTTGAAAAAAGAATATCAATGTTTTAGTTTTGAATGCCGATATCCCCTAATTTTGGATGATGATTCCAAATGTGTTATACATTTTTTTTCCCATCACGTCCCAGATTTTTTAAAACTCACCGACAACCTTAGTATATTGTGCGGGACGGCAAACTGATCGATTTCTGACTGGGAACCCCTGTCTGGAAATGCACGCTTTGGACGCTGTAGCGCATTAAAGTATGCGATGCGTGTGTGTTCACATTACGTCATAAACCCAAGATCGTGCTGTCTGCACCTCAAACGGGCTTCGAGCTGTGTACTTATTAAGTCATTGCAGAGCCTATAATGACGACGGAGGGTGTCATGCACGTGACCCAGTACGTGCGATTGTCTTTGAAGATTTTCAATCACTGTGGACTAGAGCCTTAAGGCCATCCACCGATTTTGCAGGAGAGCTATACACTATACTCTTCATACAACTCTACAGAAAATAGTCGAGAGGTGTTAGATCTGACGACCGCGCTGGCCATGGAACTGCTCCACCTCTACCAATCCATCGATTTTGGATATGCGACGTTGAGGTGATTCCGCACATTTACATCAAAGTGTGCTGGAGCCCAAGTCGGCCATTTAAGCAGCTGTGCACTGGTACATGTCGCACTGCTGTTAAAAACGTTACTGTTCTGGAAACTACACAAGTAACGCAGTAAGATGCGCACCAAGGACTCTATGGAGGAATTTAGCACAAGCGCAGAAATGTTATTATGCTCAGGTCGTTCATCCCAGTACACAGATGACTAAAGGGTTGCATACCTTCAGTATTAAGATACCAAAACGAATGTTAACAAATTGTCACAACCGTTCGTTCTCGAACTTCGTCGCCCTCCAGTGTCCAAACCGTACGTTTCTGGACAGGAGTTCCTATTTGAAAATTGATTAGTTTGCCATATCCCGCACAACATACTAAGCCCTCTATATGATAGTTGTTCATGCTTAAGATCGTGGTCTATATTAGAATTCTGCAATTTTAAGGATAGTGCATGCACATTTTGCAAGAACTCTCAACAATTGATATAACTGATATTATTTTACAGGAAGACATTTCCTTCTTTTCGCACTTCGCCCTTAAGCATAAGTACTTTCCCTTTTAAGGCACCAACAGTGGTCTCCATTCATGTTAACTGTCCTACAACCGTGGTGTCTTCTTTGAGTGTTCTTCAAATCTTGATGAAAACGTACACCTGTTCCTCGCTGTAAAATCCAAGACAACATTCTGGAAAATAGTCGATGTGAGCATGTTACAACCTATCCCCACCTCCTAAATTTTCCAACATGATGTTCACAATCATTTTGTAATCTGGACTGCTTCCTAGAAAGCTTTTTAAACATCTTGGTAGCTATGTCAGACTTGCTTTTCTGTTTGGCTCATTGTACGAGTAGGTATCATCTAAATTGGTATGACACATTAATTCCCTGGCCTGAGATCCAGTAAAAGCACCTGCGTTCAGCTTATTGTGCGATAACAGACTACACGGGACCTTGGGACTGAAATTTGAATACTTTGCACTCTTAAGAATGTTTGTTTATGTTATAAACTACCACACAAAGTTCCAGCACAAGCTATTTTGTAGTTTGGGGGGAATTAATTGTTCAGTTCGTTCACAATGCGAAAATACCTTGATATTCAAAATATTTCATGTGCATCAAAAACTAAAATATCAAAACGTTATTACATTATTTTGCAAACTGTAATTACCAAAAAACGCCATCAATCTCTGGCAGGAAGAAAGAATAATTACTTTTAAAGTAATTAATTTATTTGCCTTGGTGGACATTGGAAATATTTTTAAGCTTCTTTTGTGTATGTAATCTTTTAAAGCTAAACAAATTCGCAATTTTTGAAATAAAAGACTGGAGTGTAAGTCACATAAAAGAGCATAGTGTCTCTCTTCAGATTCATAGCCTTTCTCTTGGGGTGAGATGTGGCTTAACCACTCCTTTGTGCTCAATTTGGTTGTTTCTGAGCCATTTTCATCTCATATTTTATTCAAATACAAAATTTAAGCAGGAAAGAGGCGTTTAAGTGTAGCGCACATAACATTTAAAGCCTGCGCTAGACCTTTAAAATTGGCGGAATTTTAAAAATTTTACTGCCAATCAATGACTGAAGATTTGGGGATCATTTATATGGATAAACCTAAAAATAATGAATTTAATAATTTTTCGGTCATTTATCACTCCCAGAATCTGCCAAAACACTCACTGTCCTTCTATAGGGCATATACAAAGTGACTCATGTTATCCAGTTTTATGAAACAAATTCTTGATTCTTTCGTAAACATAATGTGATAGAAAATTCATCTCAGCGCAAAAAAAAAAAAAAAAAAAAAAAAAAAAAATTGTTTGGGAACATTTATGCATTTGAAAACATCATTTTTGATGCACCATAGTGAAATCCAATGCCACAGGTAGATATTATGGATCCCTACAGATTTTCCACGGATCTTGTCGGGAAAGGGGGAAGGAAGAAAGAAAGAAAGACAGAAAGAAAGACAGAAAGAAAGAAAGAAAGAAAGAAAGAAAGAAAGAAAGAAAGAAAGAAAGAAAGAAAGATAGAAAGAAAGAAAGAGAGAAAGAAAGAAAGAAAGAAAGAAAGAAAGAAAGAGAGAAAGAAAGAGAGAAAGAGAGAGAAAGAAAGAGAAAAAGAAAGAAAGAGAGAGAGAAAGAAAGAAAGAGAGAGAGAAAGAAAGAGAGAGAAAGAGAGAAAGGGAGAGAGAAAGAGAGACAGAGAAAAAGAGAAAGAAACAAGGAAAGAAAGAGAGATACCTTGCAAAGCAAGAGGATTTCGAGTAACGTCCTAGTAGCTAACATTCATATTAAAAGGCAAGGCAAAGAAAGAAAAAAGTGCCTTTAATATTTCTGATGTCAGCTGATTTATTTTCTCGCCTAAGCGTGAAGGGTGGAATGGACTAATGCAGCCCTGAGGTAATGAATGAGTTGATTTACGACTTCCGCCCTCAAGTGGCTCTCTCCCCCTCCCTTTCTCTGCTTTATTGCTGTTAACCAAACGAAGTAGTTGGGCCAATTCCAGCTTTTAATGGAATTCCAAGCATATTGTTTGCGTTGCCACAGATGGAATCTATTGTGTTCTTCAGTTTTATGGCAGAGATGATTCAGAGAGAAGCAACTATGCCTTGTTCTGAGCAGGTGTGTTCAAGAAGAAGTCAATTAGTTGAAGGTCTACCTTATTGAAGTACTAAGTACATATATATACATCGTTATGGTCTGGCCTTAAATCTAGTTAATTGGCCACAATCATAATTCATTGAATATACAAAATCTCTTATATTTTAACATTTATTTAAATTAAAACAATTTCCACTTTATTTAACATTTCTTTCAACTGCCCATCTTCATTTCAGCCTAAGTTTTACAGAAAGTCCACTAATTTAGATAATTAAAATCTTAAAAGTATTTCTCAGTACAAGTTCCTTGTTCCTGAATAATCATTTATTGCTTTTAAAACTTTCTCTCCAATCATCGTTGCTTTACGCTGGAAAATAATATATATTTTATCTTTTTTCTCTCCACTGATAGACATATTCCCGTGATAACATGCTTCTAATTCCCCTTAATTTCCAAAAAACCTAACTGGACCAACTCAACACCGACTTTCTTGAGGGCCCATATGACCTAGCTGTAGGCGGGCCATTAAACCCACTCACTTACTCACTCACTCACTCACTTACTCACTCACTCACTCACTCACTCATTCACTCACTCACTCACTCACTCACTCACTCACTCACTCACACACTCACTCACCCACTCATTCACTCACTCACACACTCACTCCACTCAACCACTCACTCAGACTCCCTTCACTCATTCACTCACTCACTCACTCACTCACTCACTCACTCACTCACTCACTCACTCACTCACTCACTCTCACTCGACTTCCTTGTAATATTTCACAGAAAGGATCTCTATAATCTATGAAATACAATTTGCCTATCCGTGTCTTCCACTCTTGATCTTACTTCCTTCTAAAACGCTCTTTTAAAATATCAAAATTTAACCCAAAAATCTCCTTCCCATTTTTAAACAATGTTCTTTTATCAGGCGTTGGTCTCCCTTGACCCAACATTTCTTCTTTATACTCCAGGAAAATTTACACAATGTTAGTATGGGGTAGATTTTGAATCCGAAATAAATATTTAACTGTCCTTCCCAATATTATACCTTCCATGCTGATCTTTCCAAAATGTATCTAAACACTCATTTGCAGCATTATTGGAAACATTCAACATTACTTTACAAAAAAATCTTAGCTTCTTAAAATTAAATCCATATTGTACCATCTTTCATCAACCCATATAACTCGTTCATATGTGCATCATAATTTACCAAGGCAAAGCACTTTATGCTTTTATTAGCATCAGAACTTCTGCAACTTCAATACCTCTTAGTCGCTGTCACAGTCCTTCTTCTCTTTTACAAAGAGGTATGAGGATTCACTGGATCCTTTGAACTATTCATAATCCCTATGCTTTAATTATATGCTGATTCCTCTTCACTCTCCAATCTTCCTAGTAACCGTCAATCTCATCTATGCCTAAGCCAATTGCTGACATGCATTACATACCATGAAGTACCCAGGGATATCGACATATTTAACTACAGAAATACGAATATAAATATTCTTCACACAATTCACCATATCATGAACTTTTTCTAAATTAACAAGTACAGCATACAATCAAACAATTTTTTCTTTAATAAATGTTTATCTACAGTCCCTTTAATTATGGATACATTATCTACTATTTTGGTACTCTAGCTATTGATATGAATTGCTTTTTATCATGGTACTACCTCTCTACTCTTAATAACGGTATGGTTATTAAGAGTAGAGTTGCATTTGAATGCAAAATTTCAATATTGAAAATTCACAAAAAAACATTCTTTGGAAGCCTACTTAAAACGAAAGAAAGAAAGAAAGAAAGAAAGAAAGAAAGAAAGAAAGAAAGAAAGAAAGAAAGAAAGAAAGAAAGAAAGAAAGAAAGAAAGAAAGAAAGAAAGAAAGAAAGAAAGAAAGAAAAGAAAACTTCTTTTAGAACGTGGCCCACATGTGTTTGTGAAAAACAAAGTCAAAATGAAAATGCCAAATTCCACATGTAAACTGGAAATATAAAGCGTGCGCTTTTATACAATACTCTCCCAAACAACCCTTAAAACGTAAACTAAATAATTATTTCCTTTACCAAACAGATTAACAATTCTGATTCAAATATCATGCATTTGAGACAAATACTCAAGAAGTATTGAGACTTATAATTCTAAAACAGTCTGCGTATCTTCCTTATTTCCACTGGAAAAACTTAGGTTTTAAAAAAATCTGCAGGAACATTTAGAGCTGATTAAAATACAGCATTCGTGTCAAAATATTTTCATTGTGGTAACCATTTGGAAATATTTGCTGTCTGTTACTTAGATAGTTGCAATGCTCTAAAATGTGTACTTACAAAACTTCAGTGGTCATCCTTTGGTCTCACATCACGGAGAAAAGGTATATGATATCAAGGCTAACATCATCGGGTTGCGTTTTTAATTCATTCACTTACAGAGCAAAATGCTCTGAGTAACGTGTGAAGCTCTTTTTCGGGACGTCGCGCGTTCGATTTCCGTCAGCCACACGCTTTCTGACCTTGGGTTATTCATGTGTTTCCCTGGTTGGCAGGCCAAGGTGGGGTGGTTTCCCATCTACCACAATTTCCTTTCCTTCATTTCCGTTTTATTCCGTTTGCTTCTTGTCTTTCAGATGTGCTTCTAGGTTTGGTGGTATATGCCCGTGCCGCACACATGGCGCGGGGTCTTGCTCAAGAGTACCAGTAGGTACTCCCCGCGACACTAGGTCGCCCTCTCTAAGCACCTCCAGCAGTGAGACGGGCCTTCCAGCCTAGAATTGTTAGGGACTTCCACGCGTCTTTGCGGCTGTCTGCCCGCGGCCTGTAGCCCCCCTGTGCTTCCTCCACTTCATCCCTTTCTCCTGGGAATATTAGGCACTTGACATGAATATTTTGAACAAAATCCTCCATCCCAAACAACCCTTTGCAGTGAAAAGTTTTCGTTATTTATAATTTCCTTAAAAATCGGTATAAATATTTTTATAAAAAACATAACAGGTTTAAGCATGTTCATGACAAATAAAATGTATATTTTGAATTTTCTGGAATAGCATGACAAGTTCTGTTTACTCTCTGTGACTTCTGCAGTATTGATAATCCGTGATAGATAAAATCTTACTATACAACCAATGTAGAACTTCTAAATTACACTTTATGTCAAATAAAATTGTTGTACCGTTATCTGTTTCTGAGATATTGTTTGCTATTGGTATTTATTTTCAAATAGTGTATACTTTTCTCAGCTACAATCATTATTTTTTCTCAAATTTATTTCTTTATTGAATTCATACAAACAGAACATAATTTTAATGCCCATAGCTTTCAAAACATTTAACTATCGCTTTAACATAATATATTCATATACCTATCTGCAATGGATATTGTAAATAACTAATGATGATCTATATATTTTAATAGATAGAATAGTAGAGGAATAAGCTGCTGTAAAAACAGTTTGTAGAAGAGTGAGTGGAGAAACTTATGTGAATGAAACACATATGTTTATTACAGAAATCTCGTGAGCATATTTTCCTCGTACAACGAATTTTTGGGTGGAATGAATGCTCCACAGTAAATAAGTCAAAGAAAGCAAGGATTTTAATAACTCAAATAGCGATATAAAGAACTCAAGCGATTCCCCTCTTTGTTCACAATCTACAATGGAAATAGGTTGCAATGGCCTCATCATTGGAAGGAAACATCGCTGCTGCAAAAAGCTGGAAAATGATAAATACTATCACGTCATATATTTGATCTATTCTTGTCATTTTGATCATTCAGAAGTCCTTTAACATGATGCTATCGTGATTCGACATGACTGATCTCGCATTGGAAGAAAATCAGCGAAGCACAGCCAGAAAAAATTACTCTGTTATGCACTGCTGCCATATTGCACTCATCCGCAACCTATTTGCAAGGACAGTTTGATGGATCTTGTACTGTCTTTTGTATCGTACTGCAATATACAGCAACAAACGAGTTATGCATATCAAACGTCTGTATTAAAATAATTTGTGTTTCCATTCATGTACAAATACTCTCCTCATATTGATAATAGATTAGCCTTGGGCCACACGTAAAAGAGGGGCCACTTCGAAGCTACTCTAGATTTAGAGAATTTTGAGCAATATCCTCTCAAGTATTATACTACTCCCAATAATAATTATTTGACAAAGTCCTACAGTCAACCAACCTTGCCAACCAGCGCATAGTTGATAATCTTTAAAGTAACATTTCGTTACTGTCGTTCTTCTTGAAGTTTCATGCAAGACGAAGTAGAACCAGTAAAAGAAGGTATGGTATATGTACTTCTTGCACAAACATGCAACATTTTTTTTACCCTTAAAGACAACTAGCTGCCGCTGTACCTGCAGGATTTAACGACTGTGCTGAATATAGCATATAGGTAATGAATCGTAAGAACTAATTATGATTTGTAGCCGTAAATATTTCTACATTTTAACATTTGGCTGTCCTCTAGGATGGTTAAGGATGACAGGGTATCCAAAATTTGTTTCCTAATATGCTTACTGCATGTCCAGAAAGTCTGATAAAAAACTAAATCCCCAGCGGAACAGCCCGTGAAGGGCGAAAATTTACCGCCCGGCCGCTGCCTCCCCCACCTCTGCTCACTTCAGGCGTCATGAGTGGGGTGCAGTACAGGTGGGTTGGACGTGGTCAGCACCCCGAGCCCTCCCGGCCATTTATGCGGCCTTCATGACCTGGGGTCACTATTTCATCAAGTAGCTCCTCAATTGGCCCCTCATGGAGCTAACGAGCTTCAGTGCACCCCGGGCCAGACCTCCCAGCGAGGGAAAAATCCTCACGCCGGTATCGGGGATCGAATCCAGGTTCTCCGCGCTAGAGGCGATCAGAAAGTTTGATACAACTTACGAAATTTGTCGGAAATTCATCTTCACGGAATATATCAACTATAAGCGTAAACTTACGATATCGGGAGTAGAATCTACAGTAATCGAGTAATACTTGGATAACCATGAGAGATAAAACTTGCCACGCAAACATCTAAATCTGTTTAAAAATATCTCATTTCAAACAACGTTTGTTGTGACATTAGCCATTGCTGAGTTATTCATTGTTATTACTTTGAATTTTCAATACTTTTATCATTTAAAGTACTGTCTTGTTTCCATGGAAAGGTCGTGGAATTCTAGGCCAGGAACAACGAGCCGCTTTTGAAATATTTGACTATCGATTCCTCTGTTCCCCATTGCATCTTCAACGAAACATGTAATGAATTCATTTCTTCAAAGGTTCATCTCGATTAACACGAAACAATAGAAGTATAAGCTTGTGTAATGTGACGCCGGGCACGGCGGCAGGGGCCAAGCTGCTTCATACCACATACCAGGCCGGCGAACAAAGACCCAAGATAAGTTTACCCACATTACTCACGCGAGCAAACACGTGACTAACAACAATGAAGCAGCAACACAAAGGGTTTTCAGAGCCTTCGAAAAAGATCTGGCTACGTCGTAGCCGGTGTGTTTGTGGAAGTCGAGAAAGATCCGTGTGACGTCATCCCCGTTATATAAGGAGGCGAGGAAACAGCAGACAGAGAGAGAGAGTTACAGACATGAGACGGCCAGTGTGTCAGTGAGTGCAAGAGTGCTGTGTGTGAGTGGTACGGTTGTCGTGAAAGATATGTTGAAGTCAATACGTTTTGATTAATGTGGAGGGATTGTATAGTCGGAGTTAGTGTATGAGAGTCAGAGAAAGTGAAGAAAGACAGTGAGAGGCCTGAGTCAAGGCTACGAGAAGAAAGCAATTGTAAGTTATAATTTCACGAAAGACTGTAGACTGTGTTAACTTCAGTAGAGGAGAACTGTGCTTTTGTGCAAAAGTTTAGAAGAAAAATAGAAGAGTAACTGGATTGGATTTTGTCGTTTTATCATAGTAATAATAGTCTGTGGAAGATACAAAATAAAAGGTATAGGTACAGGAAGTTGTATGAATGTAATAATTCAGTAATTTTTTACTATATACAAAACAACGGTATGATTGAGAATTCTTGAACCTGTAGGTACCATGCGCACGCTAGATCCTTAACATGCATATTTAGGGCAAAAAGCAGCGTAACGTGTACCCTGTAACGGTTGCATGACAATAACTACCGGGTGGAAGGTACTGTTTCGGCCAGGGAATCTATATGATGAGTGTAACAAATATGTCCATACAATTATTATCAAGAAAGAACCGTCTCGCCGAAAAAAAAAAAATTTGTATCAGATATTTGGAGCCCTATATCTTCTTGATGAATGGATATACATAGCTTATTATTTCACCAACTGTCATGCAAACATTGCGTGAGCAATGTTGTGATGTCTTTTATTTCAATTCAAATGAATTTATTCACAATTTAATGTGACGGTGCCAAAGCTGTCTTAGAAATGAAACTTTGCATTACACTTTTAACATTAAATTGTGACTAAATTCATTCGAATTAAGATAGAAATGCGTTTCATCATTGTTCACACAATTTGGGGGGGGGGGCATTTATATCCATCAGTCAAGAAGGTAGATGGCTCCAATTATTTGACACATATTTTCCTCGGTGAAACGGTACTTAATAATTGATTGGACATATTTGTTACACTCATCGTATAGAATCACCGGTTAACGTATGGCCTTCCACCCTGTATATTCATTGTATATGAGTAGATCTATAAGCATTTACTCCATTATGTAATGTTGCACTGCTCCCAAACATAGTATTGCCTATATTTCAGCTACACCATTGTCTTCAGAAATATAATCTATGTGTCTTGCGACACAAAGTGTAAATATTTAGAATTCCTAGTGTCTACCTCATCTTTCGCTTGCATTCCAGTCCAACCAAATATGCCATCATGAACACTTAAATATGTAGAGACACGAAAACAGGTACATATGGTACTTATTATTTCACAAACAATGTATACAGAAAGACAATGGGTTCTATTACAATGCATTTATAAATAGGTAATATCTTATTGGTAATATTTTTATTTGAAGATTTATAAATGATCATTATTGGGGTACCCTGCGGCCGGGCAAGAGCGTGGATTCTGGTTTGATGCAACCATGCACTGGGTTGCGGATTTTAAGTCCTGAGTTAGAACTGTGAAGGACGTACGTTTTACTCCCTGCTTTCATATGATACATAATGAGACTCTCTCATGCATTTATTCATTACAGAATAAAGCAAATAAAAGAACTACTCCACAGGTTTCATGAACTCGTGAATTAGATGGGAAAAATTCCTTTTATATTTAAAACTCAAATAAGTTAGTTACAAGCGGCAAAATCGAATCAGATCTGCATTCGACAGTTTGACGAAAGATAGATAAGGATTCTTTTTAGGTTTAACGTCCTTTAATCTGCTGCATCATAAGGGACGATGAACGACATAGTTGAACTTATGCTCAAATAAGTCAGGAACTTGGAGTTACCCACATTCATCCTTCGGAATAAAGGAAAACTCTGGAAAAAGCCTAATCCGGATAACTCACCCTAATCGGAATTCGAAGTCGTGACCTCTTGAATGTAACTACCCCCACTCCACAGAGGTGGGCAAATTATTGTTGTTTATATGCTTTAATGCGTTATGGAATCTCGAAAGTAGCCTGTTGCTTGTAAATCGAATTAAAACATTGAACACGCTGTATTTTCATTTAAACCTCAATTAGAACGTAAGCTATATATATTCGATCTATGTACTACTTTAACTTAATCATCAGAACTAATGAATTAATGTTCTTTCCGCATTCTATATAAGGGTATTATTATTAGTAATAATAATAATAATAATAATAATAATAATAATAATAATAATAATAATAATAATAATAATAATAATAATAATAATAATAATAATAATAATAATAATAATAATAACAATAATAATAAATTTCTTCCTTTACTGATTACCCTCCCTTTATGTACAATCTACATCCAGTGTACTTACAAGCCAGTGCCTAAGTCTAGGGTCAGGCGCCTGTCGGGGAGCAGACGAACCTATGGACCGGACAGAGTGAAGATCTGGAAGCGGATGATTCGCCAAGCACCATGTATGATAGTGAAGAAGAGGATGTTATGAAATGCACACGAACCGATGAATGGAAAGGCGATGATGGAGCAATTGGTGGAACGAGTGGCAGGGTAAAGCGGAGAACCCGGGGAGAACCCGCCCAGACGCCACTTCGTCCGCTTTTATGGCTCACATAAACATCCAACTAGAGGCTTGTCACGCCTTGCGGTGTTGTATAGTTAAGCACGCTGTGAAATCACGCTGGTGATACAAGCGGAATTATATTCAGGAAGTAAGCCTTACCAAATACCACTTTAGTTTTTCCGTTAGGTTATAATTTCGGTTGTCATAGCAGTGCTCTGGCTTTCGAAATTACTGATAACAATGGATGTCTCTTGATTACACATAATTCCCAAAATTTGTGGAGGACTAATGCTGGTTAGAGGACATGGTGTGCCGATCATTGAACCAGGGAACTCCTGCCACGTGGAGAAGCGAAGAGAGCTGTCATCATGATAGGCTACCCACCCACAGCGAGATAATTAAGTCCTAATTGAGACTTCCTCACGGCGGGCATGACCTCTAGGCCACTCCCACGGCAGCTCATGAAACGAAGCGCATCGTCGCAGATTGTGGCAAATTCGCTCCGCGGATCACATCTAGAGACCTTGTTCCCACGCTACTTGGTAAAACAGCAATTAAAATAACACTCCAAGTGACAGACCCCATATCTACCATCCGTGACAACTGACACTCCGGCTCTGTTCGGAATCCGCATTTACGTCCGGTATTGTGTGCAGCACTCCACTTGCATGTAGCGGAGAACGTAGTGAAGAGACGTGACGTCGTCATGCAGGTTTGTTTTGAGTCTCACTTCGGTTCAGACTGCTTGCAAAACGAGCGAACTCCCAACTTCCAAACGCATTAAACCGAGTACTCTCCCGAGATCTCCTGATTTTTAGACCCCTTAGTAGCAGTGTCAGTGTATTCCGGACGCTGATCCGCGAGTGCTAGATTATGTTTCTAATTACCTCTCAAACAAGGTTCCTTCTAAACAGTGGATTCTTGCTATACCCCGACTTGATTTTGTGCGCTGTAAAAGTGCTATGTTAAGAAATTACACGGTACTTTTTTAACTCTGTCAAGACAAAATTTAAAATTGGTATGCCCAAAATTAACAATTTCGTATGACTAATTGTCGTGAAGGTTTATGCATTATTTCAGATTTTGTTCTCATCGAAATTTGAAAATGTCTTTTTAAACGCAGGAACCACACAGCTATTTTTATTTACTTTTTAGAAATGAAAATTGAAGAAACTGGTGTTCACTTTAGTGGCAAGTATACATGTGGTATGGGTATAATGACCGTTGTGAGGAAGATCCCTCATATTTTAGGGAACATATTTGGAAATAATTATATAAAAACCCTAAACAAAACTCCAATCCAACACAATCTCATTTGCAATACAGTGATTCTCCCACAATGTGCCACACAAACCCATCCAGGTGTTCACATCTCATTTCATTTAAGCATTTCTTATTAATGTTGTTGAACTGCACACTTTGTGGACATTTTATGTTACTCATTTTATTTTACTGTAAATAGTCATATAAATACAGAAATTACAGATTACGAATGTGAGATACGTTAGCTCATACCACTTCCGACATGTGCCAGATCTGTATTGTCCCAGACGCTATGGCTATATAGATCCATAAGATAATTACGTCACACCAGTTGCGCATGCGCAAAAGCTTAAAACAGTACAACTTAAACTATACTACCTACTTTGTCACTATTCATCCAGCTTAGAGGGTAGCGTGACAAATTTAAAAGCTGTATATTTTAAATCAGCACATATATGTTGCATTTAGCAACATTCACAGAAAACAATAAAAAAATCTACAAGGTGTCAAAAGATGGGATGCTGACGCGTTCTTTTCTATACAGCAGCTGCCAGTGCTTACTGTTTTAAATCATCATCACGTGATGTGAAGTGTGTTACACTTACTATGTACTGCAATGAATTATGGGAAGAATATGAAGAATATGAATTAAAAATCTGCTACTGCAAACTTTCTTGTGAACTTAACGTAAATACTCATAATACCAATATTTGCCTCTGTGGTCAAGTATTCAACCTCGAAATCCTAGATTCGATTACCGGCTGGTGTGGGAAGGGGGAGTTTTTTTTATTCAGTCAGAGAGGCATGAATATGTACGGTGTTAGGGTACATCTTAACGTTAGGAACAAACATCTATATTTTTAACCAGAATGTTTTAACATTGTTTTGCTAATTTGGCATAATAAACTAGAAATATTTACACTAACAACATTTAAAACTGTATTTTTGGGTAACCATAAGAAAATTGAAAATTGAAAATGTCATTTTTTTTTTTTTTCAAATTTTGTAGCTTCTACAAAAATGTATGTAGATGATTCAGACTATAGTCCGCCAATTTGCTTCTCTGCATATATACCAGAGAAGGAAAAAAATAAATAAATAAATAAATAAATAAATAAATAAATAAATAAATAAAAATAAAAAAATAAATAAAATAAAAAAAATAAAAATAAGTTCATTTTTTCCTTTACCAACAGTTTTTGTTTAAGTGGCTACAGTGTTTTTGTGATTTATGTTGCTGGTTCGCATCGTTCTCTGTCTAATAAACTGGTGTATGAATGTTTTTGCCGCTTCGATTGTTGACAGTCACGTACCCCGGCAGTCGCGCGAGACAGCCTGACTTGAACGTCTTTGTAAGCTTGCCGGTACGATATGTGGGTATGAAGTAGCTTGACCCCGCCCTTCCTTTGTTGTGCGCCTAACCCGACGTCACAATATTTTACAGTACATAGGAGGTATCCTGTTTAAGTAGGTGGATAATTAAAGGTAGATATCCATCTTATTACGAATTCTTTGAAGGCGATTACGTCTGGTGCTGTATATAGAGAGGACGGGCATTAAAGACTGTTACAAAAAATGAATGCGCTTATGAGAGGGAAAGGAACAATCATTTTGAATTAAGTGTACTGCTTGACGCATGACAAAATTCAACGAATAACAACATATATTTCGGAAATGGTAAGTGTACCTTAAAAAGATATACTCGTTTCCCTTTGTCAGCTCCAATCAGTTCACATTTATAGAACATTTATGGCAATAAAGACAAGATTACAAGATACGCTTTGCATTCCACTATGTCCAATAATGTAATGTATTACTAAAATTCTTAGGGCAGCTTTTTAAGGAAACCAACATTTTCCCCCCAAACAAAGAAATATGCAGTGGTGAGAATGCCTTGAAAACTTTTGTCTTGTATTTTGGAAAGGCATCGACCTAGTATGAGATTTCGTGTTTTGAGTTATAGTGTCTCTCTCTGACAATTTTGCTAAAATGCCTTTTAGACTCAAGGATTTGATAGTACGCATTCGTAGCATAATACTAATTCGAAATTTTTTTGTTGGATGCAATATTAGGGACCTAAGCGGCAGAGAAAGTAGAAAGATGTAGCTGGAAAAATTCTTGTTACAATGCAGCACTGTGCAAAGAACGCAGGCCAAAGCGCAGCATGGGCGCATCCTGTCGTGGGGAATCTGGAGAAGAAAGGGTGCGGATGATGAAGTGTTTCCTGGTCATCCATTGGTTGCATCCACTATTGCAAACGCCACAGCAGTGCAGCTTCTGGTGCAACATGCACTTATTGCCGCACCGCTAGTTTGGCCACACCCCCCCCCCCCCCACCAAGAAAAAATGCTTTACTTATGGCCAGTTCTCTAAAAGGATTGCTTTTTTGTATTTGCAAAATTACATTAGACCGCCTCCGTAGCGCAGTTGGTAGCGCGTCTGCCTTTGGGGCGGAGGACCCGGGTTCGATCCCCGGTACCGGCATGGGATTTTTCCCCCGCTGGGAGGTCTGGTACGGGGTGCACTCACCCTCATTAGGTCCCTGAGGGACCAATTGAGTAGCTATTCTCATAGAAAGGTAGCGATCCTAAAAGGTCCAGTAGTCGCCTTACGGTCGGGGGAGTCGGCGTGCTGACCCACGCCAACCCAAACTGCACTCCACCGTGGCCTTGGCGGTGGCTGGAGGACGCAGCGGCCGAGCGATGAGGGTAACCTCTGCATTTAGGAGACGCCCTAGGCATTACATTCCTAGTATTTTATAAAGTAAAACATCTGAATGCAAGGTTTGTAAACATTACGGAACTCAACTGAAATTCCAATTTATGCAATTTAAGCTATTTTGTAATTCACGTGAAAAATCTCAGTTTGATACAATTACTTTTCAAGAAATCTTATAAAAATACTCATGAATTTTGAAGGTTTCTTGCAACATAAAATTTAAAGTATGGAAAAAATTAATATTTTAGTGCTTATTAGGCTTAATAGAACAATACTAGTTACTAGATTTTAAATAGTGCATTTACTTACCACCATTAATTTTATTTTCTGATACTTGAAATACAAATTAATATATTTTATGACTAGAACTATTTCGACCGCACCAATTCAAGGAGTTACAGAGAGAATGTCAGGCCATAGAATAGGAAAATCCTGAAAGCATTGACAACAACGCATTCGTTTTTCATGATCTGCTTCTTTCAATTTCCGCATCATATTTACACTGTATGGTCGCAATTCTCATTTCTTCGCAGTTCTTTGACATGTGTCATATGAGTAGCCTATCTCTTGACTCAATCGACGCAGAGATTTCTTTAGAGAAGCGATGTCCAACGTTTGCGAAAGAGAGAATGTTGGATTTGCCTCCTTCCACTATACGCAGTCTGTGCCACTCTTTGGCACTCTAATGTGCATTGTGATGCACTGGTGGGTTGGTTACATGTACCTACGTTGCGTTTGATTTGCGAAAGTATTTTCAATATGCAATAAACATCTGTTCGTTAGTGACTTCTTTGGTATTGCTTACGTTTAAGAAGTCTAGCAATATTTGGCGACAAAGTCGAAGTGCATAGCCTTAGAAAATACACCAATTGCATAACATGTTGCGATATAAACTTTTGATATAGTTCAATTTGGAAACGCTCTGTTTGCAAACATATGTAGAGCTATACTCACTCTTATACAAATTATTCTTGCAAATGCTTATTTCTCTATCTATCTCATGTTAATCGACAAGCATTTTCAGAAAGTATATTATTGCTAATTTTCTTGTAAGGTAAGGGGAATATGAGAATACAGTAGGCTTTAAGCTATAGTCAAATGCTTTAAGAGCTGGTTGCTATGAGATGCCTTTAAATTCTGTTCTCATTGGAAGGTCAAGAGATAAAAGATGAATAACATGTTCCTATTTGAGAAAATTATAAGTATTGGCAAATTCAAATAAATAATAAAGAGTATCTCGGAAATGGCTCACTCAAAAGAAAAAATAATTGTGCGTCTTGAGATCCACATTTTGTGTTTGGTAAGCTTTTGTCTGTCTCTTCCTGTTTACCATTTATGCAGAAATCATCAAGAAAGAGGTCTTCTGAGGAAATTCCCAGAAAATTCAAGTTGTGACTTAGAAACTGCCATGGAATCGCCGTGTCCGTCACTGGATACTGACTGTCTGGTTATGGCTTCTATACCCCACAGGCAAGAGCTGATTCGCCCTCCGACTGAAGGAGGGGGTTCGCGAATAGCAGCTAATTACATAAGCATCTCCAAAGAGACAAGATTGGATATCGTTGGTCTATCTTTTACTCTCTTACACCAACTTTCTTACTATCGATAAAATTGTTGCCTTTGTTGGAATGCCACGCACAATGAATTCGCTTCGAAATTCCCGTTTTTTTTTTTGGGGGGGGGAGGGGGGTTATCAATGAGTTTGTCTTCCAAAACGTTTTTACAATAAATAACGCTCTCGAAGTGAGTACTGCATGTTTCTGTTATGATTGCAAACTATAAAGACTGTCAAAATGCCAACAACAATGTAAACTGTGCTCGTAATCGCCATTCATTTCAATGAAACAGGCAACAATGGGCAATGGTAATGATTCTTCCAGAGCCAATGAGATCATTAAAGCAAATTTCACATTTTTACGAGCTTCCAGAGAGAAATTATGGCCCATTAAAGCACTTTAAGTTTATATGGATCGCCCATATGGACAGGAATGTCCTTTTTGCATCTTTTTCTGCTTAAAGCTGTTAAATTGATTCCAACATTCATTTTCCAGTTAGCAGATGGAAAATATTAACTCAACTAAGTGTAGATGATAGCTACCTTCTTACTGTTGAGGAAGTTTCTCAGAAGAACAAGAATCGTTAAGTCCATGCACATTCATGAAAACCACCAGCTCACAATCGAGCTATTGTTATCACTTCCTTCCAAGTGAACACCACTTTGTGCGAGAACCGTGAAATCTTTTGACAGCACTGCATTAAAACTGAGTGTTCACTTAACAGGTCATAGGACTGAAGCGTTCATTTTGAACAACGAACGCGAAGTACCTATCACTAAGTTTATTCTGCATTGTGTATGCATTACTACACTTTATTCAACAGGAAAATTACAAAACCTCATATAATGAATGACACGAGAAAGCATTTGCCTCTACTTTAAACATTCTAGCAGTCAAATTAAGGAGTAAAAATTATAATTCCTAATAGGAGGAAAGAGCAAAGGTTACAGTCATGCTTTTTTTTTCTTTCTTCATTTTATTAGTTTTATATTTATTTTTGAAAATTACACTGATATTTCAATTTTACACCTGTGATGTTCAAAGACATTACTTTGCATGCACTTAGTAAAGCAAATTAGCTCATATGATATCTGAAAGGTCGGTGAAAATTTAACAAATAAATAACATTTCAACGTTGGGAATTGTCAATCATTTCTGAACTTTCTTATTAATACAGTCGGTGAATTGTTCAAGTGTTGCGTAAAAATGCCGAACTAAATGCCTGTAAAATAGTTTTGTAATTGCCACGCATGAAAAAGTTAAAATATCGGTGAAATTAAAAATGTGTTTAATCTGTATAATATGTAAACTAATTAAATAAAATATGTTGAAAACACGTAAACAGTAATATAGTTTGTTGCCCCTGCATACTAAAATTGAGAATTTTCTCACTATTAACTTATGTTTTCTCTATCTCTTGTATGTCTAACTTATATCGCGACGATTCTGTTAGGAGGGACTCGTAGAAATGTGTATGGCGCAGGCCTTATGCCTAAACCATAGCTCTTCGCCACGAGAGCACAGAGGGAGCAGTGCAGGGCAGCTGTACCTCTATCTCTGTGACGGCAGATGGTATCAGAGTGCTAATCCAGTCAATTTTTCATTTATAATATTGCTTTAGACTTAAGGTGAAACTTTCTGTCGTGGTATTAAACATCCAATCTGGTATTTACCTTGGCGACTGAGGAAAAAAGACTAACAAGATTGGTCGGCCCGTGGGACTTGAACCCAGGACCTCTCGAATGCGAGCCGCGGAACATCTCGCTCGGTGCTGTTAATTTAGTTGCTGAAGTTGAGACGAATTCTTTCTGAGTTGAAAACAGCGCTTGATAAAGAATTCTTCACTATAAGGTATTTTATAGCTAAAGTATCAGCTTCTACACATTTCAATGTTATTGTAAGCAGCCATTCAATTACACATAATCACCCGCTAACACTATGATAGTGACATATTCTCTTTAAGGATCCGAATGTATTAATTGGATCTATTATCCGTTTTTTATTACATTATGACAATTGCGTTAAAAGTTTCACGTAGCGATTGCATATGATTCCGAAATTGTACTTATTTTCGGTTACACGTATTCCATAAGGCTTTTAGATTCCAAAACCACATTTTATTCAGTTTGAAGCATCCACGAAATCAAAGGTAGTTTGAATACCTAGAGGTATTAAAACCACAATTATTTGACTTGTTAACAGGCTTGTTAAGGGAACATTTAAGCCATTTTGTCAAAAAAGATTTTTGGCGAAGTTTAGTACCTTAGGACGAATTTGACATATATTTGTATGTCATTTTTAAAGTTCTGTACCGTTTAAATTACTGTCCGTTCTGCTAAATAATGTGTCAATTACTCAGTTCAGTGTATTTTATTTATTTAGTTGTTTTTCTAAGCCTATCTTATGCCACAAAAGTGTAGTTACAGGTCTGAAAATGTTTCATCATGACTTGAGAATTATGGGTAATGTAATGTCTGATTGGAATTTCAATATAGATTAGGTAATAATTATCGTAGCCATGTGCTCTTTTTAATAACCTTTCCACATTTTGCGCTATAACATATTTTCTAAATAAAAACTATTAACTACATGAAAATTACCTTTGGGCAATTCTTACAAAGGTATTAAAGAAGCAACTATAAAAATCTGATGTGTTACACTCACATGACTTTCTCTACTCTTGTACTAACCATTCTTATAATCTCTTATTTCTGTATCTTCTTCGTGTTAGATGAGATAAACATTTACAGAAATGTGTTGTTACTTATTTCCTTGTAGGTACAAGGGGAATATAGGAATACAGTAGGCTTTGAGCGATACTCAATTGTTTTAAAGCTTTGAGATCCCGTTCTCTTTGCACGCTTAACATATAAAATGACCAGCGATGTTCCATTTCACGGAAGTTTTAAGTTTTCCAAAACTGACACACATAACAAGGAATACCTCCAAAATGGTTCACTGTACAAAAAAATTATTTGGACATAAATTGTGTGTTTTAGCGAGATCTACATTTTGTGTACAATAAGATTTTGTCTATCTCTTACGGTTTACGAGTTATTCAAAAGTCGTCCAGACTAAACAAGACTACAAAGGCTATATCCAGAAAATTCGAAATATACATTTCATTTGTCATAAAAATATCTCAAACCTATGGAATTTTAATAAAATTTGTTAGAGCCATTTTCAAGAAAATCAAAATTTTCCATGTAAAGGGTAGTTTATTGTGGGGCTTTTTTCTTCAAAATCTTCGTGTCGCATCCTTGAAAGGCACTTTGGTTTTCAACCGACTTTTCTTTTTTGAGTTATGCTGTCCACAGACTGACACACACGCACGGACTTTTTTTGTAAAAATGTGTTTTTTTTTTATTCAGGGGGCCTCAAAACATGTATTTCCGATAAAATCTCGACATCGAATTTTTCAGTGGAATACAATAGGTACCTACTTCCTTCTACTTACCAGTAGAGAAAGTAAAAAGTGAATAATGATCTTTCATTTAAGGAAACTATAAGTATTGCAAAACTCACAAATAACGAGGAATATCTCCGAAATGTTTCACTCCACAAAAAATGCCTTTTGATATAAATTGTGTGTTTTAATGAGATGTAAATTTTTCGTAGATCTCTGCAAGCTGCCAGTAACATCTTCAGGAGATATTTATAATAACAAAAGTTTTCATGAAAGTAAAAACCGGACAGACTATTTGGACCTGGTCACAGCAAGAAATAGGAATAAATAGTTGGGCATATCAGAACTCATAAAATTTGGTGCATGGAATATAAGGGATATCGCAAACACACCTGGAAAGGACATATTGATAGAATGCTAGAAGAAAGATTTCCGAAATTAATAATGAACTATAGACTTCTAAGAAGAAGAAATGCTGGAAGACCACACCGAAGATGGACTGAACAATTTCAGCTTTCATGAAACCCGAACGAGCTTATAAAAGCTCAATCCTTGATTGGCGATGATGACATTTTTTGTATAATAAGATTTGGTCTATCTTTTAGGTGCAAGAAGAAACAAGACTACATGAGCTATAGCGAGAAAATACAAAATATAAATTGGAATATATATTTAATTTGCCATAATAATATCTGATAATGGCTGTGATGTTGTCCATGTAGATTTCAATAGTGGATGTAAAGAGTTGGCAATTGGATATGAATCTCCATGTCATAATTCCCGCCAACAGTTGTAGCAACCACAGGAAGACGTAGTACCCAAGTGCATGGAGACTGACATGGCATCCAATTCTTATGCATGCGGTACGCTATCATTTATGAGCTTGAATAAATTTAAGCCAAAATAGCGTCCATTCATTTTGCATGATGCCTTCCGGTGCACGCCTCCAGAATGGCAATAGCATCCTTTTTGCGTTGTCAGAGACCATTGTTCCGTCAAATTGGTCTCTTTTTATGGGCTACGGCCCCCCATGATTTGCCTCCCATTGCGTTTCTTAATTTGCTCACGTCCAAATATTCCGGACTGAGTGGACGATGGAATAAGCTTCCGCTCTTCGAGGAATTATCAACCGACATTTCCATTTCGCGAAACTGGCTCTTCGTTCAAATAGCAAATAGCCAATAACAACCATAAAGGAAGAGGAAACACTTCATTTATACCTGCGGCATTGCAACATATTACAAACCTAAGTGCTTCCTTGCACTCTCTGCAACATTAATATCCTGATGTGCTGCGCTCCCATGACTTTTTCTACTCACCCTTCTACAACTGCTGTTTTAAAACCGCAGATAAATGTTGGTCTGGGTGGCTCAGTTGGTTAGACACTGGCTACTGATCTCAAGGTCGCGGGTTCAAATCTGGCCCAGACCGATGGTGTTTAAGTGTGCTTAAAAACGACAGCTCTGTGTCAGTAGATTTATTGGCACTCAAAGAACTCCTGCGGGACGAAATTCCGGCACAACGGTGACGCTGATACGTTCCTGGCAATTGACAGTGTCACATTCTGTTGTAAGTAAAGCGACAGTGAGGTTTCTAAACAGCGCGTTGCTACGTGATGACTGAAATTCCATACTTATTAGTTGAAAAAAATATAAGCATTTGAAAATTCAAGCCAGCAATAAGGAATATCACGAAAATAGTTAACGAGAATAGACAACTGAAGTCTAAAAATAGTGTTTTTTATTTTTTTTAAATTGTGCTGAACATAATTATATGCAGCTTTATATGATTGTGATATTATTTACATCCTTAAATGGCTCTTTAATAGGATACTCTACCCTTTAAGTACCAGCGACACCCCTAACTTTAACTTAGTTTTTCTCAAACCTATATTTTCTTTAAATCATATACCTTTTTCTCCGAAATTAGTGGGTCAATGGTAGTGAAAATTTGCAGGAGCATGTAAACATAATGTATGCCTAATATGACTTACAACTATCTGTGCAGCTTGAATAAGTTGGACACTAGTGAATATTATTGGCAAAATATTATGCATTTGTTCTTCGATTTTTTTCATGAATTATGTACTTTTTCTGAAAGCCGTAATTAAGCTATTGGATTGATTCTACGTCACATTAAAGAACTTGTTATTAAGAGTCTCTCTCCTAAATTTCAGAGTTTTATCGTGATAGTTCTTGCAAAGAAAGGGAAAAATGAATATAAACCATAGCGGATATCCGCTATGTATAAACTATTAGTAAAAATAAAATACCTCAGGATAAAAACAGCTGATCAGTAAACGTTACTTGTCACATATGCACAATATTTGCCAATGTACGTGTACATGAAATTTGTTGAGCTTAGCTGCAATAGTTTAAAACAAATTGGCGTTTTAGTAAAATAATACACTTTTGCATATTTCAGTCTCCTGTCTACAGTTCTATTTCATATAAATTGTATAATGCGATGAACATTTTTGTTTTTACTAAGATTTTGTTTATCGCTTACGGTTTACTAATCATGTAAAATATTCAGAATCAGCAAGACTTCACAAGTTATTCCCAGAAAAGTGTGTGTGTGTGTGTGTGTGTGTGTGTGTGTGTGTGAGAGAGAGAGAGAGAGAGAGAGAGAGAGAGAGAGAGAAAGAGAGAGAGAAAGAGAGAGAGAAGACAACACTAACTAAAACGAAATGTATTAAGTTTTAACCAGGCATTTAAGGTCAGTATTTTTCAAGGATATAACACAAAGCTTTAAAAGAAAGAGTCAAATTTAAGTATAGTGGGGAAAGTTTCAGTCCCTTTTGGTGTTTTTCCACAAAGGTTACCGATGTTAGGTTGGGTTAGGTAAGCTCTATATAAGCAGTTTAAGAAAACCATGGTTTTTATTACTAATATATCCATAAAACGAGTTAGATGTGAGGTTAAGTTAGGTTAGGTTATGTTAGCTTTGTGTTAGGTCGCTGATGACCTAGAAGTTGAGCGCCCTTAAACCAAATCAAATCAAATTTGTGTTAGGCAAACTATGGTTTTATATATTGCACCCAACTAAGAATTAAGCAACGCGAGCAAAGCGAGGTTTTACTAACCTATTCATAAAAACTTAGATGCATGCGATTCAGTATAAAAATGACATGAATAACACTTTGTTCTACTATACTAAACTAGTGCTTAAGAGAATTCCTTTCCCTAAACTATACTTTACAAGGAAAGGTTTGTTGTTTTTCATTTCCTCAAAAATGGCGGAAACGATTTTGATTAAATTACCATATATTAATAATATTTGAATGATAATAAAACGATATCTGAAATTGTATGTCAATCCTCTTCATCATGAATTATGTATAACTGGTTAACCTAAGAGATTAGAAAGTGCTTACTTTCGGGAAAAATGTAGAGCTAACTGAAGTATTCAATTTATACGAAATAACTCACTGTGCTAGTTGCTGTTTCTAAATATTTGTTGCAACATTTTTAACTTTCCCAGGATTAAGTATTATACAACACCTCGTATAAAACATATCAAGTGATTATATTTTCACGCATTAACAACACAACAAAGACTTACTATATTCGGAAATATCGTAAACCGTGTTTTGTTTTCTGAATTAAGCATGGAACTAAATCCATATTGCTTAATTTGAGGTTATTTGTAATATGTATAAAAATAATTTTTTTATGAATATCATATTATAAGCAGGCAAGTTTTATGAAAATTTGTCATGGATACAGTATATATAATGTATTAGGAGTGATTTTGTCTTTCCAGGTCAACGTTATGCTTCCATTTTGTTCGATAGAAAGTATCACGTTCGGTTTACTGAGTTAATTTTGTTTAGTTCGTAATATCGACTAGCTTAAGACTCTATTTGACTCATCGCCATAATATTTTATGTGCGATATACATGAAGGTGCCATAAAACTGAATTATTTGCCATAATTGACGTATTAATCAAGTATTAATCTGACTCCTTTCAGAAGGAATGGCGGAACAGAGAAGTGTGGCACGGCGCCTGGTATTCGATGAGGATGATGCGGAAGGGGGACCTGATGGGGACATCACCGCGGATGAAGCAGATATCAATGACTTTCTGCAGCAGGAGCTGGCGAGAATAGACCGCGAAGCCATGGAAAAGTGGAACTTCGACTTCAAGAACGAGGTACCTCTGGAGGGCCAGTGGCAATGGATACGAGTATCACCTCCAGAGGGAACTGCTGCTGCAGGCCAGCAGCCCTCGCCAGAAACTCAACCTCAGCCGCAAGTAGTCCCACAACACCAGAACCAAGTCCAGCTAGAAGTGGAGGACGACGATGACGAGCCCAATCGCTAACACTTCTCAAATCACGGACGTGGTAAACGTATTTTTAAAAGCTTATAGAGCAGATACTTTTCTTGTCAGAGGGTAGTGCAATTTCATGTGTAAATGGTGTTTTTGAGAAAGTTTTGGGTAAAATAGAATTTTTTAAGACTGAATATTTCATTTAGAATTTTATGAATCAAATTCTTTTCTTACCATTTTATAAATTACTTTATTTGAATGCACCTTATTTATGTGATATACTTATCACCGGTTATCTGTGTATATGAACCTATTTATTATGAATTCTTTATAAAATATATAATATTTTATTTAACTTTTGTAGTTTCTTTCAATGTATAACTTGTAAATATTATAACATTTCAAATAGACAGGTACAAAACATCTGTCAGGGAGAACAAGGGAAGTAATAAGTAGATAGTAAGAATGTACTTCCGGTAAACAATATGTTACCAGGATATCTTAAAATATATATGTACATATAGGCAATGTGTTAGAAATGAGACTTTTTCAGTGACTATAAATTATTTTCTTTCATTCTCACATTACACAAAATTCTTCGTTTAGTTATTTTTAATTCCAGTACACGTTTTCTACGCCATCTTTGTGGAAAATGACCCAAAGCTGTAATACAGCTCCTTTCCTCAAAAGGATAGTAAACCTAAAAAGATTTATTGATACTTTTCAAATCTGTTTGACTTGGATACAAAATTGAGATTTTAAAAGATCATCCTAAAACGCACAACTGTTTCCAAAATATATATCTAAAAATCTGAATACCAGAGTCAAAATGCGGCGAAGGTATCTGATATGTAATTCTATGTGTTTATTAACTATCTTGCAGTAATGTGTTTCCTAAAATAATTTAGCGATACCTTTGAAAAGCTGTTAATGAAATGAGAAAATCACATATACAAAACATTAAATCAAAAAATCGTAGATATCCTCGATCCATAATTATTTAATTATACTTAACCACTATATTAATATAACCAAATCCTTTAGAAGTATTGATATGCACGTTTCACATATGTGAAACAGGCTATGCTTTTACTTTAATATTTTGAGGGAGTAACATCTTCAAAGCTCACCAACTTATTTTATAAAGATAAATACGCATGCATTTTGGTTTAGAAATTCCTAAATCACAAACTGAAGACTGTTTCAGCATGTATATGTGATAAGGCAGAAACCAAACAGATTCTACCATTTTAATTAAGTGCATGCAATTAAATATTTAAATTAACATCTATCTTCCGTTATTTCATTCAAACGCAAGAGAATTGTGTCGGTTTGTGGTTTTCATTAATCAACGGAACATTTAAGAAAAACAATGAATATAAAAATAATGAACTAGGTATCTTGGGAAATAAACGACCGTAATAAAAATGAACATAATTGCCACGAAATTAGTATACGTTTAGGAACCCACACTGTCGCTTAATCTAGCGCCACAAATGTGTACAGGGAAAACGTGCAGTTACTGAAACTCTCATAGTTTGATAAGCATCATATCCCGTCTAACCGAAGTCTATGCTACTGAACTAAATAACTTTTCTTATCTAAATACAGTTGCTTATTTTTTGTAAAGTTTGAAACCCGAGAATCAACGAGCATAAAATTTGAAACAGATGAATCCATCGCCAATTTATGGCTTTTGCGAATTTTTACTGCTGGTGGGAAACTACAGAATTTCTTTCCAATTAGAACTTACATGATGAAACAAAAATTATGAATTCAAATACCCTCTCTTTGAGTAAGACATTGAAGAGAAAACATGCACTGAAAAAGTCTCTTAAATTAACTTACCAAATGTCTGTGTCAACCTAAACTAATATAATAGTAAGTGTGAGTTAAAAAGTGCAACTTACTGGGTGATTCATTTCTGCCTCCTTTAAGTTTAACACATCTTGCATCATGTGGTTAGAAGCTTCATGAGCTGAAGACAGTGTATGTTACCATACACTGCTTTATTTATCTACAGGTATATACGATACTTTTATTTTGGTTACAGATTGCAGAAGAGGTCTGATTGATTAAATGCATCACAAGTGGTGCATATGGAAACACAAACGAACATATCAGATCTATACGAAGTAAATAATTGCCAGAAAGCGAAAAATATAAAATACGATGAATTACGAGCACGAAAGTCAAATCAGTTTCAAATATATATGGTAACTAGTCCACTGCTTAGTAAACGTGACGTACTACAGATGAGTAAGACCTTTGTATCTACTTGGCGCAAACAGTCCTAGAAATCTATTAACTTATCTGGCAAAAAAGCTACTCATATCCCAAAAATATGGTGAAAGAATACGGAAATGAAGCGCTTTACTGAATTTCCCAATTTGATAACATCAGTAAGAACGTCTGCAATGAAAGGGATCATGCAGTTGTCACCAATACTCGATAAGTTTACGTTTTAGTTAAAATAAGCGTGGCCCAATTTGAGAGCCAGAAGAATACATTTGAAAAGGAGAGGAATATGGGTGTTGATGCATTATATCCGATCTTATGTACTACGTATTGAAGCTAGTCGTGGTTGTCAAGTTCTTGGTACTATTTCGAAGGAAACACAAAAGGGAAAACACGTTTCAGTTTTCGAATAGAGTAGAAAAGTGGGCTTGTTATTGGAAAGTGCAATACACTTACGGTACACTAAGATATCGCGGATAATACTCCTGAAAGTTGGGACTTCGGGAGTCAGCGGCGAAAAACAAAAAAGTGGGAAAATTTAGCGACTTTTGTCAATATTGATTTACTGAGTCAGGTAGCTCCACTGTAGCGTGTGAGGCTCGCATTCGGAAGGTGGTGAATTCGCCACCTACCTGACTCATAGGCTTTCTCAAGGGTTTTCCCGGATCCCAGGCAAATGCTGGAAAGGATAATTTATTATATCGGCCAAACTACTGGCACCTGTTTTATATCACCTTCATTTCAACCAGGTCAGAAATGAGCGATGGGCGAGCTGGGCGCTGCTGTGTCTAAACTTTGCGAACTGTAATTGTTGTTCTCTAGTTACCTGATCTGCAGGGGAGGGGGGGTGTGACTGTCGAAATCCATGTGGCCAGTGGCTGCTTGTCGAATCCTGGTGTCGAGATGAATCTCCAGCACACGTTAGGCACCCTCACCGTGGCTCGCGCTCCTCACCCGTGTTGCAACACGCCCGTACGACACTCTCACTTCGTCCCTACCTCCCAGGCGTCTGACATGCAATAGCCTTGTGTGCGCACAGTGTAGGATCCCCTCCACTTGTCCAGTCCTACATTAATTTTAAAAAATTAATTTATGAGTATTAATAAAATAAAGATGTAAAGGTTACAATTAAATACTCTAGAAAGTAAATGTGGTAATTAAAAATTTTGAGGGGAAACTTACTACCACTAATGCAGAAAGATTGTTTTCCGATAGTCCAAGAAAGGATCATGCATCCCCAAACACACACCAACGAAAGTGTATCTGAAAGGAAGAATAAATTATATAAATTAAATTTTGGATAAATTGGTTCGAATTAATAGAAACGAACTAAGGCTGTAGGTAAACACGCATTTATAGACGTCTCCAGCCTCAGTATTTGGCCACAGGTGGAGTAGCCACAAATGCTGAAGAATTTATGGCAGACGAAATTTAATGGCGGCTGATAGCTGACCTCTGATATTCTCTTTCCTGATGTGCAAATAAATTTTATGGGCGCAAATAATATTTGTATCACATGCTATACAGCGTGATTTCACCGCGTGTTTAACTATACACCACAGCAAGGTGTTGCAAGCCTATGATTGGATTTTGTATTGAGCCACCCGCCATTAAATTTTACGTCGGCCACGTATAAGTTACGCCAAAGTCGCTTAGTACGGAAAATAAAATTGGAAAAAGACTGTTATAGTCATCTCGTCTGCTGATTTCCCATGGGTTTATGACCTTAAAATCTATGTAACATTTTGTTTTGATTCAAGTTCTTAAATGTTAGTTATCTCTACTATAGCAGAATGGTTCACTTATGGTTATAAACAAACTCTGTGCGTGATGTCCATAGCAGATGTAAATTTTGTAGCATGTGTATTTATCTATCAAACATTGTAAATATAAATCGGAATGGTGTGATAGTGCATGGCAGGAAGAGTTCCTCAGTGTTGCATAGTTGTCAACTATTTAGTCTTAAGTGGCTGTGCAATATTATTGTAGTAGCGATAAGTATTTTGGTTAGTACCAAATCCGACAGCTGAAATCCAAAGTTTGTTTAAATAGAAAATTTCCTGCTATAATATATGTTTATTTATTTCTTATGTACATATATTTGTAAAGAAAAGCAGGCCCTGTGTTCAAACAAAGTGTTTGTGATTGACTCTTTTAAAGTATTGTGTGTATAATGTGAACTGTGTATGTATAAAGCTTTTGCATGTTTGTTCCTGCAGATATGTTACAACCAGTTACAAGAAAAAGACATATAAACTCTTTTATGCAATCCTACCATTATAAACAGGTTGTTCAGTATCGTGCATATTTAGCTCTTTGCGGCACAAGTGGCAATAATACCTATCAATAACCTATTTATAATAGCTATGACGTAATATCACTATTCGAAATTGTTGTTGTTGTTGGCTAATGCTGGATTTCTGACAATGAAGTCATTAATCCTCTTGCTCTCCAATATTTTTCACTGATGATATTGAAGAGAGCAATAGCAGTAATAGTAACCGCTTTTTAGAGAGCACCATATTTTTATGTTTTGGCGACTATTCGAAATTGCTTTAGCCTATATGAGAGAATATTAAATCACGTTCTGATATTCTAATCTCTGAGAATCGAAGATGCAGAATCCTCTGTTTATTATTATTATTATTATTATTATTATTATTATTATTATTATTATTATTATTATTATTATTATTATTATTATTATTATTATTATTATTATTGACCGCCTCCGTACCACAGTGGTAGCACGCCTGTCTCTGGCGCGAAGGACACGGTTTCGATCCCCGGTACCAGCGTGGGATTTTTCTCCCGCTGGGAGGTCTGGTATGGAGTGCACTCAGACTCATTAGGTCCCTAAGGAGCCAATTGAGTAGCTATTCTGATAGAAAGTTAGCGTCTCTAAAAGGTGAGTAGTCGCCTTACGTCGACGGAGTTGGTGTGCTGACCCCCACCACCCCCAACCTGCACTCCTCCGTGACCTTGGTTACAACTGGAGGACACAGCGGCCGGACGATGAGGGTAATTTCTGCACGTATAGGAGATGCCCTAGTACTATTAGTACTACTATTACTACTACTCTACTGCTACTACAACAACAACTACTGCTAACACTACTACTATCATTAAAATATCATGGTACATATTCTGTACATTATTAAATGTAAAATAAATAAGATGTGAATTTCTAATTACCTACCATGCTATGCTGATAATAAGCAACTTCTATCCCATGAAGGGAGTTCATGAAAATAGCTCTCTTGCTTTTATCGGTTCAACACGCCAGGCAGTAACAAAAGACACGCAGTAAAAGAAGCTAACATCTCCGAATATACGGGCTTATAACAGCTATGAATTGTGAATGAATTAATAATTATTTCCTATACTTTATAATGCTAAGATTGCATAAAATGTTGCATCAATAGTGGATAATCATAATGTGACATTCTTGAAAACTGTCACACAAACTTCAGTGAGTGGACAAATACTCACTTGTCGCAAAATCATCAAGTCTATCCACTTGTTGTATAAATTACTATTATAGCACTTGATTGTATACTGAGTCTACCATGATCATAAGGAAGTTCATAGTTTTGTCTAAATGCAAGGTTATGTACTGTTTTAAAGTAAACAAAACGCGCATGTTTATACATGCATTACCTACTTGTCTCTAAGTGTGTTGTTAACTCTGTTAGCTCTGCAATGTTTACACGGCTAGCTAGAGCTGAAGCAACGAAGGCTTGTCAATCTGTGGGATGCGCAGAAGACTATTTTCGTAAACGTACTGTTATACTGTTCCAGTGCCACAGTATCCGCATAACGGGTTCTAGTATCTAACAGCTTCTCGAGGTATGCATATTGCAGTGAATCAGTAGAGAGGGAGTGGACAGTGGGGGCAGCAGGTATAATGCGGGAGTGGAAGTGGCATGTAGCCTTCAATCGAGCGAAATAATCCGGGTTTACCCAGTAGCATCAAAGTTTAGCGCAGCGCTCGTTGGCAATCTTTCGTTGCGTTACAACTAGCTACTCTCTTTGAACACAAAATGGAACAAACAAGATGTGCATCACGCATTGCTTCGTTTATTCCAACCTGCATTCATAGAACAGCAATAAATCAATATTCAGGAGAGTTAGTGCATATGTTGCAAATGAGGAGACAAGCAATATAAGCGTGCTGTTGCTGGTTGAGTGGAGTGTACAACGTTAGAAGATTGAGACACATTTTGAAAATTTTCGTTTATTTTCCTTTTCTATCTTGATTAATTAAAATAATAATAATAAGAAAACTAAATTACCATTTGGCATTTTTGGTATGAGGCCATTAGCATTAGAAACTATAAGGTTAGATTGCATTAGAAAATCTAAAATATTGCAAGGTTTTTAATTTTATAATATAAACATAGATAATGCATTAAACTTTTCGCTGATGATGATAAACGTCAAAAGAAAGCTATGAAACCAAAGTGGTTATTTTTATACGCATATTAAACAAATATTAGTGGCACGAAATATAATTTTATTGTTTCAAGGTAAACATTTGGTTTCACGTAGGTGAACATTGCTTTGTTGAGCTTTAATGTAATTCGTTTGAGTTAGTAAACATGATTACTTTAGTTTGTGGTACTTGTTCTCATCTGGATTAAACGTCCATCCTTTGAAGGACTTTACCAGAGGCGTGATACAAGACACTCAGGGTTTGAAACTGCCCATTTACTCTTCCCCAACCCTCCACTGTACGGAAATGGCTAAAACAGCTTTTCCGAAATTTCATGAATTTGTAATTATTGATGTTGTATATATTACTGTAGATATATGTGTCTGCTTACCAGTTTGTAATTATTAGAAGTGGTACTTGGCATCAGAGACATCTAGTAAGTAAAAAACTACAGGGTAAACGGAAAGGAACAGAATTTCACATCTCCAGTGGCTGGTATCACGTTATTTCAATCACAATTAGCCAACATTTAGAGAATGAATGTTACATAATCCAGATGAGAACAAAGAAACTATTAGTGAATGTATGTTTATGTTAATCGAACCACGGTTTAAGAATGTGTAAGCACTCAATAGCACTTAAACTGAAAAGAAGTATTATATTCTGAGGGCAATGTAAAGCAAAATATTTAGTGTTTGTGTAATAAATCTGTTTTTTTCAAAACTGCTGAAAAATAAAGTATATTTTCCTGATTCTTGCTCTTTTTCCTTATTCCTTAGCACAATCCTTTAATCAGTCAGAAAAACAAATGCATAAGTGAAAATATCAAATGCTAAAATAAAATGAATATGAAAGAATTATAATTATCCAAATGAGCTAACAAGTCGCTGCCTACATTTCCATAATGCTCCCACATATGTAGGTACTTACCCCTTAAACTTATGGAATTAGTGTCTATTCATGGAATAAGTCCACTACGGTAAAGTAAATATCATTATGCAGGCCATAAAAGCAGTTACAAAGTAGGTATATATTTCATCTATTATTACTATGCCATGACCTTTTATTCTTTCATTTCCAGAATGTCTTGGTTGAATTTACTTACTAGTCTTCTGAACATTTCAAAGGTTTCATCCTGAAAAAAAAAAGCCTTCAAGGATTCCTAATTATTTTAATGTTATGTTGAATAGGTGCTACAGTATTGTGTCGCGGGTGTCCTGAATGTATTATCAAGCTCATATTTTGGTTATCATTCACTTAAATTTACTTTAATTACTAAATAGCTACTTTAATGCAGCTCCTGCGAGGATAAGAAAGTCAAACAAAATACTGTATTTGTTTCCAAAGAAACAAAACAAGTGATAACCAATAACAACACCCAAGGTAATGTTTTTATATGAAATACATTTGTATTTCGATTTTGTATTTCAGACTGTCTTAAGCAATGGTTTAATGTTTTCGGGTTTCTAATATTTTCATTCTGGATAGCAAAGCACAATTAATTATTTAATTTTATGAAACTCCTACGTAACCTCGAAAGACTTTACCTTTGTCAAACACGTAGTTCAAACATTGCCAACACAAGAATAATTATTTACGCTTTCATGGCCTCAAAAAATAACAAAGGAACAGTTCAGCTCATGTCATATTTTTGTTCATCTCTTGTGTGAGATCGATCATGGAACAATAACACAGTCAAATTTTGGCCTTTCTTTTGAGGGATAAGTCGTCAAACCTAGCCGTCGTTATCTAACACGGGCTAAACACGCACTAAGCCAGGCGTTTTAGCCTAACACGGGCTATATTTCATAACACAGGACTCTGTCATTGTGTTCATATACGCACACTAACCAGGCGTCGTAACGGGCTAATGTCGATAACACAGGACCCTGTCATGCCGTTCACACACACACACGCACGCACGCACGCACGCACGCACACACACACACACACACACACACACACACACACACACACACACACACACACACACACACACACACACACACAGGCGTCGTAACCTAACACGGGCTAATTTTGATATCACAGGACTGCCCGACTGAGGTTTCTACTTCCTTTATTACATAAACACAATAAGTAATGGAATATTTTATTGCACTCCAAAATGTAATGCCGCGATTTTATCGAAAATACATGTTTTGAAAATTCCTGAATATATGACGGAATAAAAGGCACTTTTAGTAAACAATCTGGGTGTGTATATGTGTCTGTATGTGTGTGTGGGGGGGGGGGGGGGGGGGTATGCGTACGTGTCTGTCTGCCAGTCTTTGAGCAGTATAATTCAGAATCATCCAAGGATAGATTTAGATTTTCAATCTACCATTTACATGGAACATTTTTGGAATATTTAGATGTTCGCAAAATGGCTCTAGCAATTTTGATTAAATTACCATATGTTTATCGAGCGAGATGACTCCGCGGTGACGTGTGAAGCTCCCATTCGGGAGGTCGTGTGTTCGGTTCCCACGACCGACTTACCTGATCCATTGGTTTTTTCGGGGTTTACCCGCGTCGCCAGGCGACTGGTGGGTAGGTTAATTTTGTCCCTCGAATTTCCTCTCCCTCCATTTAACTTCACTATTCATTTCATTCATCCTTTCATCCGTTTGGTCTATTTCAGGGCAGAAGGTATCAGCAGACGTTCGGATGCAGCAGCCGGGCTGTGGATCGTGTCCACACCGAGGCCCTTGAGCTACGGAGGGGGTCCTGCAGGCGGCGCTCTGCGCGAACCAGTGGGGCCAGTGTACTGGCTGGTGTCAGGGAGCTTCTAACTGGGAAAATGCAGGAACCTTTCTCTCTCCTGTGGTTTGGCCGCCTTCTGTCTCCTCTCGCCTCACCCCTCCTTCCCGGGGGCGCCCTCTCGGGGCACAGGCACAAAAGAGCTCTGAGGACGAAGTGCCGAAGTTCCCCTTCGTGTCTGTCCTTCTACCTTCTTCTCCATATGTTTAAGATCTTTTAATGATAAACTGTATTTCTTGAATTTTCCAGCCTCTGATGTCCTTTTCATTCAGAATGACTTTTACATAACTGGTAAATCACAAGAAACGGACAAAATCGTACTGCACAAGCACTCATTAAAATATAGAATTTAAGCCAAAAAAGGAGCATTTTTGTTACTATCCGAATCTGTAAAGAAATGGCGTTTCTCATTTAAAATAAGAAAGTTGCAATCATTTCCAGTTAAACCGGAAACAGCAAAAGTTCGTCAGCATAATGTTTAAGTTCCCTGAACACGACTATCTCCGCACACCGAGTTTCGTGTTAATCAGCCATAGGTTTGAAAAACTGTTCAAATGATGCAGGACTTTCAGCTAATCTTGCATGGCAGTTTGCCGCACTATTATTTGATAAATGACGCCGATATTTAACAGCAGAATTATTTTTGCTTTAAAATGTGAATCGTGTGACACATTTGGGATAGGGCAGTAAAATCATTGTTTAAAGCTGAATATCTTGAACTTTAAAAAAACCTGATAGGAAAATTTTAAACGCTTCATTGTTTATCGAAGACAAATTTGAGACAACATTTTTAGCCAGATTGACTGAAAAGCTTGAGGAGTGGTGATGGGGTATCTATTTTTATGCTTAGTAGAACCACAATCGCCAACTTCATCTTTTAAACATGCGTCCTTCACTACTGCATACACATTATGCCTGATTCCCGTAAGCACATGCAAGTTATTGCCGCCAGAGCGCAGCACTTGCTGTTGCACGGAGTTTATTGTATAAAAATCTATGTTGCACTATTTCATGTTAATCGCGGTAAACATTTGTAGAAATTGTCGTGTTAGCTTTCTTATAGGTGCAAGGAGAATAGGGGGATACAGTGGGCTTTAAGAGATAGTCAAATGTTTTAAAAGTTGGTCCCTATGTGACGGCGTTGAAATTCCGACCTATTTGCATGGTACCTACAATGATCAGAAAATTGAAGACAAAAATAAGAATATCTCGGAAACGGCTCCTCACAAAAAATAAATAAATAAAAGAAACGTTATACATATTGTGTTGCTTTAAGGAAGATTTTATCTACATCTCACAATTTATAAGTTATTTTTGGGAAAACGAGAATTTTCGTAAAGTATTTAATTCAAAGGGCACTCTGGGGTGGGAAGATTTTCTTGCAAATTTGGAAGATGCTGAACTTAAAAACCACGTTTGGTATTTAACTGACTTTTCGTTTTTGAGTTGTGCTGTTCACCTGCACATGTACACACACGCACAAAAACACCTACGCACACACACTCAAACACACACGAACATTCTAAAAAAGTATTCTGGGATCCTGAAGCTTATTTTTCGACTGAGATCTCGATATTGAATCTTAAGGTGAGATGCACTGCTTTTTCTACGTAAGGCTAAGATGGGGCAAACGGAAAGACTAAGGACAATGTCAAAGTGAAGGCCTACTAATTATTGCGAGACCATAAACAGTTTATTAATAGAAGCACTGAACATTCATTTAAGCGAACTGAAAATGAAATCTTCTGAATTATGATACGAGAACAGTAACAGCTTGTTTGGGGCAACATTTTTAGTCATCACTCATACATTACACAGGAAACCTAACGTGGTACCAGTTTATCCCTTCCTTATAACACTGTTGTACTCCTTGCAGACATCCTCTTTATCATAAGCAAGTTTGTTCTTAACTTTTTGAGCTTTCGCTGTTGTTGCCTTTTCCTTTTCAGCGCTGGTAGTTTTCCTAAGTTTTAGATCATTTATAAATTCTGGACTAGTTATAACCTCATATTTTCTGGATTTCCTTTTGATCCTTAGTTTACTTTTAATGTCCAGGAAATATGTTGGAGTAGGACTTAGCTGCTCGATGTTTATCGAGGTCATAGAAGCTTCAGTCTTACCTTCTTGTGTTGTTCCCATTATCTGGGATTGCCTCCTGAAGATTCTCCAAGGCAGCTTGATTCTGAGATTCAAGAATCAAATGTTCAACACCAGGTTCTCTATTTTCATATGAGAATGAACACTGGCTGAAGTTAACTTCAATAAATATGAAGCATTCTATTATTCACATCTATAAATGTTTTAAAAGTTGTCTTGAATTAACTGCGAGCGAAAAATGCGCTGGCGTTTTGGCCCAAAATATTTACTGAAACAAAGTATTTACTATTGAAAATAGAAGAAGACGTAGTAGGTTTTGACAGAGCCATGGCTACGCGTAGTCTGAGTTCAGTGCGGCAGTTACCCCAGGTTCACTGTTCCTGGCGGGGTCGAGCAAGTTCCTCGTAAAGTCACTTGGCGCGCTGAAGGTCGGAGAGCATGCCACCGGTGCATTCAGAGCGCTCTTGCCACCAGTTGCATCTGTTTACATGTCTGGTTTACACAATATATCAATACAACTTTAACGTACGCACGGTTTCTCAATACACAGTGATTCCAACATCGTGTCCCTAAGGAAATTGCACTAAGGCCCTGTTGCATAACATTTAATCTGGGTTCAACGACCTGTAACAGAGTTTCAGTCAAGCTGCACTTAGAATTTTGATTGTATAAACCTTGATCTAAGTTCATGACATATTGATCTGAGATCAAATGTGACTGGTGAATTTTCTCTAGTTAACTTGATTGTACTTAGATCAGAAAAACTGTAGAAGAGAGAGAGACAGAGAGAGAGAGAGAGAGAGAGAGAGAGAGAGAACAGTACAGCTTTAAATAAAATAATAAAGTGGTAATGCATTTATGTACTCATTTGGACAATAGAAGCATTTTTTCAAATTGTATTATAATCCTAAAAGCATAATGTTTCCAGGAGAACCAAAAATTGATTACTTCTAACCTAGAAAATGTTTCACAAATGTTAAAATGTGAGGTTATTGTATTCTAGACTTACTTCTAGAAAAAGTCAAATGAATTTGCAATTATGTTGCTCAAATTAAAAGAAAATGTGTAGAATTTAAATTTTCTTTGGTCCAATAATTGGTAAAACATACAAATAAAAAACGAGCAATAAAGTAAATAAATTTAGCCTCCAATTTAAATCTCCAGCGGCTTCCTTCCATACAGTTTCTTTCTAAGAAACTGAAACTTCGTCGCTTTTTTGTTTCTTTTTGATTCCATTATATGCGTATACTTTGCAATGTCATATAGATGCACTACAGCTGTCAAGAAGGAGGAGCAAAGGTCAGTGAATGTAGCGAAATGTAGCTGTCCCACCCCACACCTTTCTGAAGACGAAGACAAGCTACTCTGTTACATCATGTGGGTTATTCACATATGAGGGTTTCCCAGGGAGATATGATATGTCATCCTATGTGTTTTTGTTAACCATGCTGGTATATCATGTTCTTTCCGACTAACCGCAAGCTTTTCCCTGATATGGCCACACTTTTTACCAATATCCGCTTCCTGGTGCAGGGATTTAAACCATTTCCCAGGAGTAGCCATTCTCCTCCTCTTTGTCCAGTCCTGCAACAGGAAACTCTGAGGTTGTACTTCATCCGGTAACTCCTCCTTAATGTCTATTTTTATAACACGGGCTATTTAAAGTTGCGGCAATAGACGGAGCAAACACGCAATGACTGTCCACAAGAATGCATTGATGCCGAGAGAACGCATATAAACTATATGTTTCCATGGGAAATTGAAATCGATTTGAATGATATGCCGGATAAATGCCCAAGTTGATGGCCATCAAATGTATCTCGTGGCTACGCAAAGAATATCATTTCAAAACTCCCTTTTAAAATATTTGACTTCGTCTCAGCCTCCTGAAATGTATAATGAAATCACTTCAGTAACCTATCAGGATTAGCATGAAGCACGCATGAAAATAAGATTTTAAAGGAAGAATTTGTAGATGTATAAAAACCTGATGTGTTGCACTCACATGACATTCTCTACTCTTATTGTAACCATTCTTATTCCTATATGTGCTTCGTGTTAGTTGAGATAAACATGCGCAGAATTCATCTTATTGGGTATTTCCTTGTAGGTGCAAGGAAATATGGAAATACAGTAGGCTTTGAGCGATAATTAAATCTTTTAAAGCTTTTTTTCTTTTTTTTCAAATGAGAGGTCAGTATTTATTTTTGTTATCTCTAGGCTATGCAAAGAGAACGGATCACATAGTGATCAGGTTTAAAACATTCATATATAACATTGCTATATTTTTCTCATGTACCTACAAGAAAATTAGCAATAAGATAATTTCTGTACATGTTTATCTGGATTAACATGAAGTACATAGAGCAATAAGCGTTTATAAGAATAATTTGTACAAACAATATAACTCGAAAAACGGAATGACAGATGAATGTCACACTTGGTGCTTAAGTTTTAAATCTTCCGAGTATGTGTCAAGAAGTTACGCGGATAAAGTTTTTCCAGGGAATTTCCTTATACGGAGGACACAATAATTGCTCTATGCAACGAGGCTCATTTGAGCATCATTTCATCCATTCATTTATCGTCCGATATGATGTATCAGGTCAGAGGACGTTAAACCTAAAACAAGAGAGTAAAGGAAAAAAAAAAAAAGAAGAAGAAGAAGAAGAAGAAGAAAAAAAACACCAACAGTTGTTTCTCAAGTAAAAGTGCCCAGTATTACAATGGAACTAAAAGGTGAGTATGCAAATAAAAAAAATGAAATCAGATGTTATAAGATTGAATTTACTTTCACTTACTCAGTGCATTTATATAATCAACATTTTTTACTCTCTCTCTGTCTGCCTCTCTCTCTCTCTCTATCTACCACATAATAGAGGGAGGAAGTATTGTTTCACCAGAGCTCCACTGAAAAAAAACATGATAAGCAGAAACGCCCATCCGTCCCTCCCTCCTTCCACCCCTCCCTCTATCCATCTACGTGTGAAAATCATTACTCAAAAAACATAAGGCCGGATATATACCAAACTTGGTATTTAGTTGAGTGACTTCTAAGGAACTGACTGGAAAATGTGCAAGAAAATACCTATTCCATAATACCCTTCACATAGTATTTTCTGCAAAATGGGTAACAATTTTCATACAACTCCCACATGTTAAGGATATTTACTTGATGCAGTATTATTGGTTATGGTAGGTGTTGTGTTGGAGTGTTTTGTTTCCCATTGTTTGATTGTTTGCATCATATCGTTTGCAGTTGGCCTAGTGCGATTATCTTTTGTCTTCATTGTAAATGTTATATATATTAACGAATAAAATTGTGATAATAAATACACTAATATTATTTCAATTGCGGCCTCCAGAGCAAAGAAGACTATCTCATTAGAAAGACTAAAAGTTAATACATCGACGTAACATATAATTTTCACGGGGGTCGCGTCTCAAGGAAAATTATCAGCTGTAAATTGTGAACATACTTCATACCCGTACCACGACCGAGATAGGAGAGAAAGAGTCATCGCAGTTCATCGAAAGAGTTAGCCGGATCTTTTATACGAGAAAAGAATTCATCATACCGACCCTTCAAAGTGACGACGAGCAGAAGATTCCCTTCATACTGGTGACGGGAGATACCAGCCGGAAGAGACTCCTTCATACTGGCGCCCAACGTGGGGCGGCTCGAATACAGGCGTATGGAGTAAAAATATGTACCTGGACAAAGAGTGAAAAGAAGACATTTTGACGGAGTATCCTTTTTCTTGTGCTCCAGAATTCAAGTAAGACTAGTACTAATTTATGATACTACGCAATAAGAAAATTGTACAGAAGATGGAAAAAGTTGATAAAGATAATGATAGTGTAGAGAGGGAAGTGAGTGATAAGTTATCAGTAGAAGGTAGAAAGAATGTAGTATGTAAGGAATCTGAAATAGGATTGAAAGAAAAATTGGAAGCGATGAACAAAAATACAGCAGATATAAAAGCAGATGTAGCAAAACTAAGAGAGGATAGTGTTAGAAATGTAACAGAACTAAAAGCAGATGTAGCAAAACTAAGAGAGGATAGTGTTAGAAATGTAACAGAACTAAAAGCAGATGTAGCAAAACTAAGAGAGGATAGTGTTAGAAATGTAACAGAACTAAAAGCAGATGTAGCAAAACTAAGAGAGGATAGTGTTAGAAATGTAACAGAACTAAAAGCAGATGTAGCAAAACTAAGAGAGGATAGTGTTAGAAATGCAGCAGATTTGAAGGAGGATAATGCCAGAAATATAAATAAATTGTCACAAGAAATTGAATTATGTAAGAAGGAATGTACAGAAAGAATTGAATCAAGTAACAATGATATAGCTAAATTAGGTGAGTTAGTAAGCGTGATAAAATTAGGACAGGAATCAAACGCAGTAGAAATAGCTAGGCTAGGAGAATTGATAAATGAAGTTAAGTTAGGACAGGAGAAGACAGTGGTAGAAATGAAAGCTGAATTAAGTAAAGAATTTGATGAAAAACTAGCAGAACAGAATGCAAAAATTGCAAAGGTAGGAGATGAATTGAGAACAGAGATAGTCGTGGTAGAACAGAGTTCTAAAATGTATCAAGATGGAATTAGGTCAAAACAAAATGACATTGATGTAAAAATTGATAGTTTAGAAAATGTTGTAAAGGGTATAAGCGCTGAGATGCAGTCACAGCGAGAAGAATTGAATAAAGTAAAGGAGGAAGCCAATGTAAATGTAAATAGAATAAATGAAACGGTTACAAAGGAAAAAGAATTTACAGGAAGGCTTTCCCAAGTTGTGATTGCTCTACAGGCTGATAGAGTTAATGACAATCATGATCAATTTGTGAGTGAATGCAAAAATATGACCAATACTGATGCACTTGACAATAACAGTAATATGGCGGACTTTCAGGAGAATGATTTAGCTATGCCAATGCACTCCCCTAGTCAAAACCATAATTGTCACGCTAGTCACTTGTTCCATGACCTAACCCCTCCGTCATTTGACGAAGAAGCCGGTGATAATCCAAAAATTTTCATAAAAGAACTGGAGGATTATTTTAGGATCAAACGAATTCCGAACGAGATACGAATGATGGTGGTTAAACGCTGTCCTAAGAAAAATCATAAAACAAATTTTAGTAGGGAGGGGCATAGAACCCCTGAAAGTTGCAAAAAAAAAAAAAAAAAAAAAAAAAATCGAAACATTGTCAAGAGAAAATATTTTTGTATTCAACGATGACATGTTTTTCAACACAGTTGTTATATTGTTGTACAATTACATTGTTGTGGGGAGATCATCACAGTACATGCAACATTGTATGGCTGAAAACAATTTTCCCAAAATAGAATTAGTTGCATATACTGTGATGAGGGGCATTTGATGCAGTATTATTGGTTATGGTAGGTGTTGTGCTGGAGTGTTTTGTTTCCCATTGTTTGATTGTTTGCATCATATCGTTTGCAGTTGGCCTAGTGCGATTATCTTTTGTCTTCATTGTAAATGTTATATATATTAACGAATAAAATTGTGATAATAAATACACTAATATTATTTCAATTGCGGCCTCCAGAGCAAAGAAGACTATCTCATTAGAAAGACTAAAAGTTAATACATCGACGTAACATATAATTTTCACGGGGGTCGCGTCTCAAGGAAAATTATCAGCTGTAAATTGTGAACATACTTCATACCCGTACCACGACCGAGATAGGAGAGAAAGAGTCATCGCAGTTCATCGAAAGAGTTAGCCGGATCTTTTATACGAGAAAAGAATTCATCATACCGACCCTTCAAAGTGACGACGAGCAGAAGATTCCCTTCATACTGGTGACGGGAGATACCAGCCGGAAGAGACTCCTTCATACTTAATCAATGAAATCTATTTTTTATGTTATCTGCGTATATCTTCTAGAACTTCAGTTTTCTATGATTATGCATGTGTTGCGAACTAGAGATGGCAAAAACGGTACTCATAGGCGTTGCTTTCTTTCAGGCTCTTCAGATGTTTTTTCACATGTGGTGTAACGTGTGCTTTCACATCTTATGACTTGCGGAAGAAAGGCATTTTCACCACCCCAGTAGGTAAACAGTCTCTACATGAAAAAGTATACATCATTAAAACGCATTTCTAATTTACGTAATTGTTATGCTATTAACGATTGTTGCTGTGGATTTGAATTTTCGAATCAATTATTTTAAGGTATTTTAATTACCAAGTCAATATTATTTTGTTTTTCGTAATGCGAGCAGTATAGAATTTCAAAGCGAACCTATATTGAATCTATCGGCCAATCTATACCGTGCTGTCAATGAACTGAAAGCTCTCGGACAGGGTTAAGCCGCAAATTTCTATTTAGCGTTTGAAATTGACGAATAATGTACATCTACTTACCTTGATATACAGTTTCAGATCCAAATGCGCACTTTACTTCACCAACAGTTCCACTAGGCTTTGATGACTTGGAACAGGAAATATATTGTGGTGCCAAAGTATGTCCAACACATTAATTCATTACATGTTTCAGTTGGTTCAGAAATATCAGATAATTGACCAGACATAAGGTAAATAAATTAAATACGCATATATTGTTAAATATGCACCAACCCTCAAAATATGCATTTGCATATACATTTTTGAAATATCCAGCTTCTAGTAATAATTTACATGAAATGAGTAATTATTGGAACACTCAACTTTTCCTGATTACTTTGTTTCATAGATAGAGGCGTTAAATTATCGTATACGAATTATCACGTAGTCATTCTTTTGTTTTGTACAAATTATACTGGGTCATTCTTTTCTTTAGCTAGTGTACCAACTGTATTCCATAAATCGCTGAAAAACAAATTATTACAAATTATAATCGATTAAAAATCAAAATAGAACTACATTTCAATTTGCCATCTGTGGTTTTGACAATTTGTTTTTAATAACTTATTTACTTCTCCAGAAGAAAGGTTATTTGTTAATGTTAAACATAAAGTTAGATTAATTTGAGATTTTAAACTGGTTTTCTGTTATAATAACCGAAAAGATTGAAACATATGCAATTCTTGGTTTCGTTTTCCTCAGTTGGCAGTGCTGAGTAAATCGATCTACACTAATCGAACTGAGTATATTTAGACTATTTTTTTAAAATGAAATTTGGCATTTTCTGGTCAGATCTTTGCATTATGGTATTTAAATTCATATTCTATTCATGAAATAGTCCAGATAAATTTCATTCGACGGTATGACCTTCTTAATTAAATTTTCTCGCTCCGCTCGAGAATTTATTATTTAGCCCAGACGTATTATGCTATTACTTGTGATAACATTTCCGGTATTCTTAGCTTCAGGCCAAATGGTTTATTACCAAGAAACGAATGCACGAACAAAACATGTTTAAAATATTGGTTGTTTTGTAAAGCGCCTACTTTTCTTCTCTTTTTTAATTAGTTTTTGTACAAGAAGAGAATTGGCAGCTGCAGTTGAGAGTTTATTCAGGTGTGAGCTACTTGCGAAGTTCTTGAACCAGAGCAACTCTGAGCGTTATGCCACTTCCGGCGGAGTATGCGCAGTGAACCTCATCGGAGAAAGGGAGGGAACTAGAATCCTCCCATCCGGTGACTCTGTGTCTATTTGCGGAACACTGCACAAAAATCTCGGCACTAGAAACTCCCTACACCACACCAACACTAACAAGAACCTGCTGGCTCTTGCTTTTCGACAGTTATTATTTACACAGGGGCGGCTTTTCCTACTGCACGGAAAATGATGTTTATAGGAGTGTTTCGCGTGAGCATTGACAAGCAATTTCTGGTGCATGGCGGTGAACAGCAAGATTCCTGAAAACAAAGGAACACTGCCAGCACGTTTTACATTCACAACCCTATTGTTTATTTTATAAAGCTGCTGCAGTCTATTTCTCGAAAGTTCATTTATCTATCTACATCCTATTAATAAAGATAAATCCTTGCAGAATTAGTTTCATTGTAGATAAAGTCACCTTTACTACGTATTGAGCCTCCCTGAATTAAAAAAAAGTCTGATGTTTTGCACTCACATGACTTTCTCTACTCTTGTACTAACCATTCTTACAAACTCTTATTCCTATATCTTCTTCGTATTAGTTAAGATAAACATTTGTACAAATGATCTTAATGCTTATTTCCTTGTAGGTGCAAGGGGAATATTAGAATACAGTACTCTCTGAGCAATAGTCAATGCTTTTAAAGTGTCTTTGCACACTTAACATATAAAAAACTGAACAACGATGTTCCACTTCCCCAGTTTTAAGATTTCCGAAACTGACACACACAAGGAATATCTCCGAAATGGTTCACTCTACAAAAAAATTTATTTAGGCATAAATTGTATGTTTTAGCGAGATCCATATTCTTAGTGTGTTAAGAATTTGTCTATCGCTTACAGTTTATGCGTTGTTCAAAAGTCAACCAAAGTAAACAGGACTACATAGGCCATAGTCAGAAAATTCAAAATATACATTTCATTTGCCATACAAATATCTTAAACATATGACATTTTAATCAAGATCGTTAGAGCCATTTTCAAGAAAGTCAACATTTTTGAAAAATTTTGATGTATAGGGTAGTAATGGAGCTATTTTTACTTTCCCTAATGGTAAGTGTCAGTCTGTGGACAGCATAACTCAAAAACGAAAAGTCGGTTAAAAACCAAATTTGGTATTTAAGTTTATTGTCTTTCAAGGATGCGACACGAAGATTTTGAAGAAAATAGCCCCAACCTAAGCTACCCTTTACGTGGAAAATTTTTCGAAAATTTTTATTTTATTTCGATTTTGATTAAAATGTTATATGTTTGAGATATTTTGATGACAAATGAAATGTATATCTTGAATTTTCTAGCTATAGCCCCTGTAGTCGTATTTACTCTGGACGACTTTTGCATAACTGGCAAACTTGTTAAATTACACAATTTGTGTCTCAATAAATTTTCTTGTAGGGTGAACCATTTCGGATATATTCCTTGTTGTGTGTGTGAGTTTCTGAAAACTTAAAACTTTCGTGAAATGGAACATCGTTGTTCATTTTTTATATAAAATGTGTGCAAAGAGAACGGAATCTCAAAGCTTTAAAAGATTTGACTATCGCTCAAAGCCTACTGTATTCTAATATTCCCCTTGCACCTACAAGGAAATAAGCAATAAGATAATTAGTACAAATGTTTATTTCAATTAACACGAAGGTGAGTGAGTGAGTGAATGTGTAGGGTTTAAGGGCCCGTCGATAACGAGCTTATTTGGACCAACACGAAGAAGATATAGGAATAAGAGTTTGTAAGAATGGTTAGTACGAAAGTAGAGAAAGTCATGTGAGTGCAACACATCAGAGTTTTTAGTTATGCTGTCCACAGACTGACACACAGACAGGCGCACACACACACACACACACACACACACACACACACACACACACACACACACACACACACACACACACACACACACACACTCGGACCTTTTTCTAAGAATGCTTTGTTTTTGCATTCAGGGGGTCTTAAAAATATATTTCTGGTGAAAACTCGACATCGAATTCTTGGGTGGGATACAATACTTCCCCTACTTACCAGTAGAGAAAGTAAAAACGAAAAGTCAGTTAAATGCCAAATTTAGAATTTGAGTTCAGGATCTTCCAAGCAACTTCAGAGTATACTTTACTTAGAAATTTTTCAAAAATTTTAAGCTTATCAATAATGTTTTTTTTTTTATTTTGATTAAAATAACATGCATTTTTATAATGAGTGAAATGTGTATTCGAATTTTCTGGGAATTTTCTTAGAATTGATTTTTATTCTGGATGACTTGTGCATAAACAACAAGACCTAGATAAAATCTTACTTCAGAAAAATGAAGATCTCATCACTTTTTTTTTTTTGACTGTACCATTTTGGAGATGTTCCTTGTTCTTCGTCTGAATTTTCCAATACTTATGTTTTTCTCGGATATATAGCGAGTAGCTATTAAAATATTTAACTATCACTTAAAGCCAGAATTCTCATTTTTCCCTTGGCCTAGATGAAAATTAGCAATAAGACAATGTTTGCAAATGTTTATCTAGTTGAAGCACTTGTAGACAGAAATAAGCGTTTGTAAGCAAGAGTAGAGAATGTCACGGGAAGGATGGGTAAGTAGTTCAGAAAATGCATGGTTGTAATCATTCTGAGGGTGTATTGCTGCGATGTGGTTTTAGAAGGTGTTTATGGCTAAATAATTTTCATCAGTAATACTTTGTGTTATTTCTGTCAGCCAAATTTTCGCGGTTCAATCCCGACCGGGTCCGTGTTGTGCACTTTACGATAAAGTCCATTTATCACTCACTTTGTGAACATGCGCCCTACCTTGGCGTACTTTCAACAAGCAAGTTACCTTCCGGCCATGTGGACATCCAAATGACTGTTGATCTTATCGGTATCTCCTCAATATCGTCGTAAAACTTTTGCTTTTCTTCTGCCATATCACGTGAATATTTTTGTAATATATAGTTTTCTGCACGAATTTTAGTATTCACGTTTCCTTGAGAACTGATGCGACATCAAGATAAGGCACGTTTTACAAAAATCTGTTTTCGCGTGTAATCTGGGGTTCTATTGTGTTGGACATGTCCGCCAAACTCACAAAGGATTTCTCGGACGACTAGCTGGCGCCGTGTTTCTATTGTCTGCATCCCAAATGAGCATATGTTTCCGACCGTTCTAAAATAATTTACAGAATACTACTAAAATTAATATCACATCGATACTCATATATCTTATTATATACGTCAAATGATGTTGTGGCTGTATGACATTAATTAATTAAAATAAAATGCCTTACTTTGCTTATATCATAGACATTAGTCAATTATATTACTGCATATATACGTTAGAATAACTTGTAACATTTTTAACAAAATTCTCATAAGAGGAGTAACATTAAAAGTAATTTGAAAATGGCTCTAAATGAAAATGGATGGTGGTATACGAGTATTTTAAAAATATATTACGAATATGTTGATCTTCACCAAATGTTAAGGTGTTGCAGATACTTATGAGATATCATCTTCCCCACACTCCTTGCCAGAGCGATAGGTTTTGATCAAATTGACACAATGCTAATTGGTCTTCCTCTCAGTACAACGCACTTCAAAAACTATCTGTATTTTAGGAGAAGGCAAGAAGAAGATTTTTTTTAAACAATATGAACACTGCAGAGTAAGGATAAATTTTCATGGAGTTTTCTGAGCAACTAGACGACGTAGAGCTGAGTAGAGGATATTTTCACCAAGACGGCATTAATTGCAAGATCCTTTGACGACCGGACAATTTCCAGGAACCTGTGGCTACCGAGTTCTTCCGACTTCTTTCTATGGGGTTACATAAAAGACAGAGTTTATGTCACACATCCCCAGACATTGGACGATCTGAAACACAGCATTACACGAGACATTCAAGCTGTTGACAACACAGTCCTCCAACGAGTAGCCAATAACATGGAACGACGTCTTGAGTTGTATCTTATGCAGGATGGAAGACATTTTCTACATTTGCTGTAGAGGTAATTAATCTCCCAAAATTTCTCTGAATTTCAAGTATAAGTTGTCACTAGCATAACTCGTTTTTAAAGAATTAAATAAATAAATGTGTCAATTATTCATGAATCATCTTGTATAACGTAATGGAATGCCATTTAATGTCACTTTGGAATGACTTTCTCAAAAGAACACTGAAATAACAATTATAAAAGGCCAAATTGTGGGCAGGTAGATTCGAAAGGAAAATCCTTATTAAACACCGCAATTCATGTGTTCTTCTTTAAATTCCCCTGGTTACTCTAAAAGTATTAGGGGGTTTTCGCTGAAAGACTTCCATGTTTTCGTATCTTTTGCCATTCTCTTTAATTCCATCATATTTTGTTAACTTTCTTCCGCAATTCATCTACACAATTCTCATATGTGACTCTGTCTTCCTCCTTCTAGCCTTACTTCCAGAAACTGTTTTGCCTTCCTTCCCTCATCCATTCGTGATACGTGACCGAACCATCGTAATTGTGTTTGTGTTAATCGCTTCTCAGTTGAGTTGTTGCAAATCCCTTCTAATTCTTTGATTTCTTATTAGATCTCTTTTAGTTTTTCCTGTTATACGTCACAGGCTTTTCATTCCAGATTCCGTTATTTTACTTATATATTTCCCTCTAGCTGGCCAGCTCTCGCTTCCATATAATAGGATAGGTTCCAGTACAGCCCTATATATTTTGAACTTAGTTTGGGGGTGTATGGCAACTCATATCTTTGTAGGGCAAATTTCAGATTTTCAGTGAATGCTCCAATTCAGATATTTTTCTGGATATTTTCTACTGAGGCTCCTAACGATTCTGATTAAGTCTCGTACATCCTGTTAACTCCGATCTACCCGGAGTCACGTTACTTAAAAGTTGACTTGTCAACTATACTTCAGTACTCACATGAAACGTTTAAAACAAAATAACCCACTGCTGTACTTTGCGTAATAATGAGATAGTGAATGGCCAGAAAAAAAGGAAATGGGCTCTCCACGGGGGCATGACAAGGCACGCAGGCACGCGAGCGACGACAGACATTTAAACCTAAGTGGTTCTTTTCAGCAAGGCAGAACAAAAACTCTTCCCCTGGTTATATCTATCTCAATATCCTGGCGCGCGACCTCAACAAGGAACATGCTTTACGGGTTAAAACGGGCCGGTAACTGCCTCTGCAGGCAACAGTGGTTCATGTCTGCTTTAGGAGCAATGGGCACAAATGAATTAAAATCCAACCCAGATAAAAAAATTGGGTGTGTTGCACTCACATGTCTTTCTCTACTCTTGTACTAACTATTCGCACAAACTTTTATTCCACTGCCTTCAACATGTTAGTCGAAATAAACGTTTGTACAAACTATCTTATTATTAATTTTCTTGTAGGTACAAGGGGAATACAATATGCTCTGAGTGATAGTCAAATATTTAACAGCTGAAGGCGTTGAAATTCCGCTCTCTTTATACGGCTAAGACATAAAAAAATGAATAATGCATTCCATTGAGAAAAGTTAAAGTATTGCATAACTCATGCAAATAACAAAGAATATATCCAAAATAGTTCTCACACACACACACACACACACACACACACACACACACACACACACACACACACACACACACATACACACACACACAAATCATAGACGAAGGGACGTTTTCCTAAAAATTCTTGTTATTTTGGATTCATGGGCCTCAAAACATTTCTGGTAAAATCTTAACATCGAACCACGACGCATATGGTTTATGCATGATGAGACACCAACCCATTTTCTATGCATCGTGTCCCATAGATACTTAAACTAAACATTTAATGGACGATGGATTGGTCGAGGAGGTCCAATAGCATGCCGCCCCCCCCCCCCCCCCCCCCGCCATTCGCACGCCCCTGAACAGTATAACTGTCTAAAACGAAACGTCTGGAAGATTTTCAAACAACATTCCTCCAACCCAAACTACCCTTAACAGGGAAGATTTTTTAAAACCTCTTACTTTCTCAAAAATGAAGATAACCATTGCGTTTAAAACAGGACATGTTTAAGATATTTACATATGTAAAAATGAAATATGTATCTCTAATGTTCTAGGAATAGCCCGTGAATTCATCTGGAGGGATGAGTAGATATAGCTTTGTATAACTGATAAACAAATAGAGATAGACCAGAAAACCTATCGTACAAAAAAATTTACATTTCTTCAAAGCACACAATTAGCATTTTTTTGGCGACATCAACTGTTTTCGAAATACCCGTTGTTAGCTTTAGAATTTTTCAAAACTTTTTAAAGTGCTTTCGGTATTCGGTTGTTTCTTGCGATTTCATGGAAAGAGGCTGCATTCTATATTTATGCTATATTTCAGCATATAGTGACCCACCTTTTAAGCACCTGACTATCGATTTGGTTTCCCATAATTCCCTCGCGCCTGCAACGAAATGTATAATCAAACTGTTTCTGTAAATTTTAATGTCGATTAGGTATAATGAAATAAATAGAAAAACAAGCTTTCATATGGATAGTTTGTATAAGTTATATCAAAACAAACTATACTGGATAGAGAAAGTGATGAGAAAGTCAGGTATCAGATCTTTCTGTTATTAAAGATCACTTTTCACTCAATTACAATTTAGAGTTTTTTATTTATTATTATGTCCGATTATTCAGGAAACGTTTCGAGTAAGCATTATTGCTGTCGGTGTGAAAATGAGATAGGTGACGATTCAAATAATCCTTAAAGCTGTGCGTAATTCTGTGTTTGAGACTTTTTCTCTTTTTTTACCAGAATGTATAGAAACTTTTTTGCAAAATTAGCTACACGTGTATCGTCAATTTATAAAATATGCATTTTAAGTATACATACAAAATACAATAGCAGAATTTCAGGTCAGGCTTTATGAGTGCAATTACCGATGCGTTTTTGGGTTATAATATTTTGGATACTTCTCAATATTTGAAATGTTTCTTAAAGTGCAATTTTTAAGTTGTCTGTAGGGCTTTTCTGTACGGGGTTGTCTTCGAAGAGGGGACTATTGCAGCAATTCAACAGCTGAAGTATGAATCAGTTTCCTATTTATGAAGGTAGAATACTCTATCTCTGGAGAAGGACTTCGAGAATACGTGAGCATCGTTGTGTACAATATAAGGTTTAATATAGTAGTTCTGTTAACCGCTGGTGGCTGATTTTAGCAGAATCATCACCACTGAGAATCTAAAAGCGCTCATGAGATTGCCGACCAGATGGAGTAAGCACAAGGGTGAAAATTATCCACATGTAAGCAGCAGTAACAGATGGTTTCTTCAAAATAGGAGTCATAATAATTTATTGTATTGCAATACTGCAAACAGCAGCCCCAAACATCTGCATGCAACATTCCTGTATAGAGAACTTGAGAAGTTCCTCCCCACCTGCACCCGCAGTCACACCACAGCTATGCTCTATATTTAGCCTGCCTCCAAGACCCCGATTCGATTCCCGGGCTGGACAAGAAAGTTGAGAACCGTGCGACGACAGCCGCTTCTGTACAGTTCTTACCAAAGTAGCGCGTCTCAAAGCCAGCATTTTTAGACAATTTCATTAATTTGAAGGGAACAAACACATGAATCTGGATGAATATCTGGAAAATTCATAAATATATTTTTGGTTTCGTTTTTATGTGTTTATAGCACATACTTTCATTTGACACCTATGACTTACTAATATCTGGACTATTATCACTCTGTGTAGTCTATGAATCTCTCATTCCAATCTTTTTCCAGTGCGTTTGCTATATAAAATGCTCTGTGTACCGAAATATTTGGAACAACTTATAATTTTCAGCAAACTCCATGAATGATTGCGTAACAGGCTCACATAGCCATTGTTTTTAAATTCTAAAATCAATTAAATTTTTATTAATTAGATTCGGACCGTGGTATTCGTAAAATTGAAAAAAGCCAAACTAAGAAAGGAACTTGAGGACCAGTTAGAAGATGAACAAGCAGCATTTAGATCAGGACACCAAACGCAGGATCACATAAGTTCTATAAGAACAATATTAGAAATAAAAAATAGGACAAATAGAGAAACCTACTTGACTTCTAAGATCTGTAGGTGGCATTTGATTCAATCCCAAAAAGACAAGTATGGAAGGCACTAAAAGATATTGACAGTCTAATAAAATAATTCAAATTATTTAAGCTGCATACAAAAATATATATGGATTAATAAGATTAAATGGGAAAATGAGTGGTACTTTCAGAATGGAGAGAGGTATGCAGCAAGGTGATAGTCTGAGCCCACAACTTTTCATAATATTCATGGATCAAATAATTAAGCAATCTAAACGAAGAACGAATAAACATATAGTTGGGAACTGGAAATTAAGATCAGCACATATACAGGTCCTAATATACGCAAATGATATTGTATTAATAATAACGAAAGAGACAACAAGTAAGTTTTTGTAAATTTTACAATTTTTGACTGGTGATTACATAAAAACCATGAAGTATATAGAAAAAAGCCTGTGTGACTTTCATACATGTACTTTACTGTACTCTGCACAAACTTTCAAGTCAAATGAATGATAACTTTGGTCAGAATAAACTTTTTAAGTTAGCAAAGCACTAAAAACACATTATTGAGAAAAATGACACTCAAAGTCATGCATATAACACCTCAAAACTGCCCTGGTGAACATGTACTTTGCATTTATCAGACCCCGTGACTATTTACGCTGTTTACTCATTCGCCCTATATTTAGAAAAGAAACAAGCCGTTTTATATATGTATATATGTACAAATATAGGTATTTAAATACACTGTTCTGTTGTGTAAAAAATAATACACTTTGACCATTGTACTAGTATAAACAATACCGTATAATTATCACGAGATTTAAAACGAAAACAAACCTCTACTATATTTTAATTCTTCTATTCTCTGTTCAAAGTTGCTATATTACTCACTGCAAGGCTGAAAACCTGAACTTCAAACACAAAACAATCGGAAGTTGGCAATGTAGCCAATGCAGAAATAGCTCTTGGAAAGCAGGTTGACCACCCGCATTATGTTTCAAAAGATGCGTAGGAAATTTAAACTGATATGTTTCGAAACTTCACTAAAAGTAAGTTTTCAGAGTGCAGTGTCAGTAGGGGTTATGCCCACCTGCAGCAGGCGCAGTTAGATGCTTAGAGGGCATTAAAGCCCTTTAAATGATCCCAGGGCAGAAATAAAAGCAGTTTTGAAAACTTGAAATCCTAAACATGTAAATTATTTCAGAAATAATCCTAAAATGCATGTTCGTCATTAGTTTTGATTTCTGCTTTAATACTCGCACATAAGCTGTGTTCTGTGCATGTGCCACTTTTCCCCTACTAATAACGCCAACAGCATAACTTGATTCCCTGACTGTAGCCTGAAAATTTACGGTACAAATGGGCAAGAGAAACCAAGAAAGAGTTTGTTTCAACATAAATATATAATTCTCTTTCGAGAGGTTTTGATAGAAAATGCTTACACACCTGTAAAACAAAATTCATGGACGTACGTCAAGAGTTATGCGAAAAAACTGCGGATATCTCTAGATCTGCTTTTTTCCCCTTGAAGCGAATTCATTCTGGTCGCTTAAAATAACGATTGGTAAAAATTGTTAAAAATGATTATTTATTACGTCCGATTCTGCAGGAAATATTTATTGTAAATATTGTTATTGGAGTGAAAATGAGACACACTGACGATTTAAATAATCACGTGAAGTGTGCGTAATTCCGCATTTGAGCCTTTTTCTAATATTTCTCACATTTTTTTCCAAAATTTAAAGAAGCGTTTTTACAAAATTAGCTACACATGTTAATCGATTTGTAAATTATTCATTTTAAGCTACACACACTATTCAACATGAAATACAGCGACAAAATTTTAGATTTTGTTTACTGGTCGGGTGTAATGACGAATATTTCTCAGAATTTAAAACATTTCTTAAGATAAAATAGTCAAGCTACGGAAATATTTTACTCAATATATTTTATCTATGCAGTTATTAATAAAACACAAATGTGGTACGCCACAAAATGTATGCAAGCTTGATAAGTACATATATTTTTGCAAAAACCGGAATTTAAATTGTCGGACAAAGAAATACGTTGTAGCCTGAATCTCCATTCGCATTTGTATTTGCGAGTATGTATACTAATGCGACACAGCCTATTTGTGTGTCCGACAGACGATAACATATGAAAACACACTATTAATAAACTCAGTTCCATGTTGTAAATGTCGTCTTGTGTAAACCCCGCAGCAAAACGACGTGGGTTTAAAAACATTCTGTTCTCCTAATGCGCTCAATCATTTTTTTCATGGTTATGCCAACATTTGCAACTACATTACTTTATACTGGCATAAGATGTAAAAAATTAAAAATACTTTGGTTCTGGAAAATATACAGATCAGTCCCCTTAAATTATTTAAAATCAAACTACAAGGGTCATTTGAAAATTCTCAGCATGATCTGGAGATCGCAGCATTTCCGAGGCAGCTTGTTTTGTTCAAAATTAACCATCTTTAATGAAAATCTTATGCAATGAAAGAAAGACTATTGAACTATCACAGAAAACAGCTGATGTGTGCACATGGGAAGTTTCGAACATTATATCGTTATTGAGTATTGCGTAAGGAAAGGTGTGAATGCAACAGAAATTCATATTGATATGATAAACACTATAGGCACTCTGTAGGTACCATCATTTTCAACAATTTCCACGCAGACCACGTAGGAACTTTAAATGCGGACGTGAAAACTTGGAAAATGACGCACCCAGTAGAAGGCAGAAATCTCCCACGGCAGCAGAAGTAAATGCATTTTATAGTCGACCATGCCATAATGTTACTCTTATATGCCAATGTATGGAGTTTATAATTTCCACCTCTTCATAGCAACATTGCTATACACCAATCAAAGGTGCACCTCTTCATAAGGACACTGCTATCCACCACACAAAGATCCGCATGTAGCAATCAATAATTTGCTGTCTGTGCACATTCCCACGTAGCTGAAAGCGAAACTATCGATTCTCGTGTGTTCAATCGAACAATAACTACTTGAGTTTAGAAACACTAAAAAGTCGAATAAGTTCAATTTGTCTTCTCGTTTTTGAAAGTCTACTTTTTAAAGGTTGTAGCATATATAATATCTGTATCATTGTGTCAAGGCCAACATAACAATAAAATTAATAATTTTGGCAGTTGAAGGCATTTTATAAATGTTTTAAACTTAGACTATGGTCGTGCATAGATAGTCGCATGAAACTTGAATATAATGGCTAGGGCTCGGATTGTTAAGTTAATACATACTTTGTTTACATCCTAATATGAACTTAAAACTAAGCTTAATGTCTTGGATATTCACACCGGAGCAATTATTTTAAGTTTTATTGCACATAAAAATGCATATTTCCTGATTTTTTTATTTAAATAAATATTTTGGGAAATTCACATAAATTACAAAAAAATCGTATAAAGGAAACATTTAAAAAATAATTTTCACCTAAATCACATAAAAGCAGCAGCAAACTATGTTTAACAAGTCACCATCGACTTCTTTAATGCTCAATTACGCAGGCTGGATGACGATATTTGTTATTCATTATTGGAAGAACCAGAGACGGTCTTCAGTTGCAAGAAAATACAAATATTCTGATTACTCAAGAAACTGAGTCTGCAAGATAACAGGGAATTCCTCCACTGCACCTGTCATCGCTTCACAATCCGGCTAGTATATACACCGATACTTGTTAAACTGTATAGTCAATTAGTCATTTGTGAATCCGCCAAGTTTATACGACGTTCTATAGTTGTGTTATGTTGGGAAATAATATAGATCGGCAGTTTTGAGTTCACAATGGATTAAACATGATTAAACGTGTCTAGAGTGAAAAGTAGTGCAAGTGCAACAATATACTGCGAAATTTAAATGACATGTGTTAAGAAATCTTTGTTCCCTCTGTGATTTCATAAATAAACTGGAATCAGTAGGAATATCTAGGAAGAAACAGTTCAAGCAGTTCAGGATGTGAAGAAAAAGGGGAAAAACTCAAGGTTCTTTTTGATCCTGCAGCACAAAACTTAAAAATCTGATGTGTTGCACTCACGTGACTTTCTCTACTCTTGCACTAACCATTCTTACAAACTATTATTGCTATATATTTTTCGTGTTAGTTAAGATAAACATTTGCAGAAATTATCTTATTGCTTATTTCTTTGTAGGTGCAAGGGGAATATGGCAATACAGTAGGCTTTGGGCGATAGTCAAATCTTTTAGTTTAGAGCTTTGAGATTTCGTTCTCTTTGAACGGTTACCATATAAAAAAACTGAACAACGACGTTGCATTTGACAAAAGTGTAAATTTTGCGAAGCACACAAATAACAAGGAATATCTCCGAAATGGTTCACGTTACAAAAAATGTGTTTGGACATAAATTGTGTTTTAGCGAGATCATCATTTTTTGTTTGCACCCATGAAAGAATCGCTTGGAGGGAAACATTTCGAAAGCAATGACAATCTCGAGGAGCATTTGCGCATTTGGTTGGCGACGGACCTCAAACTTTTTTTGAAGAAGAAATGTTCAAGCTTCCAAAACGTTGGCAAAAATGTGTATAGTGTGAAGGAAGCTATATAGTGAAATGTTGATATAGTCATTTGTGTATATATTTAATCAATAAATATTTTTAACAAAATAACCTTTATATTTGAACCACCCTCGTACCAGCTGACATACCCAAATTAAGAAACAAGATTCAAGCAGGTGTTGCAACAATTACTCCAGACACACTGATCAAGGTTTGGGAAGAACTCACCTGTCGATTGGATGTGTGCTTTGTGACGAATGGTGCTCACATTGATCACTTGTAGAAAAAGTGTTCAAGTTGCTCTTTTATTTTATGTAATATAATTGATACTACAAAGCCTTAAAAGCATTATTCTCATTTTGAGACAACTTGTATAATTCAAAGTATGTTTTAGTAGCATAATACACATTAGATCCAGGTTAATATAAACATAAGTAAGGCAGTTATGTATCTTTGAAGGTTAAAAGTGTTATACTTTTCATATTACTGTCCTCTGATTGGTAAACAGAGGATATGGTCGGTGAATTTATTTTGATAATTCTCTCGGTCAGGTTGGTGAGACCCGTAAACCAACGACAGGTGTGGTCCTCCAGACATTCTGGGGGTTGTGAGAGAGCGATGTGACCGCCAAAGCATAAAAATATGGTGCTCTCTAAAAAGCGGTTACTATTACTGCTATTGCTCTGTTCAATGTGAAAAATATTGGAGAGCAAGAGGATTAATGACTTCATTGTCAAAAATCCAGCATTAGCTAACAACAACAACAACAACAACATTTTTTGTATGCTAAGATTTGGTTTATCTCTTACAGTTTACGAGTTATTCAAAATTCATTCAGACTAAACAGGACTGCACGGGCTATAGCCAGAAAATTCAAAATATACATTTCACTTGTCATAAAAATATCTCAAACATATGTCATTTTAATCAAAATCGTTATAGCCGTCTTCAAGAAAATCAAAATTTTCGAAAAATGTTCCATTTAAAGGATAGTTTAGAGTGGAAGAGTTTTCTTCAAAATCTTTGTGTCGCATCCTTAAAAGACGTTAAACTTAAATACCAACTTTGGTTTTTAACCGACTTTTCGTTTTTGAGTTATACTGTCCACAGACTGACAGACACACGCATATACACACGGATATTTTTCTAAAAATGCTTCTTCTTGGATTCAGGGGACCTCAAAATATATATTTCCGATGAAATCTCGGCATCGAATTTTTGGGTGGAATACAACACTTCCTTTACTAACTATAGTGGAGAATAAAAAGGAACTGCAAAGAAGTGCTGGAAAATACTAGTGGATTTAACATAGTCCGTAAAATTTCAAATGTGTTGGATGGGCAACATGAAGACATTGTTGTGAGTGTGAGTGATATTCCGTGCTATAATTGTGTTAGACCTACTTCTTCTGAAATGGAACGATCATTTTCTAAATTCAAGACATTTCTTCGTAGCAATCGTCAATCTTTCGGGCTGGAATATTTGAGGAATCATGTGGTCGTATACTGTAACTCTACAATACCTGATGATCCCTTCCAAGGGTGATGCCTGGTGAGTACCACGTACATTTATATTATCTGGGACATTCGGATATCTTAAAAATATTCTATTTGTTTTAGCCCACATTTTTTACTTTTTAGCACATTTTTTATATTTTTAGCACATAAAAAGAAATATTTTCCAAGTTTTTAGTAGCTAAAAATCCGAGCCCTAATAATGACAATTATGCTCTAGTGATGTAATACAAGTACTAATATGACTAATATGATTCTGAAGGATCGCCCGTGAATGTGTAGGAAACTGCTGGAGCAACGTGGGGGTGCTCCACCCCCCCCCCACCCCAAAGACTAAGGTACATCCTCCAATAAACATTCATCTGCCTCCCCCACCTGTCTGAGAGTTCAATATTTCGCTTCTTTTTTTATGCCGCTGGAAAGCTTGTCAAAGAGGCCGTCTTGTAGATAGTATAATAGCTATTGTGGTACGCATACACAATGAAAGATTAAACAAATAACTGGAAAGACTGCCTCTGTAGTCTTGAGGTTAGTAGGCAAATTTGACATCCAAGTTACCACGTTCGACTCCCGGTTGGATGGTGAGAATCTATTTTAGTCAGGATTATTCCCTGGAGTCTGGACGCAGAATGACAGTGTGAATGTGTGTTTGAATTTAATGTAAAAACACAGAGATTAATACCACTGTAAAGCGAGTGATACCATTGTTATTGAACAATTGTTCCAAAGACAAAAGCCTAACGATATAACCTTAGATGTAAAGTGGCATATAAATGGAACTTAAAGGAATTGTAAAATTAAAACCAATAAATAAATCGAATATTTACAGCAAAACATTACAAATAAACTGTTTGGCAGGTGATCTATTTGGTATTTCCATGCGTCCTATTGTATAGACCAATCTAGTAAGTGTAATGATCCTGCATGTTTTGGACACCTAAATACCGAGGTATAATATTATATATATATATATATATTTTTTTATAAATTTCCAAAAATTATCATTTGATACACCACATTATACTGTATAGTAAGGATTGTAAATGAAGTTGTATTTTTTGTTTTGTTTCTTTGATTTAGTGCACTTAAGTTGGCAAAATTAAAGATGCAGAATTCTTTCATTGTTTCATTTGCATAGTCCTCTTTAACTTCTTTAGACATGTCGGGGGCGTTGACTTGAGAAATAACAGATGATATTATTCGCTGAGTTATAAGATTTTTTAACGTTGATTTTTATAATTTTAACATTAAACACAGTCACATCCTCTCTCAAATACGTACTTCCAGACTATACGGGGGAATTACTCTAATTAAACAAAAATTCCCAACCCAGCCGGGAATCCAACCCGGGACCCCTGGGTAAACTAGCCATAACCCTGACCACTTAACCGGCATACAAATGGTATCAACAAATACAGTATGTTCATGGTAGTGCAACTTGGGCCATGATTCCCCCCCCCCCATGGGTGGCCCTGGGGGAATATATCTTTGAGATTTTGAGAGAAGAGTTGGACGTGAAGAACATTATCTGCACGACCCCAAATGTTGGCTCTGGATCAAAAGCCAATCAAGGTGCAAATCGCCGAGCAAAGTTTGGCTCGGTTTCAGAGATCCTACCAACTTAATGCATGGCTGCTATATGCCTGAAACAAAAGAGGACTCTTAGGTATGGGAGCATCCATGATATTCACCACCAAAAAGGCAAGTGTGTGTGAGTTCCGAAGGAGGGCATAATAATTATGACGTTGGACCCCTAGGAGGACAGGGAAGAGCATGAGAGGTGTCAAACTTGGTAAACGTTGGTGACCTCCGTCAATGGCAGTGCTGCTAATCTGAATCTGGCCACCCGTGTCTCCCCTTACCTCACGCTTCATCCCGAGGGTGACCTTTGGGGATATAGGTACAATAAGCACAGACTCAGTGCCGAGCCTCCTATTCCTATTCCTACTTCTATTCCTAGTTTTACATTAAGACAATAAATCTTGAAGTAATAATCATTAACTGACCCCCAGCGCTACAGCCCTTCGCGGGTCACTGCTTACCGCTGCGTCCTCCACCTCTGCCCAGTACAGGCGTCATGAATGGGATGCAGCGGTGAAGGGTGGGACGTGTTCAGCGCCCCGAGCCATCCCGGCTGGTTTTACGGCCTTCGTGACCTGGGGTCGCTACTTCTTTATTCAAGTAGCCCCTCACTTGGGCTCTCCGGGACCTAACGGGGCTGACTGCACCTCGTGCCAGACCTCCCAGTAAGTGAAAAATCCCCATGCCGGTATCGGGGATCGAACACGGATTCAGAGGCAGTCACGCTACCACTGCTCTCCGGAGCCGGTCAGTTATAACGATTACAAGACAGTAATAATTTGTCGCCCCTGCGACTAGAGATACATAGGTATACGTAAATAGTGTTTCATGCATCATTTTCTCACCTCTTGTACTTGAGTCCCTCTTTCTTGAAGTGCTGCTTTAGTAGATTGATAAAAATGGGAGATGGAGCTTCGAGTGGATGCTAATGGCGCCTAATGGAACCGTTGCAAAGCGCAACATCGGACAGAAGGGCTTTCCTAATGGCGACTGAATCCGTTTGGTTGGCTAGCCCTATCTTTTTATGGCCACTTTTTCAATACTTAACACGTGTTCAACAAAGTATATAGACACGTTTTGGGATGAATCTACACGACGCGTAGGTATTTACTTTTCTTATTTATCCATTCGGGTGTTTTCTTCTTCATGGAAAGATTTCAGAGTTACGTGGAAACCAATCAATCTAGATAAGTGTATATGAAACAAGACTCGGTAATTTTTGTTATTAGACTGCTAATTACCGCAAATAATTTCTTACTCTATCAGTTTGAGCCTAAGGGGTGACTTGGAACCGATCGGAAGGAGGGGTGAAAGCAAGTGAAAGTTACATATTCATTACACTAAATCCAAAAACAAGTACCTACTTTAGAAAAAAATCCTGTGTGGGTTCACGTGTGTGTGTGTGTGTGTGTGTGTGTGCGTGCGTGTGTGTGTGCGTGCGTACGCTCGCGCCTGTGAACAGCATACCTAACGTATTTACATTCAGCTTCTTACAAAGATGCGACTCAAAGATTTTCAAGGAAATACACTCACCTCAAGCTACCCTTTACAATAAATATTTTTTTTTGGTATTTTCGATTTTCTCAAAAATGGCTCTAAAGATTCTAATTAACATACCACATGTTTAAGATATCTAAACGATAAATTAAATGCGTGTCTTGAATCTTCTGGGAACAGCCTCCTTTATTCTAAAGAAACTTTGTATAGTTTTGCATTACACAATGGACAGAAACGTATTACACAAAAAGTGTAGGTCTTTAACAATACAATTTATTTCCAGTAGCTCTTCTGGCATAAATCATTATTGGGATATATATTGAAAATGTTTTAATAGTTATTAATTTTTAAAAGTGCTATCTCTATTCAGTTGTTTTTCTCCATGTCATGGAAAAAATATGGAATAAGCAACCGTAAGGCTACCTGATTTTAAGCTGGCAATCGATTCAGTTTCCTCTCTCCCCTTGTATCTTCAACGAAATGTCTAATGTAACTATTTTTGCAAAAAGTTATACAGATTTACATGAAATAGATAGAAAAATGAGCTTACGTAAGAATAGTTTGCGGAAGTTATAGCAGATTCATGTGGATGAAATATGTCAGATATTTTTAGGCCCCAACGTGGATCTTTTGCGGGCTACCATATCCCAGGGGGAAGGGATGAGACGAAGTAAGACCGTATGTTGTCAGAAAGCAGCGCCAGTACAGAAGTCCCGAACAATTACAGATATTGACACCTGACACAGGGAGAGGGTGACGAGGCGACCCTTGAGCCTGGGCAGCAACTCCCAGGAGGTCCAGGGAAGGGATTCCAGAGCGCAAGCAACTGTGCCATCTGTCCGCATTCATCGGAATTCACCGCGCCACCAACAAATCTGAAAGATCACAAACGAGGGGAATGAGAAATGAAGGGAAAGGGATTCGAGGAGAAGAGAATCCACCCCAGGATTCACCTAGTGACAAGGGGAAACCACAGGGAAAAACCAAGGAGAAAAACCCCAGCCAGAGTGGCCAATCGACGGGGATCGAATCCGGGACGTTGCCGCGGCGCCACCTCGCTCGGTATACTACACAGGTACTCACAAAGATGTTAAGAATCACTACTCAGCTGTGTTTCCGATACGGTTGCTACTGATGGTGTTCAGTTATGAACGACTAGGAACTTGGGATCCGGTATGTCCTGCGGTTAACTGGGGCTACGGGTGTAACGTAAACAAAGCTAATATAACCTGCACTAACTTGGTTGGTAAGAGGCGTTTTGAATTCCGGTCTCACAAGCACAAGGTCGAAATTTCAAGCCTTGGTTACGACTCGCAATGTTTTTAGATCTGACCAAAGTAAGACAAAGTATGAAACTTCATATTCTAAACCTAGACTACTAGGGCTATGAGAATACACGTTTACATTACTACTAAAACATGTCAGAGGAACTGCGTATAGACGTATGTGTGTTCGTGTTTCAGTCTGTCAAACAGTCAGTCAGGTAGTCAGTCAGTCAGTCAGTCAGTCAGTCAGTCAGTCAGTCAGTCAGTCAGTCAGTCAGTGTGTCTATGTTTCTGTCAGTCAGTCAGTCAGTGTGTCTATGTTTCTGTCAGTCCATCAGTCAGTCAGTCAGTCAGTCAGTCAGTCAGTCAGTCAGTCAGTCAGTGTGTCTATGTTTCTGTCAGTCAGTCACTCAGTCGGTGGTTCTTTCAGTCAGTCTGTCTGTGTTTCAGTCAGTCAATCAGTTTTAGTCAGTTAGTCTGTGTTTCAGTCAATCAGAGTGGACGGACGGGTGGACGGATGGACGGATGGGCGGATAGACGGATGCAAGGATGGATGGATACAGCTCAAAAAGTAAATGTCTGTTAAACACCATGCTTGGTATTTAAATTCGGCATCTATGACCAAGATTTTCAAGAAAAGTCCCCCATTGCAAACATTTAACATGGGAATTGTTTGGTTCCATTTGTTTCCAAAATGGGGACTAATACCTTCTGCAGTCACTATAGTTAGAACAGCAAGCAGTGATGCACAATTTATAGTATAGTTATGAAATAAATGATAGGTATGGGTAGAAATAATCTTGTAAATATTACACACATTATCTTTGTCATACTAGCAGGTGAAAGCAAATTATCGGATGTGTTAGGGGTCCGCTTATCAAGAGATGTTCCGCATTAATGTTTCCTCCCCGAAACTCACGTTTCTTTAAGTTGCTGCTATGACAAACGATCCAAGAGTAAGCTTTGTGACAGACATGAGTGCTGCTGTGACCAATCATAAAGCGGAAGATTTGTTGGAGTTCATTATTTTACGGCGAGGTATGCCCCTTTATCTTTTGTGTGTTGTATGGAAGGGATACAGCCTCAACATGGTTGTCACGCTGACTGCATTATGTAAAATATTGCCTGGTAACGGTCAACCCGTGTTACGGGCGACAGCTCGTAAAGTAATGACTATGACAAATGAACTCGGCTTAGCGTTCCCAAGGCCCTGCATATCCTAAATTCCTGGACCTTTGGCTATGGTTTCATCATATCACGACCGTCATCTTGTCATCAGATGTCGTTGGCTGCAACGTCACTACGCGATTCAAAAAAGGGATGATTGATCGAAACGTTTGATCGGAAATTATGATAAGGGAGAAAATTAACAAAACATGATATTTGAAATGATTATACAATCTTATTAATTTCAATTTTCTCTTTAACTTAGGATATATATTGTTTTATCATTGTAGGTACAACCTAACATTTTAAGCTTATTTTTGAAATAATGTTGCATGTGTCATTCTTAATACTGTGAATTCTGCACCACTTAGAAAAATATCTGATTGTTGACTCATATATAATATTTTATATTTTATTTTATAATTTGTGAATTATAAACATTTATTCAAATGTTAAATAATATGTCGTGTTAGGTGTTGTTATTGCATCGGAATTTAATTATTTTTTTTTAAGTATTTACATGCTGTATATTTTAATTTTATTTTTACTTTTATTGTATAATCTGAAAATTATAAATGTTGTCATATAATTTTCAATAGATTTTAAAATGTGGGATATTGACCGTGGATTAACAAATTACGGGCCATGTTTACATGTTTAATTTTATTTTGTAGCCCCTTTACTTCAATCCCTCCTCATGGGGGTGATAACCGCAATGGATCTATATAGTTCTAAGTATGTGAAGTGCCTTTGTTGTACATTAACCTTTAACAAAAGAAGAACTCACCGCGGCTCATGCACCTTTTCTCTATTCGTCGAATACTTAAAGTAAGTCCAGAAACGGAAAAATCTTAACTTGTTCTCCTATCAAATTTCTCTTTGCATTACTGGTTCAAGTACTCTGTCGAATTGCGCTGAACTACTTCGAAGTATAAGCGCGATTTGGGAAGTAAACTCCCTAAGTTCTTGGTATGGAAAATAAATGTGTTATTCCAGTCCGATTCTTTGTGTGTATGTGTGTGTGTGTTCTGCCCGTGAAGCCCCCGTGAGACAAGCAGAACGAGTATAAATCGGTGCCCAACCCAACGGAACACGGTTACGCTCTCAAAGTTGGCTCAAGCGTGTAAAGTGCACGCCAGCACCGGAAAGGAACTTCTTGCCCTGCAACAATGACGCAAGTAACATCTACTGATTCCTCCTACACTTTTTGTATAGTAAAATTTGACCTATCTCTTACGGTTTACCAGTTATGCAAAAGCCATCCAAAGTAAACAGGACTACATAGGCTATAGCCACGACATACAAAATATACATTTTATTTACCATAAAAATATTTGAAACATTTTAAACAAAATCGTTAGAGCCATTTTCGAGAAAATCTACATTTTCTAAAAATGTCCTATGTAAAGGATAGTTTAGGGTGGAGGAATTTTCTTCGAAATCTTCCTGTCGCATCCTTGAAGCTTATTAAATTTAAGTACCAACTTTGGTTTCTAAACCACTTTTCGGTTTTGAGTTATGTTTTTCACATGCACACACGTGCGCGCGAGCGGACCTTTTTCTAAGAATGCCTCAAAGCATATATTTGCGGTGAAATCTCGACATTGAATTTTTGGGTGGAATACAATACTTCCTCTGCTTACTATACGTAGAAGAGAAAGTAATAAACGTCCATCTCAAAATGCATGGCGTTCAGGAACTAAATGAACCATCTGGGTAGATGCATTCCGTGAGGTCCATCATCTTCTGGCAGGTGTGTTAACTGGTTGGTATCCAAGTTGAAATGAGTTGAAGTCGTCATTCTCTATTACTGGGTGTAGGCTATACCCAATAACGCTCGCCGGGAAAACTTCAGTGCTTACATTTTAAACATGTTTTAATTTAATGTAAAATTGATTCTTGTATCCAATACTAATTAAACTGATTCTGATAAATATAAATTAATCGATATACCTATTGGTAGTTATGGATACCTTTTGGAGATCGATTTGATTTGGATGTTCATCGATAGGTTGATTGTATTTTAAATACTTATGCAAGCTTCCGTGCAATACCCTTGTAACACAATGTTTGCTTGCTATGAGATGCTCCAGATTTCTAGAAGGAACAGTGAATAGGAAGACGATTCAAAGCGAAAACAACATTATATGACAGAACATATATTAACTAATGCTCTGTAATATGTCATGAGCAAGAGGAAAGAACGAAGCAAGAATAAGGAAGACTTGAGTTTCTGTGGACGACTTGCCTCGGCAGGAAACTAAAATTGGTGAGCTTTGTGTTACTACAGCTGAACGCACGTGCTCACCTTTCTGTAACCAATGATAAGTTGCCGAGCATTCAATGCTGTTTAAAGAAGAACAACATTAATCACCAATTTAATTAAATAATAACAAAAATGATTTCAGGATTAACAGTAATTGCAATTACTTCACGCTCGTTACGTAAATGCTTTCTTGACCTCTAATCTGCGACAGGCATGTTATACTGTCTAAGTACTGTTTCAAAGTTATCCGCAAATGAAAGGAGTATAGCACTCCAAGCCTATTTTTCAACTGCTTCCAATTTATGCTGCAATTCAACTAGAGTAGCTGTCAGGAACGATGGAGGTAATGACATATACAAACGTCTGCCTTGGTCGTCTAAGTTGTCCTAACGAAGTTAGTGTCACACAATGGAGTGCACTTATTGCCAGTGATTTAGTTGGAACAAAATATTTACAGGAACTCGCATTATTAATTCAGTAATTTCCAAATGGACTCGTATTGGGTGTCAAAATCAGCGGCCATATGTTTCCGACAAGTTGCTTCATCAGCTGAACCTCTACCCTTTCGTAGCCATATGGTTGTGGGTTAAATATATGCACAGGAGGTTCAACGCTGCTTCTGAAAATAGCAGCTTGATCTTGCAACCAGCAGCCTATTTCCCTTTTCGGTGTGGATCTTATGCATGGTACTGAAAGCTCTTTCAGTTTCTGCTGTGGAGATGAGAATGGTACAGTCTTGATTAAAGTCATCAGCTCCACTGGAATTTCCTTGGTCTCGACATACTTTCTAAACGCATTAATGTGCCACATTTGGAAAAAGTCACAAAGGTTGCCAACACTCTCATCACAATAGCAGATATCCAAAGCAGAAGTGGAGGGCCGATTATTTTTGTATAGTAACTTTGAATCACTGAACTTTTGTCATTCTCTCATGTCTCTGCTGACTAGACCTAGATACCAAGATGAGATGATGTGGACAGATTTTCCATAAGCCTGTTATTTAAATTGTTCACAAGACTTCTGAAAAACTGCTTTCTGTAAATTTTTAAAACTTTTTTAGAATCATGTAATCCTACGTTTCTAAACCTTTTGTTTTCTGCTGCTTTAATAACTGTTCTGTAATATGCTCCAAAAGCTGAGTTACAAATAGATTCAAACACTTTCACTTGCATTTTGAGCCTCTGTCAGACTTGTCTCTCTGTTCTGCAACTCGAATGACAAATCAGTTAACTCAACAAGAGTATCATACATAATTTCTAGAAATTCTACACATATTTACATATTTTCTAGATCTTGGAATTTTGCCCTTTCTTTGGAGTCTCTCTAGTGATCAGTTTTGGCCTCGCTAAAGTGTTTTACTAGTGACTATAGTTTTCCCAGACAGTTTTTACAGTTCTCTGACTTGATGCTACCATCTTATACTAAATATTTTCCCAGTCTTCTTAACTCTTTCTTTCAGTGAAGCAGCACTAATGTTGAGTTCCCTTTGATTTTTGGAGACATGTTGTATAAAGAATACAATTCATCAAAGAAAGAACGAAAATGATAAACTTCATATCTTCTATCAGAAACGGCCAATTCCAAGCGATAGTTTAAACAGTGCCAGATTACTATATCTGGAAATAACTTCAAAAACTGTGCTCCAACTCCATTTTTTCTACCTAACATTACAGAGGATCCATCACATGCTAGACCAACTAAATGTTCTCCCAGAAAGTTTTCATTCATCCCATATGGAGATAGATCCTTCAATACCTCTCGAGTAATATCATCTACTATAGTTGATTCAAGATCTATCAAGTCCCAGAAAAAGGAAACAACTTCAGAATTATCTGAAAGAGCAGACCTCAAACATAATATTAAAACAGATTTTACACCAACTGTTGTTGATACATCAATCTTAATACTGATTTTCGTCTGATTTTCTGTTTTGCTATTTTATTTCTCATTTCTTGTGAAATGTGTTCACAACTAAAATTTGTATGAAAAACTCGTCCCATATTTAAACCATTTAATTGTTGAAGTTCAACATCAACCTATAGGTCTACCAAGGGTCTATTTCTTTTCGCAATTAAGTATTCTGTTCGAAATACTTGAACGGTGGTTTCTAAGTGTTTGATACTGTGTCCAAGCAAATTTTAAATATATATTTATTAGATTCTGATTTTAGTAACATAGGATTTGTGTGAGATTCTGAATTTTTGTGCTCAAATATTTTTTTCCGAAGGCTTGTTTGTTGTTGAATAATATTATTTCCATTGGGATGAACCTTGCATTCTATCCATGGTTTCATTAGCTTAAGTCCTGCCCCTTTAGAAACTCCTAATCCTAATTTACTTTCCTCTTTACACACATCGCAGCCTACATGTTTATTTTATGCAAATAACCACTTGTTCTCTGACAAAAAATAACAGTACTAAGACTCGGTCCAACAGTCTGGAAAATCTTGTTGTTGTTGTTGTTGTTGTTTTTTTTTTTTCGGTAGCTGGATCCTTGAATTTCACACTCGTCGTAGGTGTAGAACCATAACTTTGATTCTTCATTGAATCTGTATCAAACGTTTCAGCAACATTTAACCCTTTACTGCATACGGCATTGATAATAGATTGACAATATGCTCCGAAGCTTCAAACTGGTTTGATTCGCTCTTACTTTAAACAAGAAGTGGCCAAAGGTTCCCACTCAGGGGACCGGAAACTCACTCCTGTCGAGGTGTGAAAGAAGCGCAGCATTTAAAGAGCATTTTCTTTGTTTCTTTCTGTTTTCTTTCCCTCTAAATACGAGGAACGGTCGCCCATTTCCACCCACGCGAGCCCGTCAGTCAGTCAACCTTGGTGCTGAAGACATTTCGTTTCAAGAAGGGGAAAATTGCCCGTTTCCTGGGGAAATGGCGTTACTTCTGTGTAAAGGTGTAACAAGAGTGAACTCCACCTATCCAATCCGAGCCGTTGTCACGCATCACGGACTGCTGAGGCTTTCATTGTTATACGACTGTAAACCGTCGTTAATTTGGTTTAGGTAGGAGACAATGGTTTGTCTGTGTGGGTGCGTGTTCGGGGAGGAGTGCAGTTTAATACGGTCTTAGTGATTTCCCCTAACATCGCCATGCTAGAGGACCTGGGGTCATAAAATATGATGCAGAACAAATTCGTCCGAGAAGAGTACTTTTAACGTTTTGTTTTTTACTTTACCTATCATTTGTTTATTTTCTCTACCTTTAAATTGAGCAGATGTTTTCTTTTTTGTACGCATCTGCTAGTTGATGGGATGTAATGCTTTCGACTCATGCAGATATTACTGGAAGTACGCATTTTGAGACACGGTCAAGCTTAAATTTTTTTTTAAAAAAAGTCGTGTCCTGTCTTATCATTAACGTAGAGGAAGAGGTATTTAAAATGTATTTATTTCTTGAAACAGTAAGAGTTTGGAAGCTTACTATCCAAATAGCCCTTAATCTGTAAATATTTTATTGCTTGATATTCTCAAAAATATCTGACAAATTTGCTTAATATACGAATTGTTTAGTGATGACGCAATGACAAAATATATACCTGAATGTATTGCAGCATGCTAAATCATTTTTATCCCTACATAATCTTTCATTTAACTGGGAAGCTATACTGACAAAAATGTATTACGAAAAATTGCTGACCTCGTTCAAACACACTAATTATGTCAATTTCCTTTCTAGCATTGTCGATTTCCAAAGTATTCACTAATGATGTCCTTCTGATCGAGCAAGGTTTCCGGTTCCCGGGTCTCACAGGAGATTTATAAACTGAGGGAGGGGGCATGGGAGCTATCTGTACGATCCGCCACTGGAGAGATTAAAGCTATACCTGTTAAGGAACCTCTTGTGTTGTCTCTCCTTAGGTCTGGCTACCCTTTGTATCCCGTCACTCATCCTTTCCTACCGGAGTTCCATCATCAGGGGCATGGGCAGAAAAGATCTTCCAATGTCGAGATGCTCAGTCCCCCCCCCCCCCCCCTTCCGAACCTTGTCATACAACCGTTCCCTAGTGAACATCTGTGCATTTAACCAAAGCAAAAATTAATGTTATTGCACAAACATTATCCAAAGAGGAATAGTTTACAGATACTTTTCAGACATATTTAACCTTAAATATGTCACCAATGAGAGTAATTAGACTTAGGAAATGATAACGTAATACTTATTTTGTAACGGTACTGAGAGTGGAAAACATTCCAGAAAATAAGGTCTACATACACTGTTCCAAATTAATAATTTAATTCATCATTCGAGTGTTAACATACTCTGTTCCAAAATTAATAATCGTGTGATCCTAAACTCTACTGTTGTGACTCCTCAGGTCCGGCCACCCTTAGTATCCTCTCACCTCACCCTCCTGGGGGAGGGGGGGGGGGGAGTCGACTCAAAAGACCTTCCATACTGAAGGTGAAGTCTTCCCTCCAGAGGTTCTCAAAGAGCCATATAATCATCTTTGAATGGTAATGGTGAGAAACTGTGTCTCACTAATAAGTAGAAGGCACTAATGTGTAAAAAGGGTAAGCCTCAATACAGCCGGCAGAAATCGGCCAAACATGAAACCAGCTTGCAATACAATCCCGATAAGGTCGGTTCTTCTTGTTTACCTATGTGAAATCTTTTTTCCGGCTTTAACTCATTTGGGGGCTATTGCAGATCCTAGCAGCTATCTTCACTACTAGTTTGTTATACAGAATGTCCCCAACCTTTAGGGTCAAAATTATACTGACAATACAGACCTCTAAGTTGAGCATTTTGACGTAAGGAACCATTAGACAGATATTTTGGAAACCACGCGATATTGAAAGTAACTGTGAGGGACGTTGAAAAGGGCAAGGGTAAAGGTATAGGCTCAGAGGGGGACACCTCGCTAACTTCGATCTACACAGATCATGGCTACCACGAAAATATGTCACACAGGGTCGCAGCTAGATAACCCACAGAGACTCGCGGAAGTACCTAACAAGTTCTGAGATCTCTTCATCCCGGCACAAGGCCCCACCAAGCAGTCATCGCACCGCGGTTCCGGTGTCGCACTTAGCGTCCCATCCCCGAGGGAGGACAGGGTCGGACAAACGTCACCCAGTGCCGAGAACACCAGTTACCATGTCCAATCATCCGCGCCATCTGCCCGGCACTGCCAACACTAAACGCCTGAAAGGACACCATAAAGATGATAAGGAAATTGAATGAAGGGAAATTATGGAAAGGAAACCGTGGTATGAAATAATGCAACCCAGCATTCACCTAAGTGACATGGGGAAACCACGGAAGAACCCATATTAGAGTGCGCGGCCACGGGGATCGAGCCCACTACCTCCCGAATGCGGGTCACAGACGTTACCGCCTGAACCATCCCGCTCGGTTTGGGGGGCGTTTCTAAAGCGCTTTAAGTTTCATAACAAACTACCTGGCACTTTCACTTATTTGTTTTACGTAACGAAGTGCCTGGCACTTTCGTTTCTTATTTGTTTTGTTTACAATGCATGATTGTTAAAGATGGAGCGTTATTTATCACAGGAACTTGCTAACACAAATTTAATGTACGTTATGGCAGAATGTACGAGCACCCGGAGAATCGAACGGAAATACAGAGAGACGTTTCCCAATACCAACTGAATTGGAAGAAATTTATTTCCATGGGTAGAACTTCGGTCACAGAGAGCTGGTCAGGGAGCAAAAAAAAAAAGATCTGTTTGGACATCAAAATTGGAGAAGATCGTGTTGGATCGTGTGGCAGACAATCCACTGCCCGTCAGCTTACGTATTTCCAAAAGTTGTATGAAAAGTCCTTAGGGGGCAACAATTCCACTCCGATAGGAGAGGGAGCGGCAAGATGGCATGCGTTGTTGTAATACATGTACTGAGGCAGGTAATCGCCACTTCGAACCCTGCTAGGAGCTCTAGGTTGGTTATGAGCAGGGCCTGGAAGTTTATACCATGTCATAGTTTATGTTTGTGGTTTTTTTACCATGAAAAATATAAGCGAAGCACCGTTTTACCAATGGTGATTAAAATAATGCACTTCTCATGGATTATATAAACGTTTTTGTCAATTTTAATATTATGGTCATATTTTCTCATAAATTTTCGTATTTTTGTCATATTCTCATATTTCTATTCCAGTTTCGCCTATGCGCTTGCGGTCGTCGCAAATACCGATTTTTCAGTCTCCTAATTATTGCCTGTAATATTTCTTACAATTAGCTTTCTTGGAAATGTGTTTTCCGTGATGTTGGGGGATAAGCTGTATGTAATTTGCCATTGTAATACTTATTTCTGATCGCCCTTCAAAATGTCACATTTATTTCATACTCTACAGAGCTGAGAGTTAGCTCTGACTGAGTAAATAAAGAAATTCAAAATGCAATAATAAAAGTAATATCATTTATTTATTTCGAGTGTGCTAGGTTTTTAATATAATGCTAATTTAAACTGAATTACATTTTTGAAGATTTCGAAAATGAACGCAAACAATTTTTAGGTCATATTTATTGCTATATTTGTAAATTTTTTTTCTGTCATAAGTGCTTGCATATTTAAAAACTTTTAAGGTCATAAACACCCAGGCCCTGATTATGAGTGTCTCAAAATTAAAGCAGTTTGCAAAATTAATCTCCAAGATCGCCTCGCACCCAGAATATTCATTTCCGACCAATGGTTCCTTATGTCAAAATGCTCAATTTAGAACTCTCTATCATCTGTATAATTTTGATCTTAATAGTTCGGGACAAAATTGTAGCAGCTCTTGTCTCTTTGCAGACGACATGCAAGAGAAAATGAGTTCAATGTTGGGTCGTTCTCACGTTACCAGATATCATTTCATCAGGATATGGGGTCTGTCACCAACAAGCTCACATTTCTGTGCATTATATCGAGTTTCATCATGATGGAAAACTGCTCTTAAAGCCAATCTCACACGTGCACTTTTGGTTTTTGTGTACCATTTCCACCTTAGGCAACTTTACTTCAAGTGACTCAGATTTTAACTAGATAAATAACAGTCAATGAAAGCTAATGGATAATTAAGGAGCAATACTGCTTTCAGATAGTGAATATACTAGAATTAGACCTGACAAATGAAACTATGTATGGCTCGTTAGTTTCTTTTATATGTTTATTGTATTTTTTTTCCCTAATAATTTAGTATGATTGCATGTTGTAAGATGCTTCTTTTTTTACTTTCTCTACTATGTGTAGTAAGTAGGGGAAGTATTGTATTTGACCCAACATTTCGATATCGAGATTCCACCGGAAATATATGTTTTGAGGCCCTGAATAACAAAAAAAAAAAAAAAAAAAAAAAAAAAAAAAAAAAAAAAAAAAAAAAAACCAGTTTTAGAAAAATGTCCATGTATAAAGTATAGAAAGAATTCTTCTGAAAGTTCAAGACGATAAACATTTTATTTTATATAATTAATTAGTCTGTTTTAAAGATAACTGATTTTTGTATTGTAAGAATTTTTCAATACTACTACACATATTAATTATACAAGTCATTTAAAGTAACAATGGCTTCACATGTATTCCCGGAAAATGCAAGATGTACATTTTGTCATGAAAATAGCTTAAATATGTGGTATTACAATCAAAGTCGTTAGAAGCATTTTTAGCAAATAAACATTTTCTAAACATGTTCTATGTAAAAGGATACTGTTTGAAGTGATGGAATTTTCTTCAAAATCTTCATCTCACATCTTTGGAGGGATGATAGACTGAAAACGCTTGAGGGGGAGGGGTAGTGTTCAAAGTGTCTCAAGTAATTCATTTTCGGTAAAATATTGAAATTAAATATTTCCTCTGTAAGTATTTCTTAGGGAAAGTGAAATGTTATTATTTATGTAACATGTGTTTATCCTTTAGGTTATCGTACTAACGAAATTTAGCGTTAACTGATATTGGAAGTGCTAATTTTGAAGTAACATCGTTTAACACAATAGTAATGGTATAACTCTCCAGTGATATAACCTGGAGATATGGATATTAGTCACAAGTGACGTCACTCTTCCATTAACACGAATGGCGAACTTTACGAGATGTTTATATCAATTCGAAATCTGCCTTTGTGCTACTGGTTTTCAGTATTTACTACTAATTTTCATTGAATCAGCAAAGAAGGAAAGTTTTACTCTCTCTGACAATCAGTTTTCTCAACCAATCCAAATAAGGTCTCAAGACAGCATTATTGTAAAAGGTTTTAGAATTTTGCTGGGATTTACTCTTAGTGCAGATATACCATTTCAAGATATGTGTTGTATCAAGTTTTCTACGCAATCCTTATGGTATGGGACCAAAAAGAACTAAGTGTGACTTTTGGTGTGGGTGTGAAGTAAAGTAGACAGATGTAGTCGAGATAAAGAAACACTTTTATTTCCGTAAACAGTAACTTTATACACTCGTTGCAACAACAAGAAAGTCTTTTCCGATTCTCCAACAGCACGGCTCCGAACTCGTAACACAAAGAACTGTCCCTTCTCCGTCGGCACAACGCTTCACATCGTCTGTCCGTCTCCGTCGGCACGACTCTCAACGCTTCACATACGTCTGACTCTGTCACCGCGCCCGCCGCATCTAATTGCCGACAACAGCAGTGTCACCCATCGCATTATTGTCGGCACTACGGCAAAGGAGCCGAAGGAAAGAGACAGAGAATGGCCGCATTGTTGGGGCGCTTGCCGAAAGGGAGAAAAGGATAGAGGCTTCTGGAGTCTTCTACTTTGTATCTCGCCGCAATAACTGAACGTTCCTGAAGCTTCCAAAATAGTGTCTGGGAGATATAAATAGCGGTAAAGTGTGAGAAGGGAGTTAGTTCTTTGTGTTACGAGTTCGGAGCGGTGCTGTTGGAGAATCGAAAAAGACTTTCTTGTTGTTGCAACGAGTGTACAAAGTTACTGTTTACGGAAATAAAAGTGTTTCTTTATCTCGACTACATCTGTCTACTTTACTTTACACCCACACCAAAAAGTCACACTGGTGTCAGGAGTGGGATCCGTCGAAGTGCTTCTAGTTTCGTTACATCGTCAGAAGTTGCAACGATAGAACCAAGATGGAGGGAGATTCGGAAACCAGGATGATGGCAATGATGAAAGAATTATTCGCCGAGATGAAGACGGCAAACGACAACCTCGCTGCCGAGCTGAAAGAAGAAATGAAGACGGCAAACGACAACCTCGCTGCCAAAATGGAAACGACAAACGACAACCTCGCTGCCGAGCATAAAGAGATGAAGACGGAGCTATCGGCGAAAATTGACGAGCAACTGGCTGGCGTGAGGAAGGATGTGAAAGAGCTCGGTGGAAAGATGGAGGACCTCGGCCAACGCGTTGACGCCCTGGAGAATGTCGGGGAACGGCTTAGCGTTCTCGAAGACAGGGTCGACGGTAGCGCTAAGGAGCTAAATGCAATGGTGGAAGGGATGCTTAGTGAAAAGCTCAAGAACTACAAGGCCGAGGCTCCAGCACGCGACACAACATCGACGCGCGTGAAACCACCGAAGTACGATGGCACGTCAACGTTTGAGGTCTTCCGCCGTCAATTCGACACAGTGGCCAAGCACAACAGTAGTAGTAATATGTTCCTTTTGGCTCAAGAAGTGGCATAAGTGACATGTTCCTTTTGGCTCAAGAAGTGGCATAAGTGACATGTTCCCTTTGGCTCAATTAGCATAACAATACACCCCCCCCTCCCCCCCCCCCTCCCCCTCTGACTGTTGACAGATTCTCAAGACCAGCGCAGGTGGTCTTCGCCCTCTCCAGCCAAATTCTAAAGGTCAGTGGGGGGTGGTCTTCGCACCCTTCCAAGTGAGGATGAAAAAGATGGTTATCTGAATGGATCCTTTGAGAAACTGACATATTTATGGAGGGTTTGAAACAAAAAATTATGTGACATTTGGAAATGTTACCCCCCTGTCAGTTTTGAAAAGAACAAGTTACAACTTGCAAGGGGGGGCAAGTATAGACGTGTCTGCACGTGTTTTCGAAAGAAGAACGCGAGGGTAAGAAACGCTACAATGAATGGCCCCCTTTCAGATCTTGATATATTTATGTGACAGTTGGAAATGTTTCCCTCTGACAGTTTTGAAAAGAACAAGGCTTCATCTTGCAAGGGGGGGGCGAGCATAGACATACACATTTTTCCTGTCTGAACAGGCTTAGTGTTTTTCTCTTAACAAAGCAGCCAAAGATCGCCCACCTGCAGGAAGAAACCTTTTCAATAGCGAAAGGATACTTCTGTATTGACGCGTGGACCACCCATGTGGTCCCCCACTGAGAGGGTTTCCCTGCCTTCCCTCACAATGACCGTCCAACCCCTCGAACACTTCAATGGTTCCCACACAGTGGGGACAAAAGGAAACCTGTAACATAACTCTTAGCAGAAAAACAAACTTACAGTTCGACATAACGAAACTGCATTCTTCCGAAGAAAAACCTATTCTCACTGAAATTTTCGGACCGCACACATCTTTGACTTTGCACTAGCCATTAAGCGGAAGGGTAATGAGGCTTTTACATTCACAAGGCTTTATCGGTCCACTTTTCCTGTGTCATGTTTTCTAGTTTTTGTTCTTTATTTATCTATTTTGTTTATTTTGGATTCCTTATGGACTTCAATGATGTCCCGCACAATCAACGCAAGCACTATCTCACGATCTTTTACGCTCATAGAGTTCTCTCTACACACGTTTCTTACTGTGACATGATTGTTTGCATTCTGTTAATCCTCATGAAAATACTGGCTTATACTCGCATTTAATTTCAGTATTATTTTATAAATAACGTTATTTTATACTTGCAACATTCATTTTGTGTATAGTATCATGTTCGACGATCAGAGAGGCTGTTTCTCGTTTCTTTCAAGCAAATTTAAGCTTTGACAACATGTTACTTAAGCTGAAAATATTGTCTCGTCTGTTACCCTCACGCAACTTTCTCTACTCTTGCCCTAACAATTAATACAAAATGTTATTTGCACTAACATCTTCGTGTTAGCTGAGATAAACGTTTTCACAAATTATCTCCCTGCTTATTTCCTTTTATGTGCAAGGGGGGATATTAGAGTAAGGAAGGCTTTGTGTACTGATCAAAAGCTACATGCAATTCCACTGAAAAAGCATTCACAAGGGAATTTTTTGGGTCCATCCACATCTCTTGACTTCGCATTTGTTTATGTTCCCAAAACTCAACTAAAATCATGGAAATATCTCCAAAAAATCCTACAGGCACACACACATACTCACACGTAAACACACACACACACACACATACACCCCGCACACATGCACACAAATACACATGCACACCTACACACATGAATGCACAACCACACACACATACACACACACACACACACACACACACACACACACACAAACAGACATACATACATACGCGCAAACACACGCACAAAACCGCATAAGCTTCATTTATAATTTCCTTAAATTAAGGACTTTATGTTAGCCAATGCATCACTTTTCACAAGGATACTCTACTCAGTTTTCTTTGTGAAATATCCGGGGTGTTTAAGAGGACACTTATTTATACATTTATTTTCTTATTTATAGTATCTTACAAGATTACTATGCTTGTTTAATCCTAGCAAGTAATATTTTCTAAATCGCACCAAAGAATAACGATACCACAATGCAGGAACAGTAAGCACCCGAGGAACGTAGCTGAATCATTGAACCATCAGCAATACAGCTTTCAAAGTAATGGGCAAATTTCAAACACTAAGTAATATCTCGCCTTATTATTAGTTTCTTTATTGACAAATTCGAGAGTTCTGGTCAAAGTAATTACTGCAATAACATATGTTAACATATATAATAACCCCTTTCAATCATACAGAAAATTCTTCTGACTTCATTTCTACATAAACACAAATATTAAAAATCTGATGTGTTACACTCACGTGACTTCTACCCTCTTGTACTTCCCATTCTTACAAAATCTTATTCCTATATCTTCTTCGTGTTAGTTGAGATAAACATTTGTACAAATTATCTTATTGCTTATTTCCTTGCAGGTGCAAGGAGAATGTTAGAATACTGCAGGCTTTTCTGCCATAGTCTAATGTTTAAAAGCTTTGAGATTCTGTTGTCTTTGCACACTTAAGATATAAAAAATGAACAACAATGATCCATTTCACGAAAGTTCTAAGTTTTTCCGAAACTCACACACATAACAAGGAATATCTCCGAAATGATTCACACTACAAGAAAATTTATTCAGTCGAAAATTGTGTATTTTAGCAAGATCTATATTCTCTATAGTATGATTTGGTCCATCTCTAACGGTTTACCAGTTATGCAAAAGTTGCCCAGAATAAATACGACTACAGGGGCTTCACCCAGAAAATTCAAGAAATTAATAAACGTATGACATTGTAATCAAATCGTTAGAGCAATTTCCAAGAAAGTCAAAATTTTCGAAAAATGTTCCATGTAAAGGGTAGTTAAGGGGGATATTTTCTTTTCAAATTCTTCGTGGCGCATCCTTGAAAGACATTAAACTTAAATACTAACTTTGGTTTAACCGACTTTTCGTTTCGAGTTATGCTGAGCACAGACTGACACACACACACACACACACACACACACACACACACACACACACACACACACACACACATGCCTACACATACACACACACACACACACACATTTAGACATGCACACACACGCACACATACACACACGAGCATACACACACATACACACACTCACACACGCGCAGACACCCACACTTACACACATACACTCACACACATGCACCCCAAGCACACACATACACGCACCTTTTTGTAAACCTGCTTTTTTGGATTCAGGGGGCCTCGAACATATATTTCCGGTGAAATCTTGACTTCGAATTTTTGGCTGGAGTACGATACTTCCCCTATTGGCCAGTAGAGAAAGTAAAAATAGAGGTTGCGACAACTGAGCATAAAAAATACACAACGCTAATTTCATTTCAATATATGAAACTCCTGATATTATTCTTTGTTATCAAATGATTAAAAATTGAAGAGACAGAATAATGAAAATTTCATTCATCTTACCCTTGCTATTGAATAAAGTTAGTGAATGAGACCTGATGCTCTGAAATTATTTATTTTTTCTCAAGTAGTAATAGATAAGGGGTTAATAAAATCTCAACAGGAACTTTTTGTCACTAGATGTAAGTTTATTTAATAAGTTTGCCGGTTTATAGCAGGTTTGTATAAAACAATTGTACTATTAAATCTTACAATCCAGAGGCTTTTAAGGGGAGAATATGTTTGGAAACAACTCAAAGAATGAGTGAAAACTGCGTACCAATATTCATTACAAATACAAACCAAAACGGATAAGTGGGGCTTGTAGACAGAATACAAAACGAGCTCTATGGTGTTAAAGGAAATTAAAGGCGCAAAACTCCTTATGTGACTTAATCCCTGGGAATGACTGATGGTAGCATGGAGATGGGGACAATAACAATGATAATGAATAGGAATCCCGCCAGCCTATATTTTAAACATTTTGTTCGGTGTTATTCATCTTTATTTTTTTTATTGAAGCATAACATTTCTTGTCATTTCTTACTGAACCTTCAGCATTCAGTTCATTGAATAAGAAAAGAGAATAAAGACATCTTTCAGATGTTCATACATTCATTTTAAATTACATTAAAGGTTGGCTTTGTCACTTTCATTATAAAACAAGCTATTATGTATATCATTTCACAGTATCCAAATATTGGAAAGAAAGCTAACTTCATAGTTTAGCCAATAGAAACAAAGTTCGGCGGGTGGGGGGGGGGGGTAGCTGTTTCTACTACGCAGCTGCACAGGTGTGGTGGGGGGAAAGCATTCTAACCTATAAAAGGGTACACCGGCCGCAGGAGTGATTGCAGTTCTAGAGGGCGAAACATCAGTTGGCATTTACACATCACTGCAACAATAACATACATTCCATAATGGCAGGTAAGCCCATTTTATTATACTTTAAAGAAACATTTTGGTGTCTTTCTACGAGTGAAAGTCATTAAATAGGAACAAAATACGCAGAAAAAAGTTTTTATATGTTAAATGGCATGTATTTCCTTACAATGGACTTGAAATTATCAGCTCATCATTCATTGCCTTTACACATTGAAAGATTAAGTCAAAGTGGAAATCCGAACTAACGATGAAATTGCCAAATGTAGGAAAACACGATAACTTTTTTTTCCCCCTATTCATTAAATGTTTTCTTTTGTTGTTATTTTTATTATTATTCTTTTATTCTTTTGTAGGAAACATCGACAGGGCAAATGAATCTAACACGAGCATCAATGGCTCGCCCCCCTGGACGTTGCACAACACGACTTGACAAAGTTACAATGCCAGTTAGGCCCAATAAATGCAGTTGTGATAGTTGTAAAAATATTTCATCACTGAAAAGTCTACTGGGGGAAATTCAAGGTAAGAATTATTAAATATTGAAATGCTAGTTTATATTGTTCCTTATTTGTCTCATTGTAGGAATTCCATCGTAAGCAATTTTTGTGTACATTCTGTCTTCCAGCGTTAGCATTTCAGCTCCAAACCATATGTTCAATCGAAATATCATATATGATATTTTGTTTTTTCATCATTCATCTGACTTATAGTATCCCTTTTAATACTCTCTTCTTCATATCAAAGTGACTTATCTCAAATAATCTGTCTCTAAGCCAAAACATTTTCTTTTATACCTGAATTAAATATAGTCTTTTATTCAATCTTTAATAAATGTTCACTTGCTGAATATGAATATCCACTTCAAATATTATAACACCATTAATTAATTTTTTTGTTTCATCTTACTTCAGGCCCATATGAACCAATGGACCTTTCATTGAATCGCCAGCCTAAGGAGCAGCACACCATGAGACCTTCACAATCAGCTTTACACAGAGAATCAGCGCAAAAGAGGGAATTATACCATAAATCACTTTGCGATTGCAAGATCGCTAATCAAGCTGGAAAGAGCACATCTTCTTCAATATCGCAGAGTAATAAGCAGTCGCATGAAAACACCCATCAGATTACAGATGAACAATTATATCAACAACGCAAGTACAGCTGGGAACCTTCAAATAAAAGATGTCATACTCATACAAGGGAGCAATTCAACAGCCCGCAGCAAAGAACTCAACAAAACTTAAAGGAATTGATCGAAAACAAGACAAGGATATGTATTCATACCTGTGAAACTATGAAATGTGATACTTTGAAAATTGCCATAGAACTTATTTTATAATTCAATAAGATTTCTTAGAACAGATAACAGCTCTTATTGAGATACGTTATTGACTTTGGCAGGGACTCTAGGTCATATCTAACGACAGTAACAATCATTCATCATGTAATTCATGCTTAGCCTGCAGAGTCGCAGTTATCAGAAGTAACAGGTATTCTATTTTATTCCAAGGGCGGAAAAACAGCGTGATAGACACAGAGAGAGAGAGAGAGAGAGAGAGAGACTGCCCGTTATGTGCAGGTGTTTTACCATATTTATGAATTCTGAATAATATCCACAGGCATTTAGCCTGAAGCAGTATCTACTTATATTGTGAAATCATCAATTATGTTGAAATGTAAAACGATTTTGATTCATTTAATAAAATTTATGAATAGAAATATCAGAGTTATCATTTAACCTGTCGTAACCTATCCTAGCCTAAGCAAGCCTACCCTATCCAAATTTAGCCTATCTTAACTAGGAATGCATGCAGGAATAACATAATGCATGATATAAATTAACAAAAGAACATAATTACAATCAGATAATTTTATTTAACTTATAAAGATGAATACACTACCATTACCATTCAGAAAGCAAGCATATACTATTGAAAGACAATACATATATATTCATTTCATTTCTTAATCATTCAATGATTCCAGTCGATTTCAGTTCATTGATAATTCCTTGAATTTCCTTATAGTGATTCTGTCCAGTCGATTCTTGTGACATGATTAATAATCGTAAACGTTTTACTAATTCATTTGGATCGAACCAAGGATATTCCAAGCGAAAAGCAGCACTTGATGAAGGAGCATCTTGCATGTTATCGGAGACTTGGAGATTATTACTTTCTTCCAATGAAGTCATGTTTCCAGATGTTTTTACAAGGACGCTTAGCGTTGATTTTCCATCTTCATTATTAGATGTTTCATCAATCCCAGACTTTTCACTCTCTTGCAACGGAAATGCCCCTGATTCAGAATTAGCTATATTGTTCACAGGAGCATTAGAAACTTCTTTCTTGCATACTTTATTATGGCGTTCAAGCCTACTTGTTGTCCTATTCTTTAAAGTCTGCCCACACTCACAGCATTTGAGGAAACGATGCTTTCCAAGACTAATATATGAAAAATTAAGTCTTGCATATTTTGAGCAATACAACCTTTTACTGTGATCACTCATAGTGAAATGCAAGTGAAGCTGACAATAACCGTTTAAGCAAAAGTTAGAGATGCTCGATATTTTATACATTGATTGTTCATATGTCAAATATAAACTCGCAACAATGCAAAACAATTTAGTGTAAGCAGACACCCTAAGTAACCACGGGTGACCACGGGTGACCAAGGGTGACCATGGGTGACCACGGGTGACCATGGGTGACCACGGGTGACCAAGGGTGACCATGGGTGACCAAGGGTGACCAAGGGTGACCACGGGTGACCAAGGGTGACCATGGGTGACCACGGGTGACCAAGGGTGACCATGGGTGACCAAGGGTGACCATGGGTGACCACGGGTGACCAAGGGTGACCAAGGGTGACCATGGGTGACCATGGGTGACCACGGGTGACCAAGGGTGACCAAGGGTGACCATGGGTGACCATGGGTGACCATGGGTGACCACGGGTGACCATGGGTGACCACGGGTGACCAAGGGTGACCATGGGTGACCACGGGTGACCACGGGTGACCATGGGTGACCACGGGTGACCAAGGGTGACCATGGGTGACCACGGGTGACCACGGGTGACCACGGGTGACCACGGGTGACCAAGGGTGACCATGGGTGACCACGGGTGACCAAGGGTGACCACGGGTGACCAAGGGTGACCATGGGTGACCACGGGTGACCAAGGGTGACCATGGGTGACCAAGGGTGACCAGATTAGGTGACCACGGGTGACCAAGGGTGACCATGGGCGACCACGGGTGACCAAGGGTGACCATGGGTGACCACGGGTGACCAAGGGTGACCATGGGCGACCAAGGGTGACCAGATTAGGTGACCAAATAGGTGGCCCGTGACCCAAGCACGTACGTGAGCAAAATAAGTGCAAGCTAATGTGAGACTATCAAACATTCAAAATATATAACCTAAACCTAACCTAAGCTAACATAATGTTACCTGAACCTGCTTGCTTGAATCTACACACTGTAACTATTTTAATTGAGGATTTCATTCTGCTTGCACCAACAAATATAACATTACCTAAGCTGAATTCTTCTATTTCAAACTTTTATTCTTGTAACACATGCACTAAGTCATCCCATCCCATACAAATATTCAATTTCCGTATAACATAGTCTAATCTACTCTTAATGTGTTTCATGTCTCTTAAGACACGATTCAACATTCAGAGAACAATGTCTCAGGTCGATTCTATAGACACAATTAACAAATCATTTCTGGAAAGTAATGTTATTCCACTATTCTTCCATACATCACCCCTACAGGTTATTCACACCAATCAGATAAACATATATCCTACACTCACCTAACTCTAATCTAAATTCAAGCAAACTATTAAGAGAATGCTATTGTATTGTAGATGCTCTGATGAAGTCAATGTGATCATTTCCTCTCATATACAAGTATTCAATACTCTGAACACCAAACCTGGCTTAATATTCTTGATAGCACATAAAATCAAGCACGCCAGAAGATAATCGAAACACCTTGCTCTCAAGATAATTAATTGTGATTTATTTTATGTGCCATCAAGAATATTAAGCCAGGTTTGGTGTTCAGAGTATTGAATACTTGTATATGAGAGGAAATGATCACATTGACTTCATCAGAGCATCTACAATACAATAGCATTCTCTTAATAGTTTGCTTGAATTTAGATTAGAGTTAGGTGAGTGTAGGATATATGTTTATCTGATTGGTGTGAATAACCTGTAGGGGTGATGTATGGAAGAATAGTGGAATAACATTACTTTCCAGAAATGATTTGTTAATTGTGTCTATAGAATCGACCTGAGACATTGTTCTCTGAATGTTGAATCGTGTCTTAAGAGACATGAAACACATTAAGAGTAGATTAGACTATGTTATACGGAAATTGAATATTTGTATGGGATGGGATGACTTAGTGCATGTGTTACAAGAATAAAAGTTTGAAATAGAAGAATTCAGCTTAGGTAATGTTATATTTGTTGGTGCAAGCAGAATGAAATCCTCAATTAAAATAGTTACAGTGTGTAGATTCAAGCAAGCAGGTTCAGGTAACATTATGTTAGCTTAGGTTAGGTTTAGGTTATATATTTTGAATGTTTGATAGTCTCACATTAGCTTGCACTTATTTTGCTCACGTACGTGCTTGGGTCACGGGCCACCTATTTGGTCACCTAATCTGGTCACCCTTGGTCGCCCATGGTCACCCTTGGTCACCCGTGGTCACCCATGGTCACCCTTGGTCACCCGTGGTCGCCCATGGTCACCCTTGGTCACCCGTGGTCACCTAATCTGGTCACCCTTGGTCACCCATGGTCACCCTTGGTCACCCGTGGTCACCCATGGTCACCCTTGGTCACCCGTGGTCACCCTTGGTCACCCGTGGTCACCCATGGTCACCCTTGGTCACCCGTGGTCACCCGTGGTCACCCGTGGTCACCCGTGGTCACCCATGGTCACCCTTGGTCACCCGTGGTCACCCATGGTCACCCGTGGTCACCCGTGGTCACCCATGGTCACCCTTGGTCACCCGTGGTCACCCATGGTCACCCGTGGTCACCCATGGTCACCCATGGTCACCCATGGTCACCCTTGGTCACCCTTGGTCACCCGTGGTCACCCATGGTCACCCATGGTCACCCTTGGTCACCCTTGGTCACCCGTGGTCACCCATGGTCACCCTTGGTCACCCATGGTCACCCTTGGTCACCCGTGGTCACCCATGGTCACCCTTGGTCACCCGTGGTCACCCTTGGTCACCCTTGGTCACCCATGGTCACCCTTGGTCACCCGTGGTCACCCATGGTCACCCGTGGTCACCCATGGTCACCCTTGGTCACCCGTGGTCACCCGTGGTTACTTAGGGTGTCTGCTTACACTAAATTGTTTTGCATTGTTGCGAGTTTATATTTGACATATGAACAATCAATGTATAAAATATCGAGCATCTCTAACTTTTGCTTAAACGGTTATTGTCAGCTTCACTTGCATTTCACTATGAGTGATCACAGTAAAAGGTTGTATTGCTCAAAATATGCAAGACTTAATTTTTCATATATTAGTCTTGGAAAGCATCGTTTCCTCAAATGCTGTGAGTGTGGGCAGACTTTAAAGAATAGGACAACAAGTAGGCTTGAACGCCATAATAAAGTATGCAAGAAAGAAGTTTCTAATGCTCCTGTGAACAATATAGCTAATTCTGAATCAGGGGCATTTCCGTTGCAAGAGAGTGAAAAGTCTGGGATTGATGAAACATCTAATAATGAAGATGGAAAATCAACGCTAAGCGTCCTTGTAAAAACATCTGGAAACATGACTTCATTGGAAGAAAGTAATAATCTCCAAGTCTCCGATAACATGCAAGATGCTCCTTCATCAAGTGCTGCTTTTCGCTTGGAATATCCTTGGTTCGATCCAAATGAATTAGTAAAACGTTTACGATTATTAATCATGTCACAAGAATCGACTGGACAGAATCACTATAAGGAAATTCAAGGAATTATCAATGAACTGAAATCGACTGGAATCATTGAATGATTAAGAAATGAAATGAATATATATGTATTGTCTTTCAATAGTATATGCTTGCTTTCTGAATGGTAATGGTAGTGTATTCATCTTTATAAGTTAAATAAAATTATCTGATTGTAATTATGTTCTTTTGTTAATTTATATCATGCATTATGTTATTCCTGCATGCATTCCTAGTTAAGATAGGCTAAATTTGGATAGGGTAGGCTTGCTTAGGCTAGGATAGGTTACGACAGGTTAAATGATAACTCTGATATTTCTATTCATAAATTTTATTAAATGAATCAAAATCGTTTTACATTTCAACATAATTGATGATTTCACAATATAAGTAGATACTGCTTCAGGCTAAATGCCTGTGGATATTATTCAGAATTCATAAATATGGTAAAACACCTGCACATAACGGGCAGTCTCTCTCTCTCTCTCTCTCTCTCTCTCTCTCTGTGTCTATCACGCTGTTTTTCCGCCCTTGGAATAAAATAGAATACCTGTTACTTCTGATAACTGCGACTCTGCAGGCTAAGCATGAATTACATGATGAATGATTGTTACTGTCGTTAGATATGACCTAGAGTCCCTGCCAAAGTCAATAACGTATCTCAATAAGAGCTGTTATCTGTTCTAAGAAATCTTATTGAATTATAAAATAAGTTCTATGGCAATTTTCAAAGTATCACATTTCATAGTTTCACAGGTATGAATACATATCCTTGTCTTGTTTTCGATCAATTCCTTTAAGTTTTGTTGAGTTCTTTGCTGCGGGCTGTTGAATTGCTCCCTTGTATGAGTATGACATCTTTTATTTGAAGGTTCCCAGCTGTACTTGCGTTGTTGATATAATTGTTCATCTGTAATCTGATGGGTGTTTTCATGCGACTGCTTATTACTCTGCGATATTGAAGAAGATGTGCTCTTTCCAGCTTGATTAGCGATCTTGCAATCGCAAAGTGATTTATGGTATAATTCCCTCTTTTGCGCTGATTCTCTGTGTAAAGCTGATTGTGAAGGTCTCATGGTGTGCTGCTCCTTAGGCTGGCGATTCAATGAAAGGTCCATTGGTTCATATGGGCCTGAAGTAAGATGAAACAAAAAAATTAATTAATGGTGTTATAATATTTGAAGTGGATATTCATATTCAGCAAGTGAACATTTATTAAAGATTGAATAAAAGACTATATTTAATTCAGGTATAAAAGAAAATGTTTTGGCTTAGAGACAGATTATTTGAGATAAGTCACTTTGATATGAAGAAGAGAGTATTAAAAGGGATACTATAAGTCAGATGAATGATGAAAAAACAAAATATCATATATGATATTTCGATTGAACATATGGTTTGGAGCTGAAATGCTAACGCTGGAAGACAGAATGTACACAAAAATTGCTTACGATGGAATTCCTACAATGAGACAAATAAGGAACAATATAAACTAGCATTTCAATATTTAATAATTCTTACCTTGAATTTCCCCCAGTAGACTTTTCAGTGATGAAATATTTTTACAACTATCACAACTGCATTTATTGGGCCTAACTGGCATTGTAACTTTGTCAAGTCGTGTTGTGCAACGTCCAGGGGGGCGAGCCATTGATGCTCGTGTTAGATTCATTTGCCCTGTCGATGTTTCCTACAAAAGAATAAAAGAATAATAATAAAAATAACAACAAAAGAAAACATTTAATGAATAGGGGGAAAAAAAAGTTATCGTGTTTTCCTACATTTGGCAATTTCATCGTTAGTTCGGATTTCCACTTTGACTTAATCTTTCAATGTGTAAAGGCAATGAATGATGAGCTGATAATTTCAAGTCCATTGTAAGGAAATACATGCCATTTAACATATAAAAACTTTTTTCTGCGTATTTTGTTCCTATTTAATGACTTTCACTCGTAGAAAGACACCAAAATGTTTCTTTAAAGTATAATAAAATGGGCTTACCTGCCATTATGGAATGTATGTTATTGTTGCAGTGATGTGTAAATGCCAACTGATGTTTCGCCCTCTAGAACTGCAATCACTCCTGCGGCCGGTGTACCCTTTTATAGGTTAGAATGCTTTCCCCCCACCACACCTGTGCAGCTGCGTAGTAGAAACAGCTACCCCCCCCCCCCCCCACCCGCCGAACTTTGTTTCTATTGGCTAAACTATGAAGTTAGCTTTCTTTCCAATATTTGGATACTGTGAAATGATATACATAATAGCTTGTTTTATAATGAAAGTGACAAAGCCAACCTTTAATGTAATTTAAAATGAATGTATGAACATCTGAAAGATGTCTTTATTCTCTTTTCTTATTCAATGAACTGAATGCTGAAGGTTCAGTAAGAAATGACAAGAAATGTTATGCTTCAATAAAAAAAATAAAGATGAATAACACCGAACAAAATGTTTAAAATATAGGCTGGCGGGATTCCTATTCATTATCATTGTTATTGTCCCCATCTCCATGCTACCATCAGTCATTCCCAGGGATTAAGTCACATAAGGAGTTTTGCGCCTTTAATTTCCTTTAACACCATAGAGCTCGTTTTGTATTCTGTCTACAAGCCCCACTTATCCGTTTTGGTTTGTATTTGTAATGAATATTGGTACGCAGTTTTCACTCATTCTTTGAGTTGTTTCCAAACATATTCTCCCCTTAAAAGCCTCTGGATTGTAAGATTTAATAGTACAATTGTTTTATACAAACCTGCTATAAACCGGCAAACTTATTAAATAAACTTACATCTAGTGACAAAAAGTTCCTGTTGAGATTTTATTAACCCCTTATCTATTACTACTTGAGAAAAAATAAATAATTTCAGAGCATCAGGTCTCATTCACTAACTTTATTCAATAGCAAGGGTAAGATGAATGAAATTTTCATTATTCTGTCTCTTCAATTTTTAATCATTTGATAACAAAGAATAATATCAGGAGTTTCATATATTGAAATGAAATTAGCGTTGTGTATTTTTTATGCTCAGTTGTCGCAACCTCTATTTTTACTTTCTCTACTGGCCAATAGGGGAAGTATCGTACTCCAGCCAAAAATTCGAAGTCAAGATTTCACCGGAAATATATGTTCGAGGCCCCCTGAATCCAAAAAAGCAGGTTTACAAAAAGGTGCGTGTATGTGTGTGCTTGGGGTGCATGTGTGTGAGTGTATGTGTGTAAGTGTGGGTGTCTGCGCGTGTGTGAGTGTGTGTATGTGTGTGTATGCTCGTGTGTGTATGTGTGCGTGTGTGTGCATGTCTAAATGTGTGTGTGTGTGTGTGTATGTGTAGGCATGTGTGTGTGTGTGTGTGTGTGTGTGTGTGTGTGTGTGTGTGTGTCAGTCTGTGCTCAGCATAACTCGAAACGAAAAGTCGGTTAAACCAAAGTTAGTATTTAAGTTTAATGTCTTTCAAGGATGCGCCACGAAGAATTTGAAAAGAAAATATCCCCCTTAACTACCCTTTACATGGAACATTTTTCGAAAATTTTGACTTTCTTGGAAATTGCTCTAACGATTTGATTACAATGTCATACGTTTATTAATTTCTTGAATTTTCTGGGTGAAGCCCCTGTAGTCGTATTTATTCTGGGCAACTTTTGCATAACTGGTAAACCGTTAGAGATGGACCAAATCATACTATAGAGAATATAGATCTTGCTAAAATACACAATTTTCGACTGAATAAATTTTCTTGTAGTGTGAATCATTTCGGAGATATTCCTTGTTATGTGTGTGAGTTTCGGAAAAACTTAGAACTTTCGTGAAATGGATCATTGTTGTTCATTTTTTATATCTTAAGTGTGCAAAGACAACAGAATCTCAAAGCTTTTAAACATTAGACTATGGCAGAAAAGCCTGCAGTATTCTAACATTCTCCTTGCACCTGCAAGGAAATAAGCAATAAGATAATTTGTACAAATGTTTATCTCAACTAACACGAAGAAGATATAGGAATAAGATTTTGTAAGAATGGGAAGTACAAGAGGGTAGAAGTCACGTGAGTGTAACACATCAGATTTTTAATATTTGTGTTTATGTAGAAATGAAGTCAGAAGAATTTTCTGTATGATTGAAAGGGGTTATTATATATGTTAACATATGTTATTGCAGTAATTACTTTGACCAGAACTCTCGAATTTGTCAATAAAGAAACTAATAATAAGGCGAGATATTACTTAGTGTTTGAAATTTGCCCATTACTTTGAAAGCTGTATTGCTGATGGTTCAATGATTCAGCTACGTTCCTCGGGTGCTTACTGTTCCTGCATTGTGGTATCGTTATTCTTTGGTGCGATTTAGAAAATATTACTTGCTAGGATTAAACAAGCATAGTAATCTTGTAAGATACTATAAATAAGAAAATAAATGTATAAATAAGTGTCCTCTTAAACACCCCGGATATTTCACAAAGAAAACTGAGTAGAGTATCCTTGTGAAAAGTGATGCATTGGCTAACATAAAGTCCTTAATTTAAGGAAATTATAAATGAAGCTTATGCGGTTTTGTGCGTGTGTTTGCGCGTATGTATGTATGTCTGTTTGTGTGTGTGTGTGTGTGTGTGTGTGTGTGTGTGTGTATGTGTGTGTGGTTGTGCATTCATGTGTGTAGGTGTGCATGTGTATTTGTGTGCATGTGTGCGGGGTGTATGTGTGTGTGTGTGTGTGTTTACGTGTGAGTATGTGTGTGTGCCTGTAGGATTTTTTGGAGATATTTCCATGATTTTAGTTGAGTTTTGGGAACATAAACAAATGCGAAGTCAAGAGATGTGGATGGACCCAAAAAATTCCCTTGTGAATGCTTTTTCAGTGGAATTGCATGTAGCTTTTGATCAGTACACAAAGCCTTCCTTACTCTAATATCCCCCCTTGCACATAAAAGGAAATAAGCAGGGAGATAATTTGTGAAAACGTTTATCTCAGCTAACACGAAGATGTTAGTGCAAATAACATTTTGTATTAATTGTTAGGGCAAGAGTAGAGAAAGTTGCGTGAGGGTAACAGACGAGACAATATTTTCAGCTTAAGTAACATGTTGTCAAAGCTTAAATTTGCTTGAAAGAAACGAGAAACAGCCTCTCTGATCGTCGAACATGATACTATACACAAAATGAATGTTGCAAGTATAAAATAACGTTATTTATAAAATAATACTGAAATTAAATGCGAGTATAAGCCAGTATTTTCATGAGGATTAACAGAATGCAAACAATCATGTCACAGTAAGAAACGTGTGTAGAGAGAACTCTATGAGCGTAAAAGATCGTGAGATAGTGCTTGCGTTGATTGTGCGGGACATCATTGAAGTCCATAAGGAATCCAAAATAAACAAAATAGATAAATAAAGAACAAAAACTAGAAAACATGACACAGGAAAAGTGGACCGATAAAGCCTTGTGAATGTAAAAGCCTCATTACCCTTCCGCTTAATGGCTAGTGCAAAGTCAAAGATGTGTGCGGTCCGAAAATTTCAGTGAGAATAGGTTTTTCTTCGGAAGAATGCAGTTTCGTTATGTCGAACTGTAAGTTTGTTTTTCTGCTAAGAGTTATGTTACAGGTTTCCTTTTGTCCCCACTGTGTGGGAACCATTGAAGTGTTCGAGGGGTTGGACGGTCATTGTGAGGGAAGGCAGGGAAACCCTCTCAGTGGGGGACCACATGGGTGGTCCACGCGTCAATACAGAAGTATCCTTTCGCTATTGAAAAGGTTTCTTCCTGCAGGTGGGCGATCTTTGGCTGCTTTGTTAAGAGAAAAACACTAAGCCTGTTCAGACAGGAAAAATGTGTATGTCTATGCTCGCCCCCCCTTGCAAGATGAAGCCTTGTTCTTTTCAAAACTGTCAGAGGGAAACATTTCCAACTGTCACATAAATATATCAAGATCTGAAAGGGGGCCATTCATTGTAGCGTTTCTTACCCTCGCGTTCTTCTTTCGAAAACACGTGCAGACACGTCTATACTTGCCCCCCCTTGCAAGTTGTAACTTGTTCTTTTCAAAACTGTCCAGAGGGGAACATTTCCAACTGTCACATAAATATGTCAGTTTCTCAAAGGATCCATTCAGATAACCATCTTTTTCATCCTCACTTGGAAGGGTGCGAAGACCACCCCCCACTGACCTTCAGAATTTGGCGGGAGAGGGCGAAGACCACCTGCGCTGGTCTTGAGAATCTGTCAACAGTCAGAGGGGGAGGGGGGAGGGGGGGGGGGGGGCGTGACAGGATTTGATTAATGGGGAATTTATGCTAAGTGGGGCAGAAGGAACATACTGCCTTTTGGAAATTCCCACATGTGGGGGAGGGGGGAGGGGAGGGGGAGGTGGGGAGGGGGGAGGGGGGGGGGTGTATTGTTATGCTAATGAGATGCAAAGTGGAATAGAAGGAACAGTATATGACTACTCACAACAAATGGTCGCCAGAAGAAGAGGCCGCGCAGCTGATAGCCAGCCTCCAGGGACGAGCCGCAGAGGTGCTGAACGCAGTTCAGACAGCGGCGGCGCCCAAGGACATCTGGGAGGCCCTGGAGAACCGATTCGGAAACCACCGCTTAGCTGCAGCCTACCGCAGCCAACTGAAATCTAGGATGCAACTGCCAGTGGAGACGCTGCAGGAGTTCGCCCTGGCAATCGAACAGCTGGCCAGCAAGGCCTTGGTCGACCTTCCCTCCGAATTCGTATCCCGAGAAGCCGCCTATACCTTCGTCGACGGGGTACGCGATGCCGAGATACGTCAACGCCTGATGCTCGGTGACTACAAGACCATCCACGAGGCACTTACGGCCGCATTAAGGATGGAAGCGGCCAAAGTGACGGCTACCCCGACCTCGAAGACAAGGAGTGTCCGCTACGATGAAGACCGCAGACCAGTCCAGGGACGCCGACGAAGACCAGGTGGCGTGTGTTGGGGGTGTGGCCAGCCGGGACACCTGATGAGAGACTGCCGGCACCAAGAAGAGCAGCCGGAAAAAGAGTAATGACCGGCGTGGCGAGGGGCACGTCGGCGCCGTCACCATCATCCCCTCGAGTGACACTGCGCGCCGTCAGCCGACGGATGGATGACAGCCTCATCGCGGACGGTTGGGTGAGAGGGAAGCCGTGCCGCGTGCTTGTTGACACTGGAGCAGCCGTGACTGTCGTCAGACCTGACGTAGCCAGTGGCTTGCCGTCGAGAAAACCGAGCCGACCGTACCAACTAGTGACGGCATCGGGTGACACCTTGCCTGTGGAGAGGGAGGCCCTGCTGCAGTTGACCTTGGGGCGAAGTGTCTTGCGTTTGTGGGTGTTCGTCGCGGAGGTGGCTGAGGAGGTGATACTGGGACTGGATGCCCTCAGGAGCCACGAGGCGACGGTCGACATCGGCAAGAAGGTTCTGCGGTTTAAGGGAGAGGAAGTAATGCTCCGGCACCCCGAAGAACGCCTTGGAATCTGCAGGGTCATTCTCAGGGAAGACGTAGTTGTCCCCGCGAGAAGCGAGATGGTAGTGACGGCGCGACTGGAAGGCCAGCGCAAGAAGAACATGCTGCTGGACCGGAAGACGCATGTGCACGGGCTCTGTGTAGCCGGGACATTGTTGCCATGCCGAGAGGAGGTGCCGGTGAGACTGCTCAACCCAACAGACACCGATCACGACGTCCAGGCCGGGACGGAGTTGGGGACGTGCGAGCCCGTGGTCAGCGTAACTCCAATAGAGAAGACCCAGGAGCCGGTGCCGACGCAACACTTGGGGCCCCGGCTGGAAGAATTACTGGAGAGGGCGGCCGACCACCTGACCGCTGAACAGAGAGAGAAGGTCCAACAACTGCTGAGACGATATCAGCGCGTCTTCAGCCAAGGCAGCAGCGATTACGGCCGCACGGACCGAGTGCTTCACCACATCGACACCGGAGACGCCCGGCCTATTCGGCAACCACCTAGACGCGTTCCGTTGGCTAAACAAGCGGCGGTACGAGACATGCTGGAGGACATGAGAACCAAGGGAGTGATCGAAGAGTCTGACAGTCCTTGGTGTTCCCCTGTAGTTCTGGTGAAGAAGAAGAATGGCGAGCTACGCTTCTGCGTAGATTACAGGAAGCTGAACGCTGTCACCAGGAAGGACTGCTTCCCCTTACCCCGGATTGACGACACCCTGGACACGCTTGCTGGTGCGCAGTGGTTCTCAACCCTGGACCTGAAATCGGGTTACTGGCAGGTGGCTCTAGACCCAAGAGACAAGGAGAAGACTGCATTCTCTACAGGCCAAGGGCTTTGGCAGTTCACAGTTATGCCCTTTGGTCTCTGCAACGCACCAGCTACCTTCCAACGCCTCATGGAGTCAGTAATGAGAGGATTGACTTATGACGCCTGCCTGTTATACCTGGACGACATCATCATCGTCGGCAAGACATTCGAAGACCATCTTGACAAACTGAGCAAGGTGCTGCAGAGACTGCAGGCGACCGGCTTCAAGCTGAACGCCAAGAAGTGCCAGCTCTTCCGCAGGGAAGTCAACTACTTGGGCCACATAGTCTCACCAACCGGATTGGCCACGGATCCGGAGAAGACACAGGCCGTGAGAGATTGGCCTCGCCCAAAGAATAGGCGAGAACTGCGCAGTTTCCTTGGGTTGTGCAGTTATTACCGCCGCTTCATAAAGGGTTTCTCCAGCATCGCCAAACCCCTCACTCGCTTGACGGAAGAACATCGACCTTATGTGTGGGCGGAGGACGCCGAAGGTGCTTTCCGACAGCTCAAGAGGACGCTCTGCAGTGCTCCTATTTTGGGATTCCCACAACCAGGCGACGCCTTCATTGTGGACACTGACGCCAGCGACCATTGCATTGGAGGCGTCCTATCCCAAGTCCAGAACGGCCACGAGCGGGTGATAGCCTACTACAGCAAGACGTTGTCCAAGGCAGAGAAGAACTACTGTGTCACCCGACGAGAGCTACTGGCGGTAGTGAAGACCTTGGAGCACTTCCACAAGTACCTGTACGGTCAGCCATTCCACCTGAGGACAGACCACTCCGCCCTAACCTGGCTACTTAGCTTTAGAAACCTGGAGGGCCAGACAGCCCGTTGGGTCCAAAGGTTGCAGGAGTACGACTTCACCTCCGAACATCGCAGATGGAAGAGCCACGGCAACGCAGACGCCATGTCCCGAAGACCCTGCCTAGAAGAGTGCGGCCAATGCGCAAGAGTGGAAGAGAAGGAGCGTACCGCAGCTGTCAGAGTGGTCACGGCAGTGCCTGCGGACGGATGGGATAGCGCGGGCCTGAGGAGAGAGCAGCTGGCGGACGCCGACTTGGGGCCACTCTTGAGAGAAGTGCAGGCAGGGGCAAGACCAACCTGGGAGGACATCGCACCCAGAAGCGCTACATACAAGTCGTACTGGGCCCAATGGGACTCGTTGAAGACCAAAGAGGGCGTGTTGTTCCGGGTATGGGAATCACCTGATGGGAAGACCCAGAAAGAGCAGTTGGTACTTCCCCGAAGTAGGGTCCCGGAAGTCTTGGAGGAAGTGCACGCCGGTACTTCGGGTGGACACCTAGGAGCAAACCGGACGATCGACAAACTCCGACAGCGCTACTACTGGCTGAGGCTCCGAGCAGACGCTGAGAACTGGTGCCGTCAATGTGACGTGTGCGCGGCGAGTCGTGGCCCCCAGACTAGGAGCCGGGGTCGCATGCAGCAGTACAACGTCGGAGCGCCCTTCGAACGCATCGCCGTCGACATAGCTGCACCATTCCCAGTGTCCGATCGAGGCAACAAGTACCTGATGGTAGCTGTGGACTACTTCACCAAGTGGCCGGAGGTGTATGCCATCCCGAACCAAGAGGCGAAGACAATTACAGACTGCCTCGTGGAACACCTATTTTGCCGTTTTGGGGTCCCGTTAGAGCTCCACAGGGACCAGGGCACCAATTTTGAGTCGCACCTAATGAAGGAGGCATTGGAAAGACTTGGGGTGAACAAGACCCGCACAACACCCCTACATCCACAGTCGGACGGCATGGTCGAGAGATACATCAAGACCCTAGAGGAACACCTGAGGAAGGTCGTGGCCAGCCATCAGCGAGACTGGGACCTCAAGGTACCGCTGTTCTTGCTGGCCTACCGTTCGTCGACACACGACACCACCGGGGTGACACCAGCAAGCCTAATGTTCGGCCGAGAGCTCCGCCTCCCTTGTGACCTGGCTTTTGGGAGCCCCCCGGAAGCGAAACAGCCGGCAACCGAGTATGTGGAGAACCTAGTAGACCATCTCCACGACATGCACGAGATGGCTCGTCAGAACATCCAGATGGCGAGCGACCGCATGAAGACCCGGTACGACAGGCAAGCCAACAGCCGAGGATTCCAGCAAGGTGACATGGTCTGGTTGTACCGCCCTACCCGGACCAAGGGACGCTGCCCAAAACTTCAACAACCGTGGCAAGGACCGTACCGAGTGATAAAGAGGATTAACGACGTAGTCTACCGCATCCAGAAGGTGCCCCGAGGAAAGATGTTAGTGGTACACCTGGATCGTCTGGCCCGTTACGATGGTGCTGGTCGGGACGACCAACTCTGAGGAGGGAGCAGTGTCACCGCGCCCGCCGCATCTAATTGCCGACAACAGCAGTGTCACCCATGGCATTATTGTCGGCACTACGGCAAAGGAGCCGAAGGAAAGAGACAGAGAATGGCCGCATTGTTGGGGCGCTTGCCGAAAGAGAGAAAAGGATAGAGGCTTCTGGAGTCTTCTACTTTGTATCTCGCCGCAATAACTGAGCGTTCCTGAAGCTTCCAGAATAGTGCCTGGGAGATATAAATAGCGGTAAAGTGTGAGAAGGGAGTTAGTTCTTTGTGTTACGAGTTCGGAGCCGTGCTGTTGGAGAATCGAAAAAGACTTTCTTGTTGTTGCAACGAGTGTACAAAGTTACTGTTTACGGAAATAAAAGTGTTTCTTTATCTCGACTACATCTGTCTACTTTACTTTACACCCACACCAAAAAGTCACATTATGGTATGTTTTGTTACTGAAACGTATTTATAAAGCTTTTTTAATATCCAAAAGTCCCTATTTGAGTTCGCCATTGTAACATAAAAGACAAATAGATCTTGTTATAAAGAGTGAGAGAATTTCTTCCTATGCCCCAAACCACGCTCACAATTTTTTTTGATCAAAATCGTAACGTCAGGTATTACAAGGTTCGGAAGGCTTACGGTTTGTTATGCATTAGTGCCTTCTGCTTTTTAGTAACACAACTTCTTCTCGCCATTAGCACTGGAAGATTACTGACTAGGTATATGACAATATCCGGAGGTAAGATCCTTCATGCTGACGCCCCCCAGTAGGGAGAGGTGAGGTGAGAGGGTACTAAGGTTGGCTGGACCTGAGGATAGACGACAGCCAAGGTCAGGTCCATTACGCTACATATTTAAACTTCCTAGTGGCGGCTCGTAGAACCGGCTCCCCTCTCTCCTGGGGGTTTACACATTCGCTATGGGGACCGGGATCCGGAGAACTCTCCAGATTCGAAGCATGAGTGTTTAAAGAGTGCAAATTTCCTGCCGTCCACGCTGAAACTACCGCCGACAGTTAGAACACTGAAGTAATTCACCAGGATGAAACGTGAAGTGAAGTGAGAAGTGAGGTGAAGTGAAGGGACAGAAAAGGAATGTAATTAACCTTTCCAATATTCACCTAGTGACCCGAAGAAATCTACGGGTGAGGAAGGTTGGCCGCGGGTACCGAACTGACGACCTCCCGAATGCGCGTCGTACACATTACCGCGGTAAATTCGTAGTGTAACTGCAGCAGTTATGTTTTTGATCCCGCAGAACTCAAGTATACTAAAGAATTTTAAATTAAATTGTAATTATATCATAAATTTGTTTATTAGTAAATTTTATGAATAACCATCAACAGTTAAAACCTTCGGGTTGACGAACTAAAAGAAGCCTCTAGTTTCTATAATGTAGACATTTGATTCTGTCGTTTGAGGTTACGTATACAGACAGTGCTCAAGAGCAACTGGTGTCACTTTCTTCTCCTTGTGAATAAAGACTTCACCTATCCCCTGTATCGTGTGCACATCACGTACAGAGGAAGAGCACTTCCTACTGGCAAATGCGACTAGGTCGGCAAAGGGCAACCATTTTACTGGCGGTGTTAGTGTAGCAATTCTCTAATTGCTCATCTTCCTGTCCGCAACACCAGAAGCACGGCACTGCTGCAGATTCTCACGGCTGTGTCGAACCCTTCCCCCTCCTTAATTGAGGACGTACACACCGGAAATGCTCCTGAACACTTAAAGCCGCAGAAATTATAATTAGGTCTGTGATCCCAAGTTAATAAGCATTTAGCATTTTATGGATGACTGGTTGCATGAATACAAGAAAATGGTTGATTGCTGGAATTTATCTTTCAATCCATCTTGGCGTTGATTTTGTAGCAGTAGCTGCTTCACGGGATTTCAGCCGAGTCTAAGGAAAGATCATGTTCAGCTCTTCACCTTGTCATAGTTGATCTAATCACCAGAGTTTGTCATAATTTGACTTGCAACAACATAAATAATAATGTCAGTAACCTTAAGAAGACCACGATGACGTAAATCGTCAACACCAGCTTGAAATTCCGTAAAGCACTGCTTCCGAATAGTTGGGAATACTATCTACATTATACACGTCAGGGAAAAAAAAAAAAAAAAAAAAAAAAAAAAAAAAAAAAAAAAAAAACTAATACTTTCTAGGTCTTTTCACATATGCGTGCTCCATTACGTTAAAAAATCCGATGTGTTGCACTCACATGACTTTCTCTACTCTTGTACTACCATTCTTACAAACTCTTATTCCTATATCTTCTTCGTGTTAGTTGACATAAACATTTGTACAAATTATCTTATTGCTTATTTTCTTGTAGGTGCAAGGAGAATATTAGAATACAGTAGTCTTTGAGCGATACTCAAATCTTTTAAAGCTTTGAGATTCCGTTCTCTTTGCACACTTAACATATAAAAAATGAACATCGATGTTCCATTTCACGAAAGTTTTAAGTTTTCGGAATTTCACACACATAACAAGGAATATCTCCGAAATGGTTCACTCTACAAGAAAATTTATTCAGACATAAATTGTGTATTTTAGCAAGATCTACATTTTTGTGTAGTACTATGATTTGGTCTATCTCTAACGGTTTACCAGTTATGCAAAAGTCGTCCAGAGTAAATACGACTACAGGGGTTATAGCCAGAAAAGTCAAAATATACATTTCATTTGCCATAGAAATATCTCAAACATATGACATCTTAATCAAAATCGTTAGAGCCATTTTCAAGAAAATAAACATTTTCGTCAAACTTTCCATATAAAGCATAGTTTAGGGCGGGGCTGTTTTCTTCAAAATCTTTGCGCCGCATCCTTGAAAGACATTAAACATAATTATAACTTTGATTTTTAAGCTGCTTTTCGTTTTTGAGTGATGCTGTCCACAGTGACAGACAGACAGACACACACACACACACACACACACACACACACACACACACACACACTCTCTCTCTCTCTCTCTCTCTGTCTCTCTCTCTCACACACACACACACCGGCCTTTTTCTGAAAATAATTTTTTTTTTTTTATTCACGGGGTCTCAAAACATATATTTCCGGTGAAATCTCGACACCGAATTTTTGGGTGGAATCTGGACCTTCTAGATTAACGGAACTGACCCTGGCATCCCAGTTGTACAAAATGGCGTCGGCTGGTGGGAGTGATTTCTGAGGTGTTTCCACACGCTGTTTTTCGTATTATTTTCTGTCTTCGAGTTATTGTTTGTTATAATAATTCCTATGTAAGTTTGTCTTCATATTAGCAAAGCGAGTGTTTCAAAAGTTTTATTTGGGCAGTATAGGGAACGGGAATAAATCTAATAACGTGTTGACTGTGTCGTGTGTTTAACCACGTGTTCATGTTTATTGTGTTCCATCTAGGACTATGGCTACATTAGCCGTATAGTGTGGTTAATGTATCTGTTTGCAAGTACAATTTGTGTCACGATTACAGTGGTGAGTGGTTGTTGAAGAAAAACTGTTCCAGTAGTGTATATTAATGTTGCCATACTACAACCTAACCTCAAACACGACAATGCACCGTAACTGTTGCATTCCCGGATGCAAATTAAAAATCAGAAACTTACAGTTAAAACAAAAGGTAAATTACAACGTAAAGCTTCTAAATTCAGTATTTAATTACTATAAATTGCAGCGTTATGTGTTAGTTGCCGTTGTATATATAACATGGTGAATAGTGTGGATAGTGAAAGACAATAATTTCGAGTGAACTCAATTAGTGGCATCTGCAACACCAACAGTTTGTTTCATGTAAGTAGTATGCTGCTCATATTTGTACATTATCTTTTGTCTTTGTAATTTAAATGTGTAGCTGTAGTTTAGAAGAAATGTGTTATGTTGCTGCATGTAAAACTGTAGACTATAGTAAAGTTTGGTAAATATTTACAAAATCGGCCGCTCGAGAAAACGAATGAAACATAGTGCAATGGATGCAGTTTTTATTGCTGATTACGATCTTGTAAGTTTTATTGTGCGCTCAAGCTTCGTGTTTTATTTATGAGAAAATTTCGTACGTGCGATGAAGTGGTTTTATTTCGCTTATGCGGCGGATATTTAACTAATAAATGTGTATAAACGAGTGTAATATATGCTACAATGATTGATTAATGCATTTACGTTGAAATGATTGCATAAACACTCCCCAAATTGTAAATATTTCGATAACAGGACCCTGTCACCCCACTCATATACAACACTAACCTAACCTAACACAATGTTGCTTTACAATGCTGATTTAAGATTATGTATTTCATATATTTCATTTACAGTGCAGTTCTACAGTTATTATTTTTAATATTTCATCTGCTTTTGTGGATTCCATAAAGTGTCATGAAGTGCTGAGTAATATGTTGTTGCAAACTGAGTAATCAAAAGTTTTCAGTAATAGTAAAAGCAAATTTCCACCCTAAAGCTTTTGAATTTAGTAGGTAGCTAATTATTCTAAATGGCAGCATTTGTATATCAGCCATCCAGTACAGTATGTTTGTGTAGGTATATAACATTATGTCCATTGTACAAGTGTGACAAACAGTGTAAACAATGATTAATAATTCTGAGTCAACTCAATGTCAACACTTCTGTTTTATTTAAGTAACATGCTGCTTGCAGTTTTGTCTATCTTCTTTGTAATTTGAGTGTGTAATGCAGTTACATAATGGAATGTAAACCTGTAGATTGCATGAATGATATTTAAGGTTATATATTTCATTGCCCATGGGTTATCGTTTAATATTAAATATCATCCTTTTTTGTTTACTTGAGATTATGTTTAAGACAGTGTTTTTGTGTTTAACACAGCCCATATTCACAAAATAGGCGTGTTATTACACAATATTTTTATTTTAGTGCGTTGAAATCGTAGCCTGTAGACGAGTTGTTTATAAGTAGTTCCCACCACATAGGCCGCCATCTTGTATCACAGTGTCAGGTCCGGTATTTAGGAGGTCCTGGTGGAATACAATACTTAGCCTACTTACCACTAGAGAAAGTAAAAATGAACAACGATGTTCCATTGCATGTAAGTTCTAAGTTTTCCGAAACTCACACACATAACAAGGAATGTCTCCGAAATGGTTCACCTTACAAGAAAATTTATTCTGACATAAATAGTGTATTTTAGCAAGATCTGCGTTTTTTGTATAGTATTGTCACCGCGCCCGCCGCATCTAATTGCCGACAGCCGCAATTGTCACCCATCGCATTATTGTCGGCACTACCGCAAAGGAGCCGAAGGAAAGAGACAGAGAATGGCCGCATTGTTGGGGCGCTTGCCGAAAGAGAGAAAAGGGATAGATGCTACTGGAACCTTCTACTTTGTATCTCACCGCAATAAGTGAACGTTCCTGAAGCTTCCGGAATAGTGCCTGGGAGATATAAATAGCGGTAAAGTGTGAGAAGAGTGAGTCAGACGTATGTGAAGGTTGAGTAGTCGTGCCGACGGAGACGGACAGACGATGTGGAGAGTTGTGCCGACGGAGAAGAGTTAGTTCTTTGTGTTACGAGTTCGGAGCCGTGCTGTTGGAGAATCGGAAAAGACTTTCTTGTTGCAACGAGTGTACAAAGTTACTGTTTACGGAAATAAAAGTGTTTCTTTATCTCGACTACATCTGTCGTATTTACTTCACACGCACCAACCAAAAGTTACACTGGTGTCAGAAGTGGGATTCGTCGAATTGCTTCTAGTTTCATTACATCGTCAGAAGTTGCAACGTTAGAACCAAGATGGAGGGAGATTCGGAAACCAGGATGATAGCAATGATGAAAGAATTATTCGCCGAAATGAAGACGGAAATGGCTGAAATGAAGACGGAAATGGCTAAAATGAAGACGGCAAACGACAACCTCACTGCCAAAATGGAAACGTCAAACCACAACCTCGCTGCCAAAATGGAAACGACAAACAACAACCTCGATGCCTCGCTGAAAGAAGAAATGAAGACGGCAAACGACAACCTCGCTGCTGAACTGAAAGACATGAAGACGACAAACGACAACCTCGCTACAGAAATGAAGACGGCAAACGACAACCTCGCTGCCGAGCTGAAAGAGATGAAGACGGAGCTAACGGCGAAAATCGACGAGCAACTGACTGGCGTGACGGAAAACGTGGAAGAACTCGGCGAAAAGGTGGTAGACCTCTGCCAGCACGTGGACGTCGTGGAGGACGACGGGGAACGTCTTGGCGCCCTGGTAGTAAGAGTTGACGAGAGCGTCAAAGTACTGGATGCCAGGGGCAGACGGAATAGCGCGGAGCCGGGGAGGGAGCACCTAATGGCCGAGGCGACAGTTGCGCCCGTTCCAGATGATGTGAGGGAAGACGTGAAACAACTCGGCGAACTGATTGGCGTGACGGAAGACGTGGAACAACTCGGCGAACTGATTGGCGTGAGGGAAGACGTGGAACAACTCGGTGAACTGATTGGCGTGACGGAAGACGTGGAACAACTCGGCGAACTGATTGGCGTGACGGAAGACGTGGAACAACTCGGCGAACTGATTGGCGTGACGGAAGACGTGGAACAACTCGGCGAACTGATTGGCATGACGGAAGACGTGGAACAACTCGGCGAACTGATTGGCGTGACGGAAGGCGTGGAAGAACTCGGCGAAAAGGTGGAAGACCTCTGCCAGCATGTGGACATCGTGGAGGACGACGGGGAACGTCTTGGCGCCCTGGTAGTAAGAGTTGACGAGAGCGTCAAAGTACTGGATGCCAGGGGCAGACGGAATAGCACAGACCCGGGGAGGGAGCACCTAGTGGCCGAGGCGACAGTTGTGCCCGTTTCAGATAACGAAAGTGTACGTCTCGGGGAAGACAAAGGGGCAGTTCAGGGACGTCGTCGAGGATCCCCTGGAGGAGTGTGTCGGGTACGTAACCAACCAGGATATGACGTGGAGGACGATCAGCAGGGAAGCGCACAAGTAAACGAGCAACACGCAAGAACCGACTTGGCGTGTGACATGGGGGGACCGTCGGAGCCATCCAATCACCTGACGCATAGTGCCGTGAACGAAAGAATGGTGGACATCATCTTGGACGGCAGGATACAGGAGAGGCCGTGCCGAGCACGAGTGAACACGAGTGCAGCGGTGGACGTGACTCGCGCGGATGTGGCGGGGCTTGTTGCCGGACCCATCGGAAGCAAGTTGGCTGCGAAGGTGCGCCAGAGAGGTCGGCGGACATGGTACCCAGTGAGCCGTTTCCAAGTGCGCAGGATGGCCCGTCAATACACCAGGAAGAAGGGCAACTGGACGAGGGACCGTCAAGACCGGCGGTACTGTTGCAGAATTTCGAAGCAGGATGGCATACATCGTCCTACCCAGACCAAGGGACACTATCCAACAGCGATACCTAGGATCGTGCCTCCTGGAGAAGAGGTTCGATGGGATAGTCCGCTGGGGCGCAAGGGAGATGCCGCAGTGATAGTGCTGGTCGGGACGACCAGCTCTGAGGAGGGAGCAGTGTCACCGCGCCCGCCGCATCTAATTGCCGACAGCCGCAATTGTCACCCATCGCATTATTGTCGGCACTACCGCAAAGGAGCCGAAGGAAAGAGACAGAGAATGGCCGCATTGTTGGGGCGCTTGCCGAAAGAGAGAAAAGGGATAGATGCTACTGGAACCTTCTACTTTGTATCTCACCGCAATAAGTGAACGTTCCTGAAGCTTCCGGAATAGTGCCTGGGAGATATAAATAGCGGTAAAGTGTGAGAAGAGTGAGTCAGACGTATGTGAAGGTTGAGTAGTCGTGCCGACGGAGACGGACAGACGATGTGGAGTTGTGCCGACGGAGAAGAGTTAGTTCTTTGTGTTACGAGTTCGGAGCCGTGCTGTTGGAGAATCGGAAAAGACTTTCTTGTTGCAACGAGTGTACAAAGTTACTGTTTACGGAAATAAAAGTGTTTCTTTATCTCGACTACATCTGTCGTATTTACTTCACACGCACCAACCAAAAGTTACAGTATGATTTGGTCTATCTCTAACGGTTTACCAGTTATGCAAAAGTCGTCCAAAGTAGATACCACTACAGGTGTTATAGCCAGAAAATCCATGATACACATTTCATTTGTTACAACAATATCTCAAGCATATGGCATTTTAATCAAAATCGTTAGAGCTATTATCAATAAAATTCACGTAAAGGGTAGTTTAGGGTGGGACTTTTTTCTTCAAAATCTTCGCGTCGCATCCTTGAAAGACATTAAACTTAAATACCAACTATAGTTTTTAACCGACTTTTCATTTTTGAGTTATGCTGTCCACAGGCTGACGCACAGACACACACACGGACCTTTTTCTAAATATGCTTTTTTGGATTCAGGGGGTCTCAAAACATATATTTCCGGTGAAATCTCGACATCCAATTTTTGAGTGGAATACAATACTTCCCCTACTTCCTACTTACCAATAGAGAAAGTAAAAAGATTCAGACGAGCTTTCCAGGTTAAAACTGGGTGTCCCAAATAGGCCAACAAGCTTTGGGAGCTGATAGATGACGTTATTTTAAACACTTTTTGTTAAGGATTTTTTTTTTTTTTTTATTTTTTTTTATTATTATTATTTTTGCGGTGCATCGTTTAAGCGCTAGACGAGTTAATGTCATTACCTGCTGCCTTCCATCCAGTTTAAGTATGTACGGAAAAATCAAGAATGAAAATTAGCATTGCATTTATCTTAGTAAAGCACACAGTCTTAATCCAAGAAATAGACACAGAACACATTGATGTCCTTTGGTATAATAGCAAGTAAGACCGGAAGTAAAAATGGGGCATGTATAGATATTACTGTAAGAAGCATCTGCTAACTTCGGCCTACAAATGTCACTCGCACTTACGAATTCATAATTTCAAATTTGTTTGATTCGTTTGCAGAAACTTCTGAGTCCTATGTGCTTATAATTTTATTAAGACATTTAGAATACCTACTATTAATTCTGAACAATTTGAAACTACAGTAACTGATGATTCCTCAATAAAATATTTAGATCCTTTTAAACCGGAGTGACCATTTCCTCATAAGTGAAAGTACCATTCATTATCCAAGAGATGACTACAGAGAGTAACTGCAGTTAGCGATTATGTTTCTTGGTAGTTCCACTTCAACTCCCACTCGTGCACCAGGAGCCTATCATCGTACGAATTGTTTGGCGAAACGTGTCTGCTGTTTAAAACTGTATCTGCTTCGTTTCAAAGATGAATTACAAGGATAAAGGCATTTGAATCTGTTTCCTATGGCAGTGTATTTGGAAGGTTAGTAGCGGTAATTTAATTTTCTCAAATTAATTGCATTGTTTAACTATTTAAATTAAACAATTATTAAAAAGAAACTTTCAAGAGGATGATGATGAGAATGTAACACAAGTATTACGTAATTCATATTGTGACGCCGGCCGTGGTACATAAGAAAGGATAGTCTGGGTCAAGCTACTTCATACACATACTAGGCGCGGCGCGTATCAAAGGGTTCAAGGTCAGGCTGCCTCGCGCGTCTATTTGTGAACACGTGACAATGAGCACCCCAAAATAAGTTGCAGTTCGAGAAAGGTGCGTGTTACAACATCCTCGCTGTATAAGGAGTATGGAGTCAGTTTTTACTTTCAGTGTGTGTATGTGTGTGTGCATGTGTGTGCGTGTGTGTGTATGTGTGTATGTGTGTGAGATATTTGTAGGAGATATTTTTATAATCATTAGCACATAGTAAAAGTTAACAGTAAAAAGAATTAGAACAGGCTTTTATTTAAATGCTCTAAAAAGACGAAAATAGACTTTAAATTAAATCAAATCCATCAATTTATTACATTAAAAAATTAATATGATCTAAAAGCTTGTCATGAGATTTACCTGTGTAGATAAAAATCGTATTATTTCCCTTATAATTACTTATATAAAGATCAAGTTACATATTATATTCTTGTTTATCTACACAGGTAAATCTCGCGACAAGCTTCTATATCATATAAATTGTGAAACAGTAAATTTAAGGATGTGATTTAAAATATATTTTCTCCACTTTAGAGTATTAAAATAAAAGCTTGTTTTGAAATTTTAATGCTAATTTATTTATTCTAGTCTTCTCAGTAAACCCTTTCATTTGATACCCTATCATGGGAGTGCATAAAAAGTAACTAGACCGCCATGTTGGACGGTCCGCCATATTGGATTTATAATGACGTAACATAGCTCACCGTGCATTGTCATCCAAACTAAATGTGTATGCAAAATTTCAGCTCAATCGGCTGAGGGTAAGTACTTTAAAATTCAGTTGCAAGATTTAACCCAGACATTCAGACATTGCAAGTTAAATAAAAGCTTGTAAAAAATCTAAATGTGTTTAACTACCTAATGCATAAAAATCCACCCCTAGTAATAATCCCGCTCCCTCTGACTACAACACAATCAGTCGGCCTGTTTATGCCCCAAATAAGATGTCGATCTGTCTCGTCCGATGTTTCTAATTCGCTGTGAGGAGCGTAAACCTCGATATTGCACCGGTGTGCTCCACATGTCTGTAGACAGATCCAGGAAATGAAAAAACTAAACGCAAAAAGTGGTTCCTCACGTGCGCACGCATGCCTTACCAGAACGGAATGGCGTGATGATGGATGGACGGATGTTGCATATAGTTCTGAAGGAAGTATACAGCTGGTGATGAAAGACGAAATAAACACGCGACTCTGAAAGGCAATCATTAAGGCCTCCTCTGTGCGCTTTAAATTACGTCATCATACAACCCTCATCTCCTTCATTCTGTCCTCACTTTTTAATGTATCACCAAGGGGCCCATTTAAACCAATTTACGGCTGCTCCCAGCTGGAAATTTGCTATTGACTGTTGTTATTTTTCAGCACACTTCCCAGCAGCACCGGAGAGTTCGTACAACGATGCACATCTACGGAAGCGCAGGGTGTTAAAGTCGTTAACAGACTCAAAATAACATCAAAGTTAACTGCACCTAATTTCTGTTAAATTTTATATTGTTCCTGAACAAACAAGTATCAGTAATAAGCAAAAGAGAAGACTAGCCTTTGCGAGAGAGAGAGAGAGAGAGAGAGAGAGAGAGAGAGAGAGAGAGAGAGAGAGAGAGAGAGACAGACAGACAGACAGACAGACAGACAGAGAGAGAGAATCAGAATCTTTAATGGGCAGACAAAAGCATGCGAGTTTTCCTTATATGCCTCCCTTTAGTTTGTTTTTCATCAACACCAGTTTTTCCTGGCCTGAAGCACAGGAGATGAAGCATCTATCCTTCACATTAATCATCATCATCATCTTCTTCTTCTTCATCATCATCATCATCTTCTTCTTCTTCTTCTTCTTCTTCTTCTTCTTCATGGTTTAGACCTATTGGCCTGTTCCATCTGCAAAAAACTGATCTTGCCATCGTTTCCTGGATCTTCCTAGAGATCCCTTTCCTCGTGGATTGTAAGCATGGGCTTCTTTTAGTTGCAGTTCCAACTGGCATTCGTTGAATGTGCTTCAGCCATTTTTATACGCTTTTATAATTTCCAAAATAGGTACGCTGTATTTTTAATTCAGCCGTTATTTCTTCACTCCATTTTTATTAAAAAGTGTATAACCTGCGACGAATGTTAAAGATTTTATCTCAGCAGCTGCGATTCTCCCTTCATTTTTCTTGTAACTGTCCAGGTCTCGCTGCCGTATAAATGTGCCGGTAAGGCCATTGCTTTATAACATTATAAAAGTGTTTCTTTTCTTACTTTTTTTCCTAATATTCGCCTTAGGGTTCCACAAAAATAGTTATTTTATTTTCAATCTCACAAATTTCCACGAACTTCCATTACAGCCCTTTTTAATGATTTACGAAATAAGAGCCTGTGTTTGAGTGTTATTATGGAGGTTGAAACTTGTATAATGCGTCTTATGGTTATTATGAAAGATCTTCCTCATGAGGATGATGAACCCCTTGTTGTGTTGATGATGATGAACAATGGACTCAAGCCCACGTGGTCCTCTTCCACAAGATGACGATGTGCGAATTCCACTGTGTTGTTTACCATCAGGGTACAATGTGACCTACCTACGCCCTATCTCGTGGCGGGTTATTATCCCATTAGCTCCCTGCAGTACATGTAAAGCAAGTGGGTTCATTCCCCCTAATTACGACTGATTCCCTCACCAGTGGCGCACTGGCTGACCCCCACCCAGCGTGTGTTAAGGATGTTACGTAAGAAAATGTTCAATTTAGTCCTCTGCTGTTGACATTCAGCTTTAAATGCTTAAAGCCCCAACTTAATTCCGTATTTAAAGCCTCTGTAAGGTATTCATTTGTATCTAGAATGCAGCGTTTTAGTTCTTTTTCTTTTTCCTTAAAGTGCAATGTTGTTCTCCCATTAAATTTGTAATTTTTAATTGCGCGCCCCCAGCATTACCAAAAGAAACATAAGTGGATGTGTTGAAATTCCGCTGCATTAAAATATGTACTTACCTTCTCTGCTGCAAACTTTGTGAATTCAGCTTGAATTGGGGACTCCGTGCCATGACACTACCTAAAAGATAAATAAAATTAAAAAGTAATTAAAAAACGAAGAAATACATTTTTAAAGTTTTTGTATGCTCTATGATTACATCAAAAATGCGGGCACACACACGTATTTCCATAAAATGCTCTTGTAGAATTCAGGTGCCTCAAAACATGTATTTCCAGCGAAATCTCTGTATCGAATTTTTGGGTGGAGTATAATATTTTCCCTACTTACTATACGTAGTAGAGAAAGTCTAAAATTAATTTATAAATTAACTTTTAAGATCGTACCTGTTCATTAGTAAATACGCACTGGAACGAGCATATCAAGCAGGCAATACTCGTATGTGATTTGAAGGTTAAGATACTGTCTTCAGAAAATTAAATCAAATATTGCTAATGAGACCAAATTTTGACCTTGAGCCAAGGCTTCCTTTTTTGGTGAATCCCAATGCACAACCTTCAAAAGAATGCTTATTTCCTGTGAGGGATTCATAAAGTGGGGGAGAGGTTGTACCTTTAGCAGTAAGTAGCCATTATACTCTGAAGAATTGTCAAGATAAGTGGTTTCGATATAGCTATAGGAACGGATAACTCCCCAGAACGCTTCAGGAGGGAAAGAAAAGAAGTTTGGACCCAAACCCTTCAAACTGCATTAAAGATTCTATGTCCTTCAGGTTCAGCAGCGAATGTAGAGCGAAGAAAATAGACGAGATATATTGAGAACGACGACGTCCTTATCCGAAAATTTTGAGAGGTTGGCATTCCTTTCTTTTGAACTTTTGAAAGGAACTATTTCTACGTCTAGAAATAGTCTCGGATAAAAATCTGATTTGGGGTAAACATATAGATTATACATGTAATAAAATCTGGTGGATGATAGGACGATATAACTTAATCTATCCTCATTTATCATGCACTACAACTGTCTGAGGACATTCTGCTAAAAATATACTAACCGAGTATTCTTTCTCCAGAAAAGAGCATTAAGACTAATTCTAAAGATGAAACAATCAGGAAAGCCTTCTCACATATGTAAAGTAATATTACAACTGTCTAACAGGCAAGATACGAGTAAAAAAACAACCAAATACATGAGCACATATCTGATTGCATGGATAGTTAACATAAAAAATCTGATGTGTTGCACTCACACGACTTTCTCTACTCTTGTACTAACCATTCTTACAAACTCTTATTCCTATATCTTCTTCGTGTTAGTTGAGATAAACATTTTTATAAATTATCTTATTATTTCCTTGTAGGTGCAAGGAATAGAATACAGTAGACTTTGTTCGATAGTTAAATGTTTTAAAGCTTTGAGATTATGTTGTATTTGTGTACTTAACATATAAAAAAATCTGATGTGCTCCACTCACATGACTTTCTCTACTCTTGTACTAACCATTCTTACAAACTCTTATCCCTATATCTACTTCGTGTTAGCTGAGATAAACATTTGTACAAATTATCTTATTGCTTATTTCCTTGTAGGTACAAGGGGGATATTAGAATACAGTAGGCTTTGTGCGATAGTCAAATCTTTTAAAACTTTGAGATTCCGTTCTCTTTGCACGCTTAACATAAAAAAATGAACAACGATGTTCCATTTCACGAAAGCTTTAAGTTTTCCGAAACTCACACGCTTAACAAGGAATATCTCCGACATGGTTCAACCTACAAGAAAATTTATTGAGACATAAATTGTGTATTTTAGTAAGATCTATATTTTTTGTATAGTATGACCTCTAACGGTTTACCAGTTATGCAAAAGTCGTCCAGAGTAAATACGACTACAGGGGCTATAGCCAGAAAATTCAAGATGTACATTTCATTTGTCATCAAAATATCTCAAACATATGACATTTTAATCAAAATCGTTAGAGCCATTTTCAAGAAAATTAAAATTTTCGAAACATTTTCTATGTAAAGGGTAGTTTAGAGTGGGGCTATTTTCTTCAAAATATTTGTGTCGCATCCTTGAAAGACATTAAACTTAAATACCAACTTTGGTTCATAACCGATTTTTCGTTTTTGAGTTATGCTGTCCACAGACTGACACACAGCACAGACTGACACACAGACACACACATGGATCTTTTTCTAAAAATGCTTTTTTTGGATTCAGGGGGCCTCAAAACACATATTTTCGCTGAAATCTCGACATCGAATTTTTGGGTGGAATACAATACTTCACCTACTTACCAGTAGAGAAAGTAAAAATGAAGAATGGTGTTGCATTTGATGAAAGTTTGAGATTTCCGAAGCTGACACAAGTAACAAAGAATATCTCCGAAATAGTTCACTCTACAAAAAATGTATTTGGACATAAATTGTGTTTTAGCGAGATCTACATTTTCGCATAGTAAGATTTTATCTATCTCTTGCGGTTTACGAGTAATTCAAAAATCATCCGCAGTGAACAGGACTACATTAGCTATAGCCAGAAAATTCAAAATATACATTTCATTTATCATAAAAATGTCAGCAAAATGTGATGTTAATTAAAATCGTTAGAGCGATTTTCAAGAAAATAAAAAATGTCGAACAATTTTCTATGTAAAGGGTAGTTTAGGTGGAGCAATTTTCTTTAAAATCTTCGTGTCGCATCCTTGAAAGATGTCAAACGTAAATACAAACTTTGGTTTTTAACCAATTTTTCGTTTTTGAGTTATACCTGGTACATTTTCTAAAAACGCTTTTTTTTTTAAAAAAAAAAAAAAAGATTCAGGGGGCCTCAAAACATATATTTCCGGCGAAATCTCTACAGCGAAGTTTTGGGTGGAATACAATACTTCCTCTATTTACTAGTGGAGAAAGTATAAAAGAAACCTAGCTAAATTAAAAGAAAAAGGTCTTCTGATGTTTCCCTACTGATGAATTAAAAATAATTATGCTCAACCATAACTTACACGCCACTGTAATGGACCTCATTATATCCACCTATTCACAACTATACTATTATCCACCAATCAAAGGGACACCAGTTCATAACAACACTGCTAATCCACCAATCAAAGTTGCCCATGTTCATAACGACACTGCTAATCACAAATCAAACGATCCGCACGTAGCAATCAATGCTTTGTTGTCTGCACACATTCCCGCGCAGCTGAAAGCGAAACTATCGATTCCAGTACATATATGAAATAAAGTATTTAGAAATTAGTGTTAATATTACAAATAACATTCTAATAAATTCAACCTGTTTTCTGGTTTTTTACTGTCTACCTTTTTAAAGGTCATAGCATATACTCTCTCTATCATTGTGTCAAGCCCGACATAACAACAAAAGCTGAAGGCGCAACTATCGATTCTTGTACGTATATATATGAGTGAAATGTCGGTTACCATTGACAATAACATGCAGACAATAAGATTCAAAGCGTTTTACAAATGTTTTAAACTTGACTCATGGTCGACCATAAATACTGAAACACGAGTATAATGGCAAATAAAATGCTCTACGAATATTATAAAAGTGGTGCCGTTTCCTAAAATATTAATTACCTTAATTGTTGGCAATATGCTCTCTTTGCATAATACCGGTACTATTATAAGCTGCCTTATGGCATTCTTTGGATTTGATGGTTCAGTGGCAAGACTGGCTTCGGTAACCTCTAATGAACTCTTCAAGTAATTCACGATTCCCCTTATGAGTTCTTAGATCATGTTGCTAACTAAGCAAGCTTCTCAACTCGCCTGAAAGCACAACTGAAAGATAGTAATTCAGAGTGCCGGACCTCCCGAGTGCGAGTCACTTATACAAAGTAGAAATATTGTAAAATCCAAAGTCCGGTTACTTTTCTATCACTTTAGTGTCCTAAATTTTACTATAAATGCACAATTTTCTTCTCGGTGTTAACATAGTATATAGTCCTTTCTGTAATTACAATTCCTCTTCTGATAATCTTTCTCAGTCTTTCAATGTCTTTCTCCACATCCTTTGTCTCTTATATCTTAACTATTAGGATACAATCACTGGACGACATGTACGTAATCACTGACAGGCAGGCCAACTCACTCTCGTAATTAAAAATTAACTGCACACGACGACTTACACAACTAAAAAACAACTCGACTCGAATTTACTCAAAAATGTGTTGTTAGCTAATGCTGGATTTCTGACAATGAAGTCATTAATCCTCTTGCTCTCCAATATTTTTCACTGATGGATGGGACACTAGAAGAGGCCGGGCATATTTGAAGGTGGTCTCGATCCATTTCCTCTTGCAGATCACATAGAGGACAGAGTGGTGAAGAATATATCCCAATTCTGTTTAAATATTTTGCCAGACAATCATGTCCTGTAATCAACCTGAAAGTTGCAACTGCTGTTTTTCGAGGATACTCAGGAATCACTGTTTGAATGTTTGGTAGTTCCCATCTTTTATTCTTTGATTTTTCATAGTAATATTTTGCAATAATTTTTTTGAATTCAGAGTTGACTAATCTTTTAGCTGCATAAAATGGTAGATTAACTATAGAATTTTGTACACCGCTGGTGCCCTTTTTTTGCAAGAAAATCAGCCCTCTCATTACCATTCAGTCCACAGTGAGCCGGTATCGATTGGAAGACTAGGTGTTTTTGAAGTGCTGTTAGATGGCTAGGCATCTTCCAACATTCTATAATAGTTTGGTTTTTTGGTGACAACTTGGAAGTAATTGCTATAATTGCTGCCCTGGAATCTGAGAGAATAACTGCTTGCTGAAAATGTGAAATTCTGTACAAAAGATTTTGTAGGGCCATTCGAATTGCTTCAATTTCTCCATCAAAGTTAGTAGTTCCATAACTTAAAGATTTGTAGTAGGAAAAGAGGTGACATGTGACTCCAGCACCTGCTCCATCTTGGTTTGATATCAATGATCCATCAGTATAAATATGGAGCCACTCATGTTCTGGGAATCTAGTATGGATTGTCTCTAATGCCAATAATTTTAGAACACTAGTTGGAGTATCACTTTTTTTAACTTCTTCTGTCAGGTGTAAATAATATGTGATGTCTAATGTATGTGTTGGATTGACTTTAGACATGAAGTTTTCCTTTGAATTAGGAAGGTGTACATTTTTCTTGATGTCTTGAATTTTGGAAAGAAAACTCTCCTGAGTCTTTAGTGTATGTGTAAAATTTCTCTTGTGCCATGTATTGAATGGGAGTCTGATCAACTTTTCGTGTTGAATAAGAGCCGCTTTTTCTATTTCATATTCAATGGGGTATTGGTTGGTTAGTATTTCCATAGCTGCTATTGGTGTGGTTTTGATAGCACCTGTAATTAATCTCAGACTTTGGTTTTGAAAGCTTTGAATATTTTTTGTGTTTGCTGTTACAAGAACTTCGCTGCAGTAAGTATATAATGGTTTTATATATATATATATATATTGTATGTTGTGCGTTGTTCTGAAACTTCCCCACTTCATTCCTGTTAGACGTTTTAACAGTGAAAGGCGTCTCTCTGCTCTTTGTATTACATTTTCTATTTGTTTGGTCCATGTAAGTTTGGTATCAAATGTAACTCCTAAATACTTTGCTTCCTTTGTTTCTGGTAATTGTTGACCCTGAAAATTTAGTTTTATTTTTAGTGGTTTTTTTCTTAGTGAAAAGATTAAAAACCACTGTCTGACTCCTCGCGCTCTCCATGGTCCAATTTATACTGGAGTCGATGCCACGTGAACTTTCGAGATCATTCCATGCGCAAGTGTGCAATGACTCAGCGAGTATCAACGAGAAGCTTCTCTGTCCCTTTTGTTCTTATCGCGTCGCCACGGCTACGCACATACAACCGCTCCAGGCCGCCCGGCACCCATCTCCAACCAAAATTCCGATCCCAGTACATCGAAGGGATGTAGGGAGACCAAGAGAGAAGAAAAGGGCTAAATTAGTCCGACAACCGCCTACTCCAAAGTAATGAAGAGTTACCTTGGAATTACCTATCCCATACACAATGCAATATGACTGTCCTACAATGGAAAATACGTGGAATTCGAACTCAAAGACCAGAACTTGAGCTTTTGCTCAAAGAAAACGAGATAAACTTTGTAATATTGTTTTATTACACATTTTCCTGTAGATACAACGGGAATATAGGCACATCGCAGACTTAGACCTTTTTTATGAACTTTTTTAATCAGGAGGTCTCAAAATTTTATTTCTGGTGAAAGCTTGTTATCGGAGATCTTCGAGGAGAGGATGCTAGATTAAGGCGTGTTGCAGCTAAAACGACCCAAATACCAATAGCCGGACTAAAAACAGCCACAGGAGCTGTTGTTGATTCATTTGAAGTGGCCGTTACCTTTGGCAGTGCTTTCGCACAAGTTTCTAGCTCAGAAAACTACTCCCCTGAGCTCCTTCCAATTAAAACTCAGGTGGAATCTCAAGGCTTCTCGTTTCGTTCTAGAAACGTAGAAGATTACAATCGCCTTTTCACCATGGCGGAGCTGGAGCATTCCCTGAAATCTTCGCGATGTTCAGCACCAGGACCGGACGGTATTCATGTACAAATGTTACAACAGCTCTCTCCTGAAGGTAAGGCATTCCTGCTCGAGGTCTATAATCGTGTTTGGGTTGACAGTATACTCCCAGGAAATTGGCAGGAGGCCACCGTTATTCCCATCTTGAAGGCTGGAAAGGACCGTCATCTTCCCTCCAGCTATCGTCCTATTTCCCTCACCAGTTGCGTTTGCAAGGTGACGGAACGCATGATCAATGGACGATTGGTATGGTGGTTAGAAAGTCGTAACCTACTGACTAACATCCAGTGTGGTTTTCGACGACGCCGTTCAACTGTTGACCATCTTGTGTCAATATCGACACAGATAATGGACGGCTTTATGAAGAACTGTCAAACCGTGGGCATATTCCTCGATCTTGAGAAGGCTTATGATACGTGCTGGCGAGAAGGGATTTTACGTTCCCTGTATGCCTGGAACATACGTGGACGCCTACCACTTTTCATTCAGGAGTTCATGAAGGACCGCTTTTTCCGAGTAAGGGTCGGCTCGGTTTTTTCTAATTCTTTTGTTCAGGAGGAGGGAGTACCTTAGGGTTCGGTTCTAAGTGTCACGCTCTTTGCTATAGCAATTAACTCCATCTGGAAATGTGTTCCACCTGGAGTTTCGTCATGCCTATTTGTAGACGACTTCGCTGTCTATTGCACTTCTCAGCGCACGGCGTTCTTACAACGGCGCCTGCAGCAATGTTTGGACAACCTTAGAGAATGGAGCGTGAAAAACGGCTTCCGTTTCTCAACTGAGAAGTCAATCTGCGTTAATTTCTGGCGTCGTAGGAGATGATTACCACCTTCTCTCCGCTTCGATCCAGATTTACTTCCCTTCGCAAAAGAGACACGCTTCCTGGGTTTGATCCTGGACAGGAAGCTTAGTTGGTCGTCGCATATTGCACAGCTAAGAGCACGATGTGACCGTTCCCTAAATATCATGCGAGTACTGAATGGCAAATCGTGGGGAGCGGATCGGACAATTTTGTTGCGAATATATCGCACATTGTTCCGATCTAAGCTAGACTATGGGTGTATTGTTTATTCGTCAGCACGACCATCTGTGCCGAGAAGATTAGACGTGGTCCACAATAGGGGCATCCGCATTGCAACAGGAGCTTTCCCAACAAGCCCAGTGGTGAGCCTTTACGCCGAGTCCGCAGAACCTCCTCTGCAATACCGGCGTGAGATTCTCTTGGCAAATTATGGTTGTGCGCTTAGATGTATGCCTAAGCACCCAACGTTCGCTTCTTTTTTCACCACCACGCTAAGAGAACGATATAGGACCCTTAGTCCTAAACCTGCGGGGTTCCGTTTCCAAGACCTTCTAGTGAAGATTGGAGTGGAACTGCCTATGATGTTCCCCAAGGGCGAGAGGCTTTACCCCCCTTGACTATCTGGTACGCCCCATGTAGATCTTGGGATGACCGTACACCAGAAGCCCACGATGCCTATTTCAAGTATCCGCACGTGTTTCTTAGAATTTTTGTCAGGCTACACTGACCGTCGATATATTTACACCGATGGGTCAAAGGGCTCCAACGGTGTTGGATGTGCTTATGGTTATGGAACCGAACCATATACATTCGGTTTTCCAAATAGCACCTCCATTTTTACTGTAGAGCTTTATGCAATTTATCGAGCTGTTTTGTATGTTCGCCGTCGTAAATTAGGTGACTGCTTGATTTTGAGCGATTCCCTTAGTGCACTGCAGAGCCTTTGTCAGTTGTACAACCCCCACCCTATTGTACAACGTATCCAGGATGCCCTCCATGTTTTACACGCTTCTGGTGTTGACGTGGTGTGTGCATGGATTCCTGGTCACGTAGGTTTGCCTGGGAATGAAATGGCAGATTTAGCAGCAAAGACGGCAACTACAGAACCCAGTATTACCATCTCACGTGTTACTTCGGAAGACTTTAGGCTTGAAGTGCGGAGAGCGGTGCTGTCGTCCTGGCACGACGAGTGGTCAGCTCTCCGCGGTAATAAGCTTAGAGAAGTGAAAGAACTTCCGATAAACTGGGTAACTTCCTGTCGCACATCTCGTCTCGAGGAGGTTAGTTTGGCTCGATTAAGAATAGGGCACTGCAATTTTTCGCATGGTTACCTATTTAAAAGGGACCCTGCGCCTCTATGTCCGCTGTGTGACAACCTTTTGTCAGTTCGCCACGTGCTGCTAGAGTGTTGCTCTCTAGCGCACCTTCGGGATTCTCTGCAGCTCCCTGCCAGACTTGCAGAGGACCTAGCGGACGACAAAACAGCGGTTGATAGAGTTTTTAAATTTTTAGCGGAGTGCAATATCAATTTGAGGATTTAAAATTTTTTAATTATCTGTTTCTGCTTTTGGACATATTTATCACCTTGTTTCATATCTGGCTATTGCCACTGCTTTTTACCTTTGTATATTTTTCTTGTTGCTAGTATTTTTATTTTTTGAGTGAAATTTATATCTGGCTATTGCCATGAATCTTTTAAGGGCGCTGATGACCTAGAAGTTGAGCGCCCTTAAACCAAATCAAATCAAATCAAACTGTTAGGATAATCGGCTGTAATATTGTCCGAAAATAAAGCAGTTGATATTTATTTTAATCATCAAAATTCCAACCATCAGACGGACTAGCAACGACGCAATGTTAAAGAGAATGACATACGAGTATTCCTCCAAATGTTTTTTTTTTTTTTTTTTTTTTTTTTTTTTTTTTTTTTTTTTTGCGTCCATTCAGGATAAAAAGAAATTTCCAGTACAAATTTGTAAGACACATAGAAAACAGTGAGTAGATATTGATGCGATGTTACGACATCTATGTATGTCATTCTGGCGTCAACTTGAATCAGACAGTAATTGAGAACCAGGTATCGAAAATGTATGGGCTCATGGCCTAAATAATGGTTTTGTTTTAATTATATTATTACTATAGGTCTAACTCACAGACAGCTGCAGATAAAACTGTAACCTGAACACTGCTCAGGCCATTAGTGGGTAAGGTAGACGAACAATATACAAAAATAAATTTTGAAATGTCGATCGGTGTAGGATACCGCACTTCATAAGTTAGGGTATGAAGTATTTTTCTGTAAGGAGTTCTTTTGCATTCCAGTAAATCTACTGACATGAAGCATACTTAAAAACCATCGGTCTCGGACGGATTTGAACCGGCGACCGTGGGATCAGTAGGCCAGCGTCTAACCAACTGAGCCACCCAGAACGACAGTTGAGGTATAAGAACGCATTTATAGTGGACACAGTTTTAGTGGACAAGAGTTCAATATGGCCCACATTGCACTAAACAGCAGACGAAAACATCCCCAAAAGCAGTCCTGCCAACGTACATAATAAAGGCATTTCTAACCTCAAATATCACAGGGTTAAAGTAACATACTTTCAAGCGACAATAATGATTGAAAGTCGTTACCACACAACAAGGAACGTATTCGCCTTCGGCAAATCTGGTTCTGCAATAACACTTGAATAAAAACATTTCTGAGCACTAAGTATAATAATATATACCTACTTAATACACTGTTGTGCAACGAATACAGAAATAACAACAATAACTATAACTGATTATACTGCACTAAAAGAAGTCGAGACAAAATCACGCAAACACGAGCAATACATCCACAGATTAATTAATGAATACGGCGTCTAAACAGAACCTTGTTTTAAAATCTATCAGTTGGCGTTTCTGCAACGCGTTCATAAACAAGGGCTTCTGTGTCAACATAACAGACGCAATAACACCAGCTATAGCCGTAGCTTTACCATGGCTATATGTTACGAACAGTTGGCGGCACTAATGCAACTTAACGGATGGAATATTACCAAATATAACCAGACTGCAGTATAGTTGTAGTTTTGCAGCCACATAATACTGTTCTCATACTCAAATGCTCTTCTAATATAATTTAATAATAATCATTTAGACATTCTGTAGAAAATTTCAAATCGCAACAAGGAAAAAGAGAGGGTAGCATTTGCGGGGAGCACGCCAGTTCGACCCTGCTGCGGCCACACTCGTGCCGGATCATTAAGTTAACCCGCGTGACCTTTGCTACAGATGGCGACATTCCTGTCACTCACAGTCCCTCAAGGAGTGTGTTGGTGATGGATTGCGGGAAACCATCCGGAAATACCTCAGCTGCTGCTGCTGCTGAAGTAGGAAGTGCTACCATGTTGTCGCTACAAAAACTTATTAAAAGCCATTCACTGCTGACTTCACGGAGCGGAAATACAAGAGGAAGGCAACAAAAACCTCTGCATGTGTCACGCATCCATAAGGTGCGCATCACTGTTCACAGCTAATCACAGTGTTTTAACAAATACCCAACAGATGAAATCTGTTTTCTGCCTAAACCTTGTTCATCTATATAAATCGACTCATTAATTAGGGAACAAGTTTGTACTTTAGATATCTTTTTCTTTTTTACTTTCTCTACTACGTGTAGACAGACCTAAAAACTCGATGTAGAGATTTCACCGGAAATGTTTTAAGACCTCTGGGAAAGAAGAAGAAGAAAAAAAAAAAAGCATTCTTAGAAAAAGGCCCGTGACTGTGTCTGTGTGTGTCTGTGAACAGAATGACAAAAACGAAAAGTCGGTTAAAAGCCAAAGTTGGTATTTAAGTTTAATATCTTTCAAGCATGCGACCCGAAGATTTTAAAGAAAATTCCTCCACCCTGAACTACCTTCTACATGGATAAGTTTTCGAAATTTTTGATTTTCTCAAAAAATGGCTCTAACGATTTTGATTAAATGCCATATGTTTAAGATATTTTTATGGCAAATTAAATCATATTTTGAATTTTTTGGCTATAGCCCATGTAAATTAAATTAAGATCTTAAATTAAAATTAGGTAATGCCTACACAATAATTGTTTTATATTTGCACACCAAGCCTATATTAAAATTTAAGAGTGAGACAATAAACTTTAAGGTCCAAGGAGACGATATTATCAGTGATTATTGATGAAATGGAACATATTGAGAGACTACAGGATACCATCTAGTTTAATTAATGCTATTAAATCCTTGTATGATCAAGCACAAATTAAAATGCATGGTAAATATAAATAACATTTAAGCACAATGATAAATACAGGATTGCGACAAGGCTGTAGATTCTCTTCTATTTAATTTGATATTTATATGAACCGAATTTTGGAAGAGTGCAAATTTACGGAGGCATAAGCATAGGAAGAAATAAAGAGATTAAAACTGTTTTGTTTGTGGATGACCAGATACTTAGTAAAGAGGACGACCTCCAATATAATGTAACCAAACTGACAAAGATATTAATATAATATATATCCTGTAACGAAACAAAATTAACGGCAATGGAGGGTAAAGCATTGAGGGGAACAAAAATAGTGGTAGAGGACAAAATGTAAAACAGATGAAAATTTTCAAATGTTTATAATCGCTCCACCGTTAATCCGCACTTGATGTAAACACAAGCCGTCAAAAACTAAGTCGCAATACACCGAAACCAAAGCACACCATAAAATATAGTGCGTTAAATATGGCGATTACCTGTGAGTTTTCAAGTTGTATGGTGCGTCAAAAGAACGGACAAGATCATATAGAAAAAAATGTCAATTGACAGAATACCAAGGCAAGCATACTTTTATAAGCCCGTTGGAAAGCGCGACTCGGGTCGACCAGGAAGAAGATGGAAAGATGCAATAATTAGCCTCGGAACGGTACAGCATGACCCATCCTTGAAAGGAAGAAGTAATCATGAATAAAAAATTAATATTTAACAAGGTTTGATGTAGCTTGTTAAACTTTTGTGTGAAATATGTGTTTTAAGTTCCAAGGGCATGCTATAAAAGTTAAAACAATCAGATGAAAACTGTATATTATTGGATTTCCACAGCTACATTACCCTTAAACTTCGAACGAAAGGTAATTACGACAGCTTTCTGACCCCTTCCCCCGGAAGGCGTCCATGCTGCAGCAGAAGCTCCATGTCATATGTAGTTTAAGATAATATCGAGGGTCTGAATATGGTGCTGCTGTTTGTTCTGAACACGGTGTACGTCACGGGGAAGACAGCACTCGATGAAGACAGATAGGGGGTGTATTTGGTGAAGTGGTTCAGTCGCCAGACGCATGACAAGCCAGGCGTCACGTGGACTGTTGAAGTGATATAAATGAGGGTCGTGGAGGAGGTGGATATAGAAAACTATAATGGACCCCCCCCCCCTTCTTCTTGTGCAACACATTTATTAGGGTGCAGGGAAGAAAGAAAAGGAAAACACAATACTAGCACGGAAACGACAGATAAGGAGGGAAGAGGTATAAAAATACAAGGATGCTCATGGCATGAACAGACCAACACAAATATTAATGTTATCCTTTTCAGACACTTTAGTTCCCTCCTTCAAAAATGAATGCAGTCGTTTGGAGCTAATTCAAAATGTGCTTCGCATAGTCTGTGCAACGTCTAAAATGTTTCTCTATTTCCATTACTATTGGGCAAAGTAAAACTATAAAGTACACGAAATAAATGAAGTTAAATCTTTATAATGCGGCACTTCTAAGCGGAGTGGGTAGTGTAAAATGATCAAAAGGGCATTTTCTGTTTTTAACAGAAAAAATCCGTGATATCTTGTGATTGAAAATCTGTGTGTGTGTGTGTGTGTGTGTGTGTGTGTGTGTGTGTGTGTGTGTGTGTGTGTGTGTGTGTGTGTGTGTGTGTGTATAATTTTTTTTGGGTGGGGGGGTGGGGTAATTTAAAACACTTAATCCTTTTAAAAACTATCTAAACTGACTGTGTTCTCTTTAAACGTTGTATCACTCGTTGAAGTATCACACTCGGTTTTTGCTGAAACTTTCAATATCTATCATTTAAACTGAAAGGATATCATAACCTTTATCTACGGAGTTCCAGGTCAAAAGAACAACCAGTTTGTTCTCTAGAGGAGTTTATAACCTTCAGTTACTTTAGCTTATGGAGCTTCTACATCACGTGTTTTAGTTATAAAGAGACATATTTAAACTGCAGCTCCATTGTGAGTATTTTACTAACGTAGCCACCAATCAAGGGTGGGGCTCTTTCTGGAAGCAGAAATATTACTGTGACTGCAGTAAATGTCATTACACTATATTCCGTATCTTTCTGTCTATAAGCTTTCGGCTGGTCGGCAAGCTGAAGAATAGCAAAATGAATTAAATGATGTTCAAATGAGTCCGTAGTCCATAAACTTAATTAACCGATCCTCATCTTTACAGACTATGGAATACTCTGGGAGAAAATTATCCGCGTAACTCGCCATACCGAGATGCTAAATTAAAAAGTCTTGAATGTGAGGGCAGACACGCTACTCCACACCCGGAGATAGCTACTAGTGCTACGAAGAATCTTGTAAATTTTCAGGTGGCGAAGATACCAGAAAAGAGCACCATTACTTACCGAGTCAAAGCTAAGCAGAAAGTTCCTTTGCCGCGGCAATAAAAGAGAGAGAGAGAGAGAGAGAGAGAGAGAGAGAGAGAGAGAGAGAGAGAGAATATGTACAATCCGTTTTTAATATTACAACTTAATTACTCAATCCGTTACCTTTAATAATTTCCTTTTTATTTAATTCCTTTCCTTACAGTATTACTGGACTTAGATAAATTATACATACACTATACATACGCTACAGAAGATCAACTTTTTTTCACACAAACTTCATGAACCAGCAATCAAAAACTCGCAAAATTATCTCTACCTCCTTGGCAACGTGATGTCGTGCCAAAGAGCATCCAACTTTTAGATTCGGGGAAGAAGCTATCGCCTTTACAGATTTTTATAAACTGGGTATCATGTAACAGTGCTTAAAAATCAGTATCGATATCAAGTATGGAGAAATACCCATCTCAATAATTCTAGCTCCTGTTATAATTTAGTAGACAATATGGAGCAATTACTAGGGTAGTGAGTGCATTCCCCACTCAGTCAAGAATGACCCATTACCACATCCAAAGAGTTGCAAAAGTTTGAAGCCCCAAAGTATCCAAGTTATAATTAAATATTAGTTGGTCATCCCCTGAAAATACTAATCTTTGTCGGTGTTTTGAATAACCTATACAGAATACATCCCATTACTTTCAAAATTGCTGGCTTTGTATGTGAAATCTGTCCAACTAGGCCATGTATAAAATCAGATATGAAATTTACGTAAAAATGCTAAAAAAAATTACAAACGAAATTCAAGGATACATTAAGCTGAGGAGGAGGAGGGTCGGGGAAAAAAGAATTTTTCTTTCAAAGCGAAGTGCAATAAAACAAAGAATCCACTGCATCATCGTACTACTAAATCTGTCTAGGCCAATGTCCTTCAGCACTTGAATCGGGTAATTTACACTTTACGAGACGGAGCTCTCAGGATTGACAAGAAACAACACTCTTGTAAGTGTCAATGTTACTTTTCTAACAGACAGTGAATGTTCTCACTGAAGTGGTTCACGTCTCCAACTAAATTCAAACGTCGCGTCGCGTCGCGTCGCTTGGAATTTGGAAGTGATATTTAAATGAGTCATGAAGTCAGTCCAGGAAGTGTGTACTCAACGAATACCTACTTGCTATATACCACTGACATTTATTTTTATGGTGGTGTGCCCATTTCATAATCAAAATGGAAATAAATATGGTGTATGAGAATCACACGACTTTCTCTGATTTTAATTCAAATATAAATGTTACGTAACATGAATATCATATAATGGCATATTATGCAACGAGGGCATAATAGAAATTAAGACGGGAAATTAACACAGACAAGTTGACAGCGTTGCATTACTGTTGAACTATGGGAATGTCTAAAATGGAACTCTCTTTGAGATAATAATCCTATTTCTTGTTCCCTTGTATCTTATTTCTACCTACGTCAAAGCCACAACGTTGCCTATTTAGGGATTGCGTTGTTGAAAAATCTTCTGCAGAGTTCAACTGTTGCATTCTTCAACTTTGGTTACGACAAAGGTTTATTCATTAATTAAATTTAGAAATACTTTTTCAAAATTGATTTTTAGTTCTATTTATTAGTGATTACTGTTTTAACACTAGTTAATTGAAGCAATTATTTAAGAACTCCTACCACTGGGTCAATGGAGCTAAGATAGGTCAGCATATAATGTCAACTATTTTGAGGGGTTTTGTAACAAGAGATGGGGTAGCCTCTTAGCAGAAGAATATGTTCATCGAACATATCTGTTCCAATGCTGTCCTTATTTCACGTGGGTATTAAAATCGCTACAAATAATATATGGAGCAATTATTTGAGATCTTATAAAAGATACAAATTAATCTCTGGTGTGATGCACCTTCATGCGAGCACATATGTTGAAATAAGCATACTGTTGGCAAAATGACATTCTCACTGCTAAGAAGTGGATTTTCTGCTTGTTAAAGTTTAATTCCCAACTGCAAGGTAATGTAGGTATTTGTTTGGAAATCGCATTCTTGCACCTTGCCATTCTGACCGTAAGATCTTAACGTGCAATCCTGGACTTTTTTTTTTTTTTTTTTTTTGCTTCGCCAGGTGTTGCTGAAGCTCTTTAAGAAGCAGGTACCTGATTATCAGATAACACAGAACACGCATTCCACTGAAGATGGCTAAATGTCTAGTGTGTCTTGTAAGAGGAGTTCTATGGTGCTTTTAATTGCATTGGTTTTAAAGAGTTAATTTAATGTTTATTTTGTAATGGACAGTTCTAAGATTGAAAATTCCACCTTTAAGTTTCTCTTTTCTGATCATATTTTGTTTGCTCTCTTTTACCATGCGGAAAAGGATATCTGAGATGAATAATATAGATATTTCTGCGAGTAGCAATTGCGTCTAAATACCTACATGATTATATCAGAAGATAGCAGGAAACAACGGATTTGGAAATTGATCAAGAAGTATTTCAAGGAATAGAAAAATTTTGTTATCTGGTAAATATACAATGGGGTCAAAATGAGCACTGCAATAAAATACCGGATACGCAGGAAATACAGCATACTTTGCAAACCTAAAATTGTTAAAAAGTAAAACACTAAGTAGGAAAGATAAAATTCTAATATATAGAACAATGATAAGATCGGTAGTCACATATGTAGCAGAAACTTGGACACTAGCAATGTCTATCAAAGAGGCACTGAGAAAATTGATCTTATATCTACATGGCCCTATAGAAGAGCAGGGCGTGAGGAGAATACGTGTTAATGAAGAAATTAATCAAGTTATAAAAAGAAGGAGATATAGTACGTTTTATAAAAGCATTAAGAATAAAATGGTTGGGTCATCTAAAAGGAATAAAGATGAATAGAATACCTTTAAGAGTATAGCAAGATTGTACTCGACAAGAAAAAAGGAAGACCCAGAATGAGATGGATTGATGGAGTAATAGACGATTTGAAGATTATGAAGGTGAAAGTATGGAGAGAAAAAGAAAACATGTAGCCTGATTGTAAAGGAGGCCAAGTTTCACGTAGGGCTGTGGCGCCAGATAGTAAGTAAGCAATTGCGTCTACGGTGATACAGAATTGCCTTAGAGTTGGTTGTGCACATACACCTGCCTTTGGCTGCGCACGTCGAAAAGTGCACTATTGGAGAGTGTTCGACAGTTAATAAAACAATGATATCGCTAATGCATTGGGGACAAAGTTGGACCTCTGAATTACTTTGTCGCTTAATTTGCGTTGTTCTTACAGCAATAAATGAACTCTTATAACCTATAGATTTTGTCTTCGCAATCATGTGGATCCTAAATAGTGCTTCAGCTTATATCGGCTGTATGACAATGATCCCTATTCCGAGAACTATCGTTGTTGCAGAGGTCCTGAGTCGACCTGTGTAAACTAACTTTGAATAACCAACTATCTTTGGAATTGCCTCTTGACTATTAACATAAATCTGTTGCTTTTAAATTCTTTAAATTTAGATTGTGCACAATCTTAACCGAGAAAAAATGATTGGCCTAGTAGCTCAGTCGGTAGATCACCTGTCTGCTGTCAGAGGTTCCGGGTTTGATTCACGGCTGAAGGGTAAGAATTTTTCTTTAACCGTGATATATCCTACCAGAATCTGGAAGTATGAATGAATGTGTGAATTTCTGTAATCTAATGTATAAACCTTCTAAGAATGTATAGAAACCAGTGATACATGTACACCATTTAACAGCATTGGTGATAGGCAATAATTTTGCAAAGGTTACTCATATAACCATTGCAGTTAAAGGACCAATGGATCACTAAAATAAATAAATTTCAAACATGACAAAGCCGCTTAAATGAGTTTTGTTACAAAAATCTGAACGACTATAAACGTCAACAGGTAGAGAGAGCTTCTTCGATCCACTTTCGCTGATGTCCTGAAGAACTACAAACAACAGGAATAAATAAGCCATAGAAATGCATTAGTCATTCATCATCCTCTCGAAATGAAACAGTTTCGAGTGTGTTTGCTTCCATACGAACACACACGTGTAGGGCAAATGCATCCACACGTGCCGCCCACACGAACACTAAATAAATTCATTCCGTCATAATACATACATCACGTGCTCAGTGAAAATATACAGAGGTATACACCATGAGACAAACGAGGTCTGTACTGCTTCAAGTTGTTTACTACCTTCTAGCTTCAGCAGCTGTGATGGAATTCATATCAACGCCCTGGTTCAGAAGGACTCATCTTGCTGCTACTGGAGAAATTTAGAAATTTGTAACGCTTTCAATGACGCGCACTCGTGGAATTTTTAATTTCTAACTAGTTATCTGTAGATAGAGGAAGTATTTCATTCCACCCACCAATAAATTGTATATCGGGAGTACACCGGAAATACCGTTTTGCCAGCCTCACATTTAACCTCAACCCATGTGTAGCCAAAGAAAAGCCAAACTCCGAGCCAACCAGCACATATTCTTGGCTATCGAAACAGCTTTAAACTCTCAAAATATGGGTTCCATTAGAGCTTGAGGTGCCGTTTGACACTTTTTCAAAAACTTCTATGTGCTATATGCCCTTTTGAATTTCAAAGCTGAGTGGAAACAAACCGAATAAATAAGAAGTATGTGTGAGGCATGACCAGGTTGAATTGAGGGATAGAGAAACAGACGTTACATATGTGCGTAGAGTGGAATGGAACAAGGACGAACAGAGAAGACCAGTGCGCATTTGGAAAGATATTAATTCACAAAAGTGGAAATCATATATTGAAAATGTACTAATATATAGAACAACCCGCGGTTTTGTGTCAAGGAAGAACAAGTGACCAAGGATTGATAGGAGGGATGAAAATAAAAGTTTGGGGATAAAGTCAAATAGGCATTATAAAAAAGCGAAATTTAAGCGAGGAAAGGAAGTGGAAGTGATAAAGAGAGAACAAAGTGAATCAGTGAGGTGTATGAAATTATAATTATTAGCAAATGATCATGAAGCATAGAAAAATGAGGGGGGGATACATTTTAAATGGAATAGGTAATTTAAAATAATAATGCTCTTATGAAAATGAAAAGTGTAAGCTAATTTGATGAAAATAAGCGAATCAAAAGACGAAAGTTGAAAGAAAAGACAAATTGAAATAAGATAAATGGTAGCCTAAGAATGAACAACACGCGCCAAAATTATATGTAGAGAACTTCAGAGGGACTAGGGCAGCCCAAGCTTTAGTATTGAAACCGAAATTATAATGTCAATATATATATTTGATAATGGAAAGAAACAAAAGGAGATTCTAGTCAATAGTTAAGGGGAAGACGTAATAAAGCTGAATAGATGAAAGTCTCAAGAATGGAAGCCTAGGCAGATTTAAATGAGTGATAAGGTTACAATTGTTGCTTGTACTAAGCCATAGTGATTCCGCGGGCTGATTCCTATCTTAACATGACGTGCTCTAAAGTTAGCCAATGGAAATCGCTTCCTTCGTGTTGCTCGCGCAAAAACAAATGCAACGCAACACACACTCGTCTTGAATCGAGTCGAGATAACGCACGTGCAACTTGGGAGTTGTACGTAAGCTAGCGTGTATACATAATTCGGCGGTTGCTAAAGGTGACAAAGTTAAAGTGTTATAGCGTTGTAGTTGAAGTTACAAAGTTACATTCTATTTAAATATGGTCGGCAGTTCTCTACAAATCTGGAAATTTACAAATAAAGTGATATGTTGGTTGATTCTTCGTTTGGTTCCATTCCTACCAAAACTCACGCACACCCTGCAGATTAGGACCTCTTGCTAGAGCTAGTCCGGACACCAAACACGAGATCTTATAGGTCTTAAAGTAGACGTCTTCGACGGAGAGGAACATTTGCGTCAGTATTCAATAAATTCATACTCATGTACCCTTTTACCATGCACATATATTCAAGGTGGATGCTGGCTAAGAAGTCCAAATGAAGCTCCGTCCAATCTCCGTGCCTTGCCATGGGAGAATACAATGGTATCTATCGGATTCTAGTTGATTCTCAATCGCATGTGAAATAGTGTCTCAGTCTGCGGCGACAAATGTTATCACGTCTTTTCTGTGGAGGCTGATGAGGAAGTTTTGTAAAAAATCGTTAAACGGCATCTCAAGCCTTAATAGAAGCCACAATTTAAGAGCTCAAATCTGCTTGTTCAATTTGAATTTCAATGACTATGCACATGCACTCATTGGCTTAGATTTTTGCTTTTCTTTTGCTATATATAATTAGGTACCATCCACATGGGTTGAGGTTAAATGGCATTTACATATATTCATTATCTTCCAAGGATGCGATACGAATATTCTAGACAAAATCGTTCCCAATCCAAACTACCAAATGGAAATTTTTCCGTTACTCTTTTATTTTCTCTAAAATGGCCATCGATTTTGATTCAAATGATGCATTTATATTTAATTTAATTATATATTTATATACAATAAAAATTATATAATTATATGTTTAATTTAGGTGCGATATATCGTATATTTAATATATTGAGTTTAACTCAATTTATTGAAGAGAAGTGTAAGTCTCTACATACTTTATGTTATTTGTGGGCCAAATAATACATGTTTAAGATGGATATATGGGTGGTCGGAGTTTAAGAGCCCGTCGAAAACTAGATCATTTGGGCCCCAGGTTAAAATATAAAATTTAAAATGCTCAGCTAACTAAAAGGTGGGGGTTAAAACAAACAAAAACGTTAACTCACATGTTTAAGATATTTTGATCACAAGTAAAATGTGTATCTTGACTTTTCTGGGAATAGCTTATGAAGCCCTCTTTATTATCAGTGATATTTGCATAAAATTGGTGAATCACAAACAAACAAAACAAAAAAAAAAAAATTATATATCATTAATGCACACAAGTTGTGTCAAGTAGGACTTTTGTGACTTTAAACGTTTTTGACATATCCTTTGTTATTAATTTGAATTTCAAAACAAAGTTAGGCTGAGCCGGAGGAGCACCTGCCTGCTGTGCAAGGGGTACCGGGTTCGATTTCCGGCTGGGGGTGGGAATTTTTCTTTAACTAGGATTACTCTCCATGCTCCCGAAAATCTGGAACTATGAATGGGAGTATGAATAACTGTGAATTTAATGTAATAAGTTATTCCGAGGTAATAGAAAACCAAAGTTTAAAATCACTGCCAAGCGAGTAACACCTTTGCTGCTAAGCAACTGTTCCAAAAGTTTAAAAATCCCGCCGATATGACCTACGAAGATAAAGGAGAGTAAACATGTTTAAAACCTCTACAGTTAAGTCGCTGTTCCCCCCCCCCCCCCCCCCCTGAATGGGTCATGCAAGGTACATGGGATTTCAAAGGCGTACTTGGTAGTATATATGACTATCGTAAACCTATTTGCACTCCACTTATATCTGCAATAAAACATTTCTGCAAATATTTATCTGGATTAACGTAAAGCAGATAGAATAACTTGTACGATCACTTTATATAAGAGTGCGCAGAAAAACTGGTGTGAAATGTAGCAAGTAAAATTTTGTGGAGGCTTGTATGGGAGTTAGCGAAGGTAAGAAAAATGCTGTATTTCCACTGAAAGCTTCATATCAAAATTCTGGGTTGAATACTTCTGTCTAATAGGTGATAGAGAAAGTAAAACTGAGTTAAATGCATAAAGATCTTCCAGATAGGTTAGATAATAACTACCCAGCTGTTCCTTTATGTAGCTAAGAGAACTTGATCTTAGATTTCACATCATCAAACAGGGGAAATAAAACAAAGCAACTCTTACAGAAATACTAATAAAAGCATGTGCCTACCGAAGCATGATCAACTAACTCAACAGTGGTTTCTCTTAAGAGGTTTTCATTTAATTCTACCTTGTCTACAAATGCCAAAGTAAACGTTTCCGGAGACTAATCCTCTCTTACTGCCAAAAAGAAAAGGAAAACAGCAATTTCCGTGCATTGTTAGAGATCTGCACGTAAGTGGGCATCCTGGGAAGAGAATTGTCCACATTAATTCAACTTTTTCCTTTTTACGAGACAAATGAAATCCGACATTCATAAATTCCACAAATTACACACAAATTACTTCATTTTGTATCAAATTGTTCTGATACAACCAAATTGTTAGATTAAACATTTTCACTCGCCTAATTCTTAAAAATCATTTAGGTAATCGAATTGCTTACTACAGTTAAATACTATTAATTACGTAAAATATTCAGTATTAGTGCTTGGCACGCATTACTTCTGATAAGAATTTTTAATTTCTTGCTATATTTTACATAAATGGTTTACTAAATGACTAAACTGCACTGTATCCACAAATGTTTAGTAGTTTTTACTTTCTCTACCAATTCTTCTTCTTGTCCTTTTCCTCCTCCTCCTTCTTCCCGGATGTAGGACTTAAACCCCCTAGGGCTTGCAAGTTTGTGTCTAGGGTGAGATGCCAGTCGGGGAGGAGACGAACCTGTGGACCGGACAGAGTAAAGACCTGGAAGCGGGTAGTCAGCCCAGCAAAAGGTATGAGAGTGAGGAAGAGGATGATATGAAATGCAGGCACAATGAATGAGTGGAAAGATGATGATGGAGCAGTCGGTGGAATGGTGGTGGAGGAAACCGAGAAAACCCGCTATGACGCCGCTTCGTCCACCACGAATACCACATGTGGTCCTTGGGATTGAACCCTGACCGCTCGTCTACGTCACCGCCCCACCCAGAAGTTGGATATCGAGATTTCACCGGGATACGCGTTTTGATGTGCCCTGAATAAAAAACAATTTTACAAAAAGGTCCATTAATGAGTGAGTGCGCATGTGCGTGTATGTTTGTGCGTGTGTGTATGTTTGTGTGTGTGTGTGTGTGTGTGCGTGTGTGTGTGTGTGTGTGTGTGTGTGTGTGTGTGTGTGTGTGTATGAAGGGCACAAATAAAAACAAAAGTTCGATTAATATCAAACTTGGTATTTAAGTTCAGCTACTTACAAAATTGCAACACAAATATTTTCAAGAGGGAATATTTATATGGAAAGTACATAGATCACATACTACAAACTACATACTCTTTACATGGAACATTGTTCCAAAATTTTGTTTGTCTCAAAAATGATTTTGATTAAAATGTTATGTGTCTCAGACATGATAAATGAAAATATGTACTTCTTGAATTTTGTAGGAATAGCCCCTGAGGTTCTCTTCATCCTGATAGATCTTTGCATAAGAGGTAACCCTTACCACAACAAATCGGATGTGTTATACTCACCTATCCTTCTCTGTTCTTGTATTGACTATTATTACAAACTCTTATTCCCCTATCTTCCCCATGTCAGTTGAGATAAACGTATGCAGAAGTTATCTTTTTGCTTATTTCCTTGTAGGTGCAACGGGAATATGGAATACAACAGGCTTTGAGTGACAGTCAAATCTTTTAAAGCTTTGAAATTCCGTTCTCTTTGTACGGCCAGGAGATAAAAAAGTGAACTCTCCCTCTGACAAAATATCTCCGAAATGGTTCACTCCACAAAAAATACATTTGGACATAACGTGTGCGTTTTAACGAGATCTACATTTTGTGTAGTAAGATTTAGTCTGTCTCTTACGGTTTAACAGTTTTGCAAAAGTCATCAGGAATAAACAACGCTACATAGGTTACAGCCAGAAAACCCAAAATATAAATTTCATTTCCCATAAAAATACCTTATACATATGGCACTTTAGTGAAAATCATGAGTCATTTTGAGAAAATCAAAATTTTCAAAAAGTTTTCCCTGTAAAGAGTAGTTTAGGGTGGAGGAATTTTCTTCAATAGCTTCGTGTCGCATCCTTAAAAGATATTAAACTAACATAAATACCAACTGACGCAAACGCTCCTCTCCTTCAAAGACGTCGCCTTTAAGACCTATAAGATCTCGTGTTTGGTGTCCGGACTAGCTCTAGCAAGAGGTCCTAATCTACAGGGTGTGCGTGAGTTGTGGTAGGAATAGAACCAAACGAAGAATCAACCAACACATCACTTTATTTGTAAATTTCCAGATTTGTACAGAACTGCCGACGATATTTAAATATAATGTAACTTTGTACCTTCAACTACAACGTTATAACACTTTAACTTTGTCACCCTTTAGCGACCACCGAATTATGTATACGTGCTAGCTTACGTACAACTCCCCAAGTTGCACGTGCGTTATCTCGACTCTGTTCAAGACGAGTGTGTCTTGCGTTGCATTTGTTTTTGCGCGAGCAGCACGAAGGAAGCGATTTCCATTGGCTAACTTTAGAGCACGTCATGGTAAGATAGGAATCAGCCCGCTGAATCACTAAGGCTGAGTACAAACAACAATTGTAACCTTATCACTCATTTAAATCTGCCTAGGCTTCCATTCTTGAGATTTTAACATATTCAGCTTTATTACGCCTTCCCCTTAACTATTGACTAGAATATCCTTTTGTTTCTTTCCATCATCAAATATATATTGACATAATTTCGGTTTCACAACTTTGGTTTTTAACGTACTTTTCTTTTTTGAGTTATGCTGTTTACAGACACAAACACAAAGACACACACACGCAGGGACCTTTTTCTAAAAATGCTTGCTTCTTTGGATTCTCCATATCGAATTTTTGGGTGGAATGCTACTTGCTACATGTAGTAGAGAAAGTAAAAATATAGATGTTTTAAAATACCTGTACTTCCTCGAATGGGAAGTCGTTATTCTTCTGTTTTCTCTTCTTTTCTTGGGGGGGGGGGGGGGGGGAGATGCGTACATTTTAATGAATTGCTCTCGGTATGCTATTTTTGGCCTGCTATTCTGTTTGGCTTCATTTGAAGGTGAAGGTGCGATGATGTATAGCAAGTGTTAAGCAGGTGTGGGCGGTTTGCCCTTAAAGGCATGACTCCACAACTGCTGACGTTATTCGCTGTGCATTCGCCTCGCCTTCTTTGGGATTGGTGCCTACCTCTCTCTCACCTTCGTAAATGGAGGGTTATCGTAGTCTAGTCACTTGGAGAATTTAAAATGCTCGCTCTCCTCTGTGATATAAACACTAATGTCAGATTACTGACTGACTTCCTGCTAGGTCTGGTTGAATGGATAAATAATTACCCAGTTAGTAATTAATTGTCAGCTGTATTTCGTAACACGTTACAGATATTTGATAAAACATTACAGCAATCAGCACAACACAACGTTACAGGAGCAAATGTGTTTTTTGATGTTTGGGAAGTAACTGGTAGCCAACTACTTCATTTATTAGTGCTAAATTATTAGAAGTATGAATATTATTAGGCATTTAGCCCAGGAGCTTTGTATTCAATGACATACAAGTTCTTAAGAATACAAAATATGCCTAGTACTTATATTTTTACTATCAGTATCCCGTTATGCTTGCACTCGAAATAAATAAAATATTTCAACACACAGTAATATTCTCACACGCACCTTTCCTAACTTTATTAGAGCTGCTTTATTATTAGGAACTCCCAAAATTATTTTACAAAAACTTCTTAATATTAAGACCATTTTACTCCATCCCTTAACTGTTTCCAGATACCTCTACCCCCCTCCACCCATCTAGATTCAGCCAAGGCTGAATAAAGCCTTTCGAGCCTTTTACTATGCACAACTGGTATCAGATACAAACATTTTCCTATTGTTGTCAGCGACATCCTTCCCTTTACCATTGTATCTCTTTTGTTCCTCCCATCGCCTATTACTACCCAGATATGAGAATTAACCTACAACTTGAATTTCTTTATCTACCAGCTATTAATAGATATACAACTATTGAATGTTGAAACAATTATCTGTTTGTTTCTTTAGGGGCGCAATGATATATCAGGTTTATACTCGGTAAGGCGCTTCTTATGTTTCTAAAACACCATCTCAATTCTTCGGTTTATTGTGCCCGGTTCTACCTCTGTCCTACTTGCTTGAAAGTCTTGTCTGCAGGCGTTGGCGACGGAAAAGCTACAGTTGCGTTATAGGTAACTGACTTATTTAATCCTCGTATAGCTTCATTTTTATTTTCTTTATTCTGTTTTATTTATAACACTCTTAGAATACACATGCATATGATAAAGTATAATTTTCTTTTCTCTTCTAGATTTTAAATACATTACATTCCTTTCACCAAGCGTTGCTACGAGACCAGATTAAATGATCGGCTCCCAAAGCCTCTATATATCACATTTTGTTATGAGGGCTCAGAAAGAAACCGTCTCAGCATATCATGCATTAGTAATGTACTATCTGTCAAAGGAACCATGCGTACAGGAAACTATGCTTATTCTTTGCAACACATTTACGATCATATTACGTACCACATATCTTCACATGGTTCGCCTCTGTAGCGTGGTGGTAACTTGCCTGCCTCACATTGAAGAGGTCCCGAGTTCGAATCTCTGTTAGGGCCAGTTATCCGTATAAGGTTTTTTTTCTGAGGTTTTCCCTTATCCTAAGAAAATGAATGTTAGGTAACTTAAAGCTCTATGGACCTCGGGCTCATTTGAGCATCATTTCATCAATTTCGTTCATTCATCGCCCGATATGACATTACGTTGGAGGATGTTAATTAATTTTAAAAAAATATAAAAATGTCTCGAATCCAACACATATAACTAGCGAGTGCTCCATTTGTGATGCATTACTTGCTGTACGCCAAAGTACTAATATTTCCTGTAATAAGAAACTGATAACGAACGAATGCTGCAATCTGACAGTCAAGGTCAATACGCCTCTGGGACCTTCTGCTGGGTAGCACTTAAAGATTCGAAAAAGACGTCGAAGGCTTCTGGTACAACCAGCAGGGACCGAAAACGCGTATTTCTACATAGGTTTTCTGTATATTTGCAAGCTAATCAATAATACGTCGTATACACTCCATCAACACTAATAAATTAGGCAGATGTTAATTATTCATATGTAAATGTTGAAATATTGTATGAAGGAGAAAATATTTAAGCCCTAACTTCATTGAACAAATACGAAAGCATACTGAAATCTTTTATGTATTATTTTCAGAAAAATTACATTTTAAGTTAAAACATTCAACACCACGCTACAGATTACAAAGCATTACGCTGTTAGAACCAGGAGCTCAAAGACCGGGTGCTCAAAGACATTCATCTCAATTAGGATTACCAGATTATTTTGTGGAAATGTAGGACACAATGGTTAAAAATGTAGAATATTTAACAGAAATGTGACATTGTTTATACATACAAAAATAATGTAAAGTTATGATTTAAATTTGTACCGGCTGCAAGGTACTGCTTCGGCCATATGTTAACCAGGTATTTTATATGCTGAATGTAATAAATATCTCCCATACAATTACTGTTCATAAAGATCCGTTACGCTGAAAAAAGTTGATGTGTTGCACTCACATGACTTTCTCTACTCTTGTACTAACCATTCTTACAAACTCTTATTCCTATATCTTCTTCGTGTTAGTTGAGATAAACATTTGTACAAATTATCCAACTGCTTTATTTCCATTCAGTTGCAAGGGGAATATTAGAATACAGTAGGATTTGTGCAATAGTCAAATGTTTTAAAGCTTTGAGATTCCGTTCTCCTTGCGCACTTAACATAAAAAAAATGAACAACGATGATCCATTTCACGAAAGTTAAGTTTTCCGAAACTCACACACATAACAAGGAATATTCCGAAATGGTTCACCCTGCAAGAAAATTCATTTGAACATAAATTGTGTATTTTAGCAAGATCTTACATTTTTTGTATAGTATGATTTGGTCTATCTCTAACGGTTTACCAGTTATGCAAAAATCATCCAAAGTAAACACGACTACATGGGCTATAACCAGAAAATTCAAGATATACATTTCATTTGTCATAAAACTCTCAAATATATGACATTTTAATAAAAATCGTTAGAGCCATTTTCAAGAAAATAAACATTTTCGAAAAATTTTCCATGTGAAGAGTAGTTTGGGGTGTGGCTATTTTCTTCAAAATCTTCGTGTCGCATCCTTGAAAGACATTAAACTTAAGGACCAAGTTTGATTTTTAACCTACTTTTCGTTTTTGAGTTATGCTGTCCATAAACTGACACACAGACACACAGACTGACACACACACACACACACACACACACACACACACACACACACACACACACACACACACACACACACACGGGCCTTTTTCTAAAAATGCTTTTTTGGATTCAGGGGATCTCAAAACATATTTCCGGTGAAATCTCGACATCGCATTTTTGGATAGAATACAATACTTCCCCTACTTACCAGTAGAGAAAGTAAAAAAATATTTGGAGCCGTATAGATTCTTGATGAATGGATATAAATGGTTTATTATTTCACTGCCGTGCGAATATAGTATGAAGAATACTGTAATGCATTCTTACCTTAATTCGAATGACAGTAGTTACAATTTAATGCTAAAATGCCATGCAAAATTTAATTTTTCAGAAATTTGGCAATGTCATGTTAACTTTAAATTCTGACTAACCTCATTCGAATTGAAATAAATGGACATTGCAGCATTGTTCACACAATGTTTTCGCTACAGTGAAACAGTAAACCATCCATACGTCAAGGAATAGATGGCTCCAAATATTCCAAATATTTGACACATTTTTATAGGCGAAACGATTCCTTATCGCCAATAACTGTATTGGGCATATTTACTACACTCATAATGTAGATTCCCTGGTTGACGTATGACCGAAGCAGTGTCTTCCATCCTGTATATACCTACAGGGATATGTATAATTTTTTTTTTTTTTTTCCTGAAAGGTCCCGAAAGATACAATGTTAAATGTGATCATTAACAGTCACGCTTCTCTCAAGAACTAATCTTTTGAAATTAATACAACTTTAATTTCTTGAATAGTAAATTTTAACTCTCTGGTCGACTTAATGCCACCAAAATTTGTGTTTGTATTATCAGTTCCATGTAACGGGTGATCCAAAAGGCTGTGAACCGACTGCGCTGTGTTTTGTCTGTGCGGGTCCTCTGTGCTCGTCGCCGACTGCCGCTGTCAGACAACAGCGCGGATAAAACCATACCACATTTTTGAAACTACTTTTAAAGGCTTTAATTACCAATATAATTATAGCAGATGCTGAAACTGGCCACCGTTGTCCATACATTTTTGGCACTTCTTTAGGAAACTCACTTGCCGTAGTTCACGTTGAGAAACGCTGGCAATTTCCTGGCGGATATTTTGTTTTAATTCTTCCAGGATGTGTGAGTTTGTCTTGTGCACTTTATGCTTCAAGCTAATGTCCAATTATCCATTTGTATTTTCCCAGTTTCCAGTTCATTTTCTAACGATCATTTGAAAATGTAGCACATAAGAAACTTTTCAAGACACATAAGACGCCGGACAAGGGCTTAAAATGTAGGGAATGTCCGGTTGTGTGGTAACCCTAATCTCAAATGTCTGTTACAGAGTATGCCACGGATGATTATTCGTGTAATCACAAACTGATATGATGACATTCTCAAGCTAACACTTCTAAGCCGGATGTATACAACATAGCAGAACCTTTTTGTTGGAATACACGTTTGGACTTGCATGTACCGGAAGCGGTTATCAAGGTTTCATTTGAAAGAGGTAAAACATTTTACTTTGCACCTTCAAGTCTTTATTTATAACAGCTAAAGAAGATATTGTAGCACTATTAATTTGGAATAAAGACTACATCTGTGGGTGCCTAATATTAATCAAAATTAAGCACACTAGGTATGCAGGACGTTTTGCAACAGCCAGTTTCTTCATTGCGTATGAGCTTTATATAACTGGTAAACCATGATAATTAGAAAGTTCAAACATTCAAACCTATAGGTCTGCTTAAACCACATTTTATCTACCTTATGTTATGGTTTTGCAACGAACATTTGCAGGTATAATATACATATGTTTAAACTAAATAATGTCAAACATGTTAGGTTCACATAAAACTATACTTTCAGTAAATGTTAGCGATGTAATTTCTAGATAATGGCGCATTAGGGCATCATAAAGTAGCATCAAATTGTCTTAGATTGCGTTAAGATGTCCATTGTAAATAACGAAAGTTTTTCCTTTGGTGACCTCGCTGACCTCAATGTTTTCAAAATTATACCGCGCGCACAACTTGACACTTGGATATCAACTGTAGTAATGAACTTTTCTTAGCGGTTGCCACCCCCAAACCATTACCTGCCAGCCACGCATTCCAACCCTTATTGTTCACGAGTCAAAATTCTAAGAAATGTATTAGGCGGGAATTATACTGGCCAGCACCAGATTAGACTCTCTAGTACAGCTGTAACTTTCTCATGCATGGCCATTTCCGGGAATATTTTGGGTTCCATATACCTAAATGTCAACAAACTTCATCTGCGTGCAACTGTCACAGCCTCAATTAAGATATCCACTGATTCATATACACATGCTCAGACCTACCTACCAGAGAGGACTTAAAACATAGACTAATTTCTTTATAAACATACGAGTAGTAAAATGAACTATGGATGTATTTAGCTGCACGTCATTCTTATTTCGAGGTTTTGTTAATTCAAATTTTACTGCAGCTAAGTAGATCTTAAGGTAATTGTAACTGTAACGGTGTCATAATCAGCTTCCTATCTGCGGCTACTTCTTTCTCTAACTTTCCTTTATTTTCAATCCTGAAGTCGATGGCGTCGCAGAGCAGGACCGAGGCCATTGTTATACTACAGGTCTGGATGCTCGATTCGTGACGTCCTAGAGCTCATCATGAAGGACTTGAACAGTGAATAAATTAACTCATATTTTGCATTGAATTAAATCAAATCCAGTCAAAATTCTGTTAGCAACATGATACCGCAGTTAACTACAATAAACAAATTTGATACTTATGAGAGCATAAATGGTATTAATAAAACATATAATTAATCTACAAAAGGAAGTTTATAAATATCGAATGTCAGAGATTACTTCCTCTAAGGAATAAAGCATCTCTTTTCATTCCTTTTAACTGGAAATAGAAGTAATAAAATTACATTTAGTGCTGCTGCGTGCTTTTAATTATGTTGTATGTAAAGATTGAACAGTCATTAAATGATTAATAATGATGATGATGATGATGATAATAATAATAATAATAATAATAATAATAATAATAATAATAATAATAATAACAATAATAATAATAATAATAATAATAATAATAATAATAATAATAATAATAATAATAATAATAATAATAATAATAATAATAATAATAATAATAATAATAATAATAATAATAATAATAATAATAATAATAATAATAATAATAATAATAATAATAATAATAATAATAATAATAATAATAATAATAATAATAATAATAATAATAATAATAATAATAATAATAATAATAATAATAATAATAATAATAATAATAATAATAATAATAATAATAATAATAATAATAATAATGTCACCGCCCCCGCCGCATCTAATTGCCGACAACAGCAATGTCACCCATCGCATTATTGTCGGCGCTACCGCAAAGGAGCCGAAGGAAAGAGACAGAGAATGGCCGCATTGTTGGGGCACTTGCCGAAAGAGAGAAAAGGATAGGGACTTCGGGAATCTTCTGCTTTGTATTTCACCGCAATACCTGAACTTTCCAGAATAGTGCCTGGGAGATATAAATAGCGGTAAAGTGCGACAGAAGAGGCAGACAGACGTATGTGAAGCGTTGAGTAGTCGTGCCGACGGAAAGTCAGACGTATGTGAAGCGTTGAGTAGTCGTGCCGACGGAAAGTCAGACGTATGTGAAGCGTTGAGGAGTCGTGCCGACGGAGAAGGGACGGTTGTTGTGTTACTAGTTTGGAGCCGTGCTGTGAGTGAATCGGAAAAGACTTTCTTGCTGTTGCAACGAGTGTAAAAAGTTACTGTTTACGGAAATAAAAGTGTATCTTTATCCCGACTACATCTGTCTTGTTTACTTTACACCCACCAAAGTCACACTGGTGTCAGAAGTGGGATTTAACGATGGAGGCTACATTGGTGAGCTTTTTACACGAGCTGAAAGCAGAGATGAAGACGGCAAACGACAACCTCGCTGCCGAGCTGAAAGAGATGAAGACGGCAAACGACAACCTCGCTGCCAAAATGGAAACGTCAAACGACAACCTCGCTGCCGAGCTGAAAGAGATGAAGACGGCAAACGACAACCTCGCTGCCGAGCTGAAAGAGATGAAGACGGCAAACGACAACCTCGCTGCCAAAATGGAAACGTCAAACGACAACCTCGCTGCCGAGCTGAAAGAGATGAAGACGGAGCTATTGGTGAAAATTGACGGCGAACTGACTGGCGTGACGGAAGACGTGGAAGAACTCGGCGAAAAGGTGGAAGACCTCTGCCAGCATGTGGACGTCGTGGAGGACGACGGGGAACGTCTTGGCGCCCTGGTAGTAAGAGTTGACGAGAGCGTCAAAGTACTGGATGCCAGGGGAAGACGGAATAGCGCGGAGCCGGGGAGGGAGCACCTAGTGGCCGAGGCGACAGTTGCGCCCGTTTCAGATGATATGAGGGAAGACGTGGAACAACTCCGCGAACTGATTGGCATGACGGAAGACGTGGTACAACTCGGCGAACTGATTGGCGTGACGGAAGACGTGGAACAACTCGGCGAACTGACTGGCGTGACGGAAGACGTGGAAGAACTCGGCGAAAAGGTGGAAGACCTCTGCCAGCATGTGGACGTCGTGGAGGACGACGGGGAACGTCTTGGCGCCCTGGTAGTAAGAGTTGACGAGAGCGTCAAAGTACTGGATGCCAGGGGCAGACGGAATAGCGCGGACCCGGGGAGGGAGCACCTAGTGGCCGAGGCGACAGTTGCGCCCGTTTCAGATAACGAAAGTGTACGTCTCGGGGAAGACAAAGGGGCAGTTCAGGGACGTCGTCGAGGATCCTCTGGAGGAGTGTGTCGGGTACATAACCAACCAGGATATGACGTGGAGGACGATCAGCAGACGAGCAACACACGAGAACCGACTTGGCGTGGGACATGGGGGGACCGTCGGAGCCATCCAGTCACCTGACGCATAGTGCCATGAACGGAAGAATGGCGGACATCATCGTGGACGGCAGGATACAGGAGAGGCCGTGCCGAGCACGAGTGAACACGAGTGCAGCGGTGGACGTGACTCGCGCGGATGTGTCGGGGGTTGTTGCCGGACCCATCGGAAGCAAGGTGGCTGCGAAGGTGCGCCAGAGAGGTCGGCGGACATGGTACTCAGTGAACCGTTTCCAAGTGCGCAGGATGGCCCGTCAACACGCCAGGAAGAAGGGCAACTGGACGAGGGACCGTCAAGACCGGCGGTACTGTTGCAGAATTTCGAAGCAGGATGGCATACATCGTCCTACCCGGACCAAGGGACACTATCCTACAGCGATACCTAGGATCGTGCCTCCTGGAGAAGAGGTTCGATGGGTTAGTCCACCGGGGCGCAAGGGAGATGCCGCAGTGATAGTGCTGGTCGGGACGACCAACTCTGAGGAGGGAGCAGTGTCACCGCGCCCGCCGCATCTAATTGCCGACAACAGCAGTGTCACCCATCGCATTATTGTCGGCACTACCGCAAAGGAGCCGAAGGAAAGAGACAGAGAACGGCCGCATTGTTGGGGCGCTTGCCGAAAGAGAGAAAAGGATAGAGACTTCGGGAATCTTCTGCTTTGTATTTCACCGCAATAACTGAACTTTCCAGAATAGTGCCTGGGAGATATAAATAGCGGTAAAGTGCGACAGAAGAGGCAGACAGACGTATGTGAAGCGTTGAGTAGTCGTGCCGACGGAAAGTCAGACGTATGTGAAGCGTTGAGGAGTCGTGCCGACGGAGAAGGGACAGTTGTTGTGTTACTAGTTTGGAGCCGTGCTGTGAGTGAATCGGAAAAGACTTTCTTGCTGTTGCAACGAGTGTAAAAGGTTACTGTTTACGGAAATAAAAGTGTATCTTTATCCCGACTACATCTGTCTTGTTTACTTTACACCCACCAAAGTCACAATAATAATAATGATAATGATAATAAATAATAATAATAATAATAATAATAATAATAATAATAATAATAATAATAATAATAATAATAATAATAATAATAATAATAATAATAATAATAATAATAATAATAATAATAATAATAATAATAATAATAATAATAATAATAATAATAATAATAATAATAATAATAAATTATCCAGATTGTAGATGGGGAGAACTGACACAATGTTTTATTTCCCTATAACATAGTTTTAACCCCATCCACTCGCTACACGCAGGTTAGCTATCAGGCCACTCCACCGCTGTTATCTATCTACCTCACAGAATCGGTCAGTTTCTCATACTGAGTCAGTGGTGGAATAATGTCGCATAACAAGGTAACTTGGATACTTCAAACCCGAATGGGAACATTAGTACTTCTTTCTATATTCCCTAAAAGCGGGCGTTAAACACTACAAACAAACAAACATTTCTATATTCCTGGTAAAAATACAGCTTTGTGTTTGCTGTGCCAAAAGTAAATGTGTATAACGTAGTTATAATCACGTAATCATATAACCAATACATCACGTTTCTATTCAGTTACGCCACTGCACGCCTTGAAGCTTATCTTGTTTGTAAAGATGTGTGTATCCGTAACAAACGGAACGGTAAAAGATAGGTGGCCTACATTTGGGGATGGGGTAAGTGGAGAGGGTAAATACTCGATTACATTCCTGTCCCCCCTCTTCCCCACACCAGATCCAGGTTGTCACAGTTGCTTAACCCTTTCAGACCCGAATTTTATCTAGAGATCAAAAAAATTATTTGTGCATATTAAAAGGTTAAAATAGGTATTCTAAACAGAATAAAACAATCAGAATCTCTATAACTCAATTTATTAATTTTTTACAGTGTGTCCATTACAATGGACAAATAGACTCAAGTGGTGTTAATTACCATCAGCATGAAAATTCTTAAAACAATTTCTCCCTTTAACAAAACACAAATGTACTTTACATTTCTCACAGAATACATGAGTTTTATTCATACACCCTAGCATTTTACATCTAGAGGCTTCTTTTTGGTTATGAAATTCAGGGAAATGACCGATAAGATCTCTGCGAATTATGAAGTCATAGCAGAGACCACTTTTACCACATAATAGAAATAGCTTTATGCCCCAAGGATTAGGTTTACCTTTACAATATTGCTTTACTCCTAAGTGACCTTAGAAGGGTACTATTTGTTCATCGACACATAAATCATTTTCTATCTGAAGCTCCAAGCACCTCCTTCTGATGCAGTCATAAAGGGGTCTTTATAAAATTTGTCCTTACAATTTTCTGGCATAGCTAGGTTATCGACTACATGAAAATTTGACCTCAGTTCAAAAAATCTTTCTCTAGACATAGCTTCTACAAATAAATCTATGTGCAGAGCTGAATCCCAATACATCCTAGCTCTGGGGTACTTCAAGCAACCCATCATTATATGAAGGCCCAAGAAAGATGTTATTTCGGTGACATTTGTATATCTAAATATACTTCCCTTTTGTAGAGAATACATATTTGTCTTTTCAACCATATTTTCTATGCTTTCTTCTGAAATATATTTTGAAAAATATTCAATTGGTGTGGATTCATTTACTGATTGTTCAGTCGAATTAAAAATTTCAGGATTGATCAGATTCATTGGTGTAAATGGTTTCCTTCTCCATTTGATATTGTTCTTCTCAGTAAACAGCCAGTTAGGAGGAATAGTGCATTGTTCAGGGTTTGATGCCTGCTGATGTGTGCCTTGTTGATCCTCTTCATCAACATCACTATTTTCTTGTTCTTCTTCCTCTTGATTTCTGGTAACAATATTGGCACCTGTAAATGGAAAAGTGCTCTGCATATAATAAACTACTCTAAGGAAAATTTAAACTAGGTACTGAGTAATAAGTTATGTTAATATAGTTAATAATCCAATGACAGTGTCAAATTTTATCCTCAAGTACCTGGTCTAACAGGTTGTGGAATAGGGACAGAAATGTCACATTCATCTTCGTCACAGTCTGACCATTCAAAATCAGAAACATCTGCTGATATCAGTAAATCCAACATTGCATCAGCATCCTTCTCCACATTGTAATATTCTGAAAATGAATTAACAGAAACAATTTGACTGCATTACAATTTTCTCTACACTACTGAAATAGCACGTAATAGATAAGTGAATATAAAATCTACCTAATCACAAGTAGCATTGTTCATACTATAATTGTACAGTAATATAGAGTATGTATAGCAGGATGTAGTTTATATTGATGAATATTGTAGCAGCTATGTAAATTAAGTAACCCCAAATCCATATAAAACAAAAATGATATCTTATTTTGCCAGCAAATAGTGACATTAGTTGAAAATGTCAGATTATATTTACACCTGTATACAGTAACCGTTGAGACCGTATGTCCATTTCAGTGGACATGCACTTATGAAAGCTAATAATATATTGATTTCTTGCAGAAAGTGCAATCCTTTGCAATAAAATGTATCTTAAAACATTCAGGATGGAGTAAAAGCTAAGAAAAGCTGCCATTCTTGGGTTTAAATACCAGGCGCGGCTCCTCAGGGTAGGCAGGGTAGGCATTGCCTACCCTATCGTAATACATCAACAAATAATGTTTAACTATGATTCTGCATTTTATAATTTGAACCGTCATTTTCCCCTAAATTGCAGTTTAAGAAAAGTTTTCTCGGTTATAATGACCAGCGCATGGTCAAATCCTTTAATCTCAATTCCGATTCATCAAAACTGCGCTGCGTGTTTGAAACGCGCGGCAGAAATGATACGCATGGAACCTGGGTAGTGGAGAGCAGGCTAGCTTAACGTCTGCCTGCCCGGCCCCATTTCCTCAGTACGAGGCCCTTGAATAGGGATAAGGAAACATTCGGTCTGTATATGCACTCCGAGCATGCGTAGACGCGTCTGCCAGCAGTCCGAACACTTGCCTGCCCAAATCCGAATTTATGCGACATTTTCCGAACAGCCATACTCCACGAACGAAGATCTCAGAGATCTGCATCTGTCGTTATCTCTGTTAATACCAGTATGACCGACTTAATTAGTGAACTATTACAAATTTCGCTTTCGCGGCGCACTGACAATGAAAAGGGGAGTGTTTTAGCCATTTAACACAAAGCTGCAGTCAGACAATTTTTCAATTTCTTAATCTATTTTAGTCATGGGCATCGCGAAACGGGGGCAAGGGGGGTCACGCCCCCCCCCCCCCCCTTGGAAGTTGGTGAACTTAATGTGCAGTCAGTTACTGACTTTTAAACTATTATTTTAATTTTGATGTAAAGAACAATTTTTGTTTAGCACAAATTAATACGGTTATCTGCAACAAATACTATAAATTTTGACAGTAAAATAATGATTTAATATTATATGATTGCAAATTTCCAACATGTGCCCCCCCCCTGGAAAAAAGTCTACCGACACTCGTGATTTTAGATTGTTTGCGTTATCCGTAATGACTTCGCCCCCTATATTTCGGATAAACGGGGTTTATTATTATTATTATTATTATTATTATTATTATTATTATTATTATTATTATTATTATTATTATTATTATTATTATTATTATTATTATTATTATTATTATTATTATTATTATTATTATTATTATTATTATTATTATTATTATTATTATTATTATTATTATTATTATTATTATTATTATTATTATTATTATTATTATTATTATTATTATTATTATTATTATTATTATTATTATTATTATTATTATTATTATTATTATTATTGTTGTTGTTGTTGTTGTTGTTGTTGTTACTGTTACACTTTGCCTACCCTAAAATTTTGACTGCGATCCGCCACTGTTAAATACACAAACTTACTAAAAAATGGCACCTACCTTTATCATGTTTCCTGTTAGCAGCCATCTTGCCTACTTCATCTTCCTAAAACTTTCATATTTCGCCACCAGATAGCAGCAATGCCTGACAGAGGTAACTATTAAATGTCCATTGAGATGTGCAAACAGGCTTAACAACTTATACCTTCCCAGAAAGAAAATATCAGCATGTGAAAGTTATGTCCATTGAAATGGACATGGGGTCTGAAAGGGTTAAAATAAAATATAATCATTTCGGAGTTAATCCGAACAGAAAGCGGGTCTATTGTTTTAATTAAAATAGACGTATAAAGGAAAATTATCTTAAGTACTGAGGAATTGTCGCTTTATTTTCTTCCGTTAACTTGATGCCACTGTTTCCTACTTAATTTTGCAGTAATTGTTCAAGAAGTTATTGGGTAAGATTTTTGTAATCTTGCTCACCAGTACATTAGCTGTATTTTCACTGTCACGGAAAAAATAATTGACACCATTCATTTCACGGAGGTCGCCACTTAAATGTTGTGTTGCACTTCTTTGTTTTTTTGTTTTCAGCAATTCACTTTCATATGGATCTGAGATTAAGCAATGAAAATCTTTGAAAGTGTTTAGCGTTATACCGAAAGTGAAATGCCTACGCCAGTTCAGTCCATCTCTGTTTATTATTCTTAAATAGTCATTTACTTTGACCAATCCGTTGTTAAAATCTAATGTACGACAATTAAGAAGGGCATGTTTACAAGCTTCACTTTTTTAATTTTGGAATAGCTCTGTTAGCTAAAAGCCTCCGACATACAGGGTGTTTCAAAAATACAGGACATAAATTCAGTTATGTATGCATTCCCCACATGTAGACAATCCATTACAACATATGTAACACACTGTAAGAGAGATACAAGAGAGTATGTATATGCGAGTAAAACTCTGTTCTTTTTCGCTTCAGTGTTGTGCTGTTCAAATACTGATTATTCAATGCAAATTCTATTTCTGGATCTATGGAAACTTTTTAGTTGTTTTTGGCATATTATGAGATTACAACAACAGTTGTGTTTTTTAGCTGGCTTATAGATGTTTCTAAGTTTAAGTCTTCATAATTGCTGGAATTCCAAAGTCACTTTACTTTTGAAAAAGGTCAGCAAAACATTTGTTTTAAGTATTACGACACAGTTAGGATTTGCTTTCATAAACTTTGATTTTAAAATGCCTTATACATTATTTAATGTTCGTCGTGAAACTGAATACAGGCTTTGGAGGATCTGCTTCAATTACATATTGCTGTTAGATTCATTTTAATGTTTGAAAGCTTCTTACGTTGAGTTTGTGGATCACACTACACTATTTTGATTTTCGTTGCAACAACGGCACAGCAATGAGGTTTTGTTTACGCTCTAGCTCTGATTCATTTCGTGACATCTGGGATGTAACTGGCTGTCCCTCGTGCCCAGAATTCGTGCACATCTTAACCTACATTTGCTTTAGTAATAAGTAACCAAATATGCAAGTAATTTTCAAATGTCCACAGCTGAAGAGCACACATACAAGAAGCAAAACAAATCGCGAATTACTTTTTATTCACGACAATAAATGCAATAATGCAAGCGCGATTCTTAAAGCGAGATGTGGTCTGGGCTGTTGTATACCTTGTGTGAGGCGCACAACACTAATTTCCTGCAGCTGACGACAGATGCCGTTGATACAAATTTTGTGTCGAAACATGCTGCTGCAGAGTGCTGCGTATTCAAACCATAACGTTTGCGAAAACTTGACTTTTAATGACATTAAAACGATTGTGTATGAAAAACTCATAATGAACATACCAATTTGGTAATCAGTGTGAGGAATATTACAGGGTATGTAACACATCTTTCACATCCATTGACGCTACGTCCCTGCACTACATATTTACGAACAGTTTTTCTACAAATTGAACTATACTAAAAGTCTGTATCGAAATAGGTTACATGGCGATCACTTGGTGGATCTTCTAAGGCTACTTTGTCGCCAGATATAGGTCGCGCGTTACTTCTTGACGAATGAAAATTTTATATGAAAGGTTGAATGCGAGTCTCTACTCAGCTTTTGCGGGAACGAGAGAGAGGAGATTCAGTCTGCAGTGAGATGACGCGCATGCTTCTGAGCTGAAGTAGTACAACACTACAAATCAATTTATGACACTTGCAGTAATATCAGCCACACGTATTATACACTATACCTCTATAACTGTTTCCACTTAACTTTCTTGCATTTATTCTATTCCCGACATCTCTCCCTCGTCTGAATTGCTATTTTCGTTGCATGCATACATACATCCGTACCGCGCAAAACTTCTGCAGTCGACTGTATACACAAACGCGACAGAGGAAAACAGAGGTGTCTGTTATCGTAGCATAAACATTTGCTGACCTGTTTATTAAGGGTAGGCTCACTCATTGGATTTCTGCTCAAGGTCATTCGTCAAGAACGAACGCGCAACCTATACTGGTAGGCTTCTTAAAGTAAGTACTACCAAAGACGTTACTAGTGAACAGGTGTTTATTGCATAAGATTTGAAGTGCTTTTGTAAATCAAACGTAGCGTATGAATAACTAGACAGCCACTGCAACACAATTGAGTGTTAAAAGAGTGACAAACGTTTGCATAAAGTGGAAGGAGGTGCATCCAATTTCTCCCCTTTCGTAAAGGTTGGATATCACTTGCACTACTGCTTAAGATAGTTGAGACAGCATAGGTACGTGCTAGTATAGGAGGTATAGTGTACGAGCTTAAGGTGAAGCAAGAAGCCTTTGTATCTCTGTAGGGAAAATGAAGGAAAATTGCACACACTGTGATCAAGACTAACATAAAAATGTCATTCGTTAATGCTTTCGAGTTTAACTTAATGACCGTTTGGCTCGTGGCAATAAGAGATTAGGCAGTGTAAGGAGCGCGCAGGGTGTTTTCGTTGGTAACCTTGGCTGTCTAGGTCTTTCCTTACCTGCTGCCCCTCCCCCTCCTTGGCCGCCAGCCTGCCCGCCGGTGTACAGGCTTGGCGTCAGGCTGCAGTGATTCCAACCGCTACACTTGATCAACCCCTTCTTTTGCATCTGTCTGGAACTTCCACGTGGCCCACGCGTTTCCACCGCCCTCTAAAAATAGTCAACATCATACCAACGAACCTTTGCTTTCTCTATCGCTTACTGAACGCAGAGGAAACATAATTTTAAATTAAAAAGCCAGTATCAACTTCCATCTCACTGTATTAAAGCATATTTATACAAAGTCATACGCGCGCGAATGTGTGTGTGTGTGTGTGTGTGTGTGTGTGTGTGTGTGTGTGTGTGCGTACGTACGTGCGTGCGTGTGTGTGTGCGCGTATTTAAGAGGAGCAACTTATATTCGCATTAACATATGTGATGTTCATGTTTCTCTTTCTACAGGACTATCTATGCTATGATCATAAAATTTGGTAGAGAAATAGATTGATAGTTTGTCTTTGTTTCATTTTCTTTAGAGAATATGAATACTCTCATACATAAATAAGAACAACAATAATAGTAATAATAATAATAATAATAATAATAATAATAATAATAATAATAATAATAATAATAATAATAATAATAATAATAATAATAGTAATAGTAATAATAATAATAATAATAATAATAATAATAATAATAATAATAATAATAATAATAATGATGATGATGATGGTGATGATAATGATAATGATAATAGTAATAATAATAATAATAATAATAATAATAATAATAATAATAATAATAATAATAATAATAATAATAATAATAATAATAATAATAATAATAATAATAATAATAATAATAATAATAATAATAATAATAATAATAATAATAATAATAAAAAAAAATCCAATTTCTTCAAATTGTCAGTGTGTTCCATTACTGAGGTTTGAAAGCATTTGAGCCAGGGGTTTAGAAAAATGGGATAATATTACCCAACTACAAAATAAGAGGTAAAAATGCCATTTTTAGACAGTTGATAGTAAAAGTCGGACTTTCAGTAGTTCACGACAGTGTTAAAAGTAGAAATTCTACCACTCAGTACTGCTAAAGAGTACCTATGTTCAAAATCATTTTATTCTGTACAGTATTATCTGAATGATAAATTATCCTATTAATGCTTCTGTGGCTTTGTAAATAGTCCCTGGCTCATTTTATTCTGCATAACATTATCTGAATGACAAATTACCCTGTTAATGCTTATATAGCTTTGTAAGTAGCTTTTATTCTTTATAAAATAATAATCTGAATGACAAATTATCCTGATTAATGCTTATATAATATTGTAAGCAGTTTTTAGCTCAGCATTTTCTGTATAAGATTATCTGAATGACAAATTACCCTGTTAATGCTTATATAGCTTTGTAAGTAGCTTTTATTCTTTATAAAATAATAATCTGAATGACAAATTATCCTGATTAATGCTTATATAATTTTGTAAGCAGCTTTTTTAGCTCATTTTATTCTGTATAAAATAATAATCTGAATAACTAATTATCATGTTAATCCTTATATAATTTTGTAAGTATTTTTTTAGATTATTTTATTCTCTATAAGATAATCTAAATGACAAATTATCCAGTTAATGTTTATATAGCCTTGTAAGTAATCTCCAGCTTCTTTAGTGACAAATCATTGTAAATTACATTTGATGCCTATGTGAAAGCTACCTAAATGTATAGAACAATCTGACAAAAGATAACTTACATTGCCAATTATTTTATGACTGAACAGTAGGACAAGGCAGGGAAAGTCTAGCCAAGTTTAAAACAAAACTCTATTCATAGCTGCAAATATAGATAACGTAAGAGTTCTTCTTGTTTTGTTTTGCTTTTTGTGCCTGTAAATGTGTCTTTTATATGCTATTCTGTGCCTTATTGACATGTTCAATGATCTCCGGCCTCCATGACTACTTGTAAACTCGCTGAACGCAATCCAATCTAATGTAATCACTCTGATAATGCCAAGTTTGTTTTCTTGACCATCGCCTCATTCCAGAAGGCTGTTACACAATGATTGTTCAAAATGGCGGGTCATTTGAATTTGAATATGAGTAAGTTTATACAAAATTGTAATATTAATTAATTAAATTTCGTTACGTTATTTTCGTCGTTTTAATATTTCCCCTGTCTCCCTTATGTAGAATATTAAGGTTTTATAAAGTCATGTTGCCAACACTGATGCTACGCAAGATAAGTGAATATCGCAACCCAAAGACTATCATGGCCATGAGAAAGGTAAAATAATACCATATGTATGTATGTATATATATATATATATATATATATATATATATATATATATATACAGGACTGTCTAAAAATAGTGTATGATTCACGGGTTAAAAGGATTCTATTTTGTTCGTAGGTTTCCTCAACTCCTCGGCCTACAGCCTCGTTTCGGAATCATACCTACTAAGAATAAAATCTTCCTTTTAACCCTTGTATCATGAATAACTATTTCCAGTGGCTTTTGAAGAATAAAAGAACATGACCTTTGAAAATTACAACTTCCGGGAAAATAGAAAAATAAACAATAACTTCCTGCATTATTTATTTATGCCAACAAACTTACTGTTGGTGTTTTTAAACATACAAGTCGTGTGTGGGCAATGTTTGAGAGGTAGAACTATGGCAATGAATTTTTCAGTTCCAGTTCTACCTCTCAAACTTAGTGCATGTAAATGTAATGTAAACCCCGCGCGACAGCCCACGAAGGGCCAAGGCCTACCGCCCAGCCGCTGCGTCCCCCACCTCTGCAAAACTTAGTGCATGCCTAGTCTATATTCAGGATGATCCAGTTCTCAGAAATTATTTGTGCAGGAGGATGAACACTTTGTCGTTGTAATATGCTATGTAGTTGGTTAATATTATCAAATTTTTCTAAGTCTCTAACTAAAATTTGAAAAAAATCTATTATTTTATAAGTTTATTACGTATGAGACTGAAGAAATTGAACAATATACAGAAATTAATATCTGTTTCTGTACCAATTGTATCATCATTGCATTGCCAAGCTTTCATCGGAAATACAGCTTTTGAAATTTCCGGATCAAAAATAAAAATCATTTTTAGAAAATATCCATGTGTAGATTGGCATATGTCTGTGTGCGTGCCTTTGAACAAGCATAAGTGAAAAATAAAAGGTCGGTTAAATATCAAACCTGATATTTAAGTTGAGCATTTCCGAGGTATGGAAGACGAAGATTTTCAAGAAATCTCCGGCCCACATTACACTTTACATGAATCACTTTTCGGATTTTTTTATTTACACAAAATTGGCCCTAAAATTTCTTATTAAAATAAGAAGATTAAAATTAAGATAATTTCATGCTAAATGAAACATGTCTTCAACTGTCTGAGAATGTCCTTAGAAGTTCTCTTAATTCTAAATGAGTTTTATAAAATTGGTAAACTGTAAGAGATAGACAACATTTCACTACAGAAAACATGTAGATTTTGTTTAAACACAATTTTTGTCAAATACAATTTTTTGAAGAGTGGACAATTTCTGGGACATTCCTTGTTGTTTCTTTTAATTTTACTGTACTTATGGTTTTCTCAAACTGGAAGTGGTGTTTGTTTCCATCGGATTCCAGCGATATCTCTCGATGAATTTGCTGAAAGGCTAGGAAGGCGCTCCTTCTTCTCAGGGTACGCCTATACGTCGCTTACCGAAGATCATCATCATCATCATCATCATCATCATCATCATCATCATCATCATCATCATCATCATCATCATCACCACCATCATCAATCATCATCGTCATCAATCATCACCATAATCAGCATCAATCATCATCATCAATCATCATCACCATCATCATCACCATCACCATCATCATCGTCGTCATCAACACATCATCATAATCATCATCGTTGTCGTCGTCTCTTCATGGTTTAGGAGAGATCTGCTTTTCCGGCCTCATACTTCTTTCCATCTTTTTATTGGTCTTCCTATTGTTCTATGACCAGAAAATTTGTCTTTGTAAGATTGTAATGGAATGTGAGAGTTATCCATTCTTTGCAAATGCCCTTTCCATTTTTGTCCGTGTGCTTGTATATTTTATTTTAACGAAAATATGCCTAATTCTTTCCTTTATTTCTTCATTTCTAATGTGATGTTATCTTGTACATCCTTTTACTACTCGGAGATATTTCATTTCTGCCACTTGTATTTGGCTCCAATCTTTCTTTTTGAGCGCTCATGTCTCTGATCCATACAATAACCTGGAACGGCCATTGTCTTATAGAATTTTAAATTTGTATCCTTTGGGGTTTTCCTTTTCAAGTCACGAGCCATTATTCCACAAATATATTGGAATTTATTCACTTTATTACTTATTTCTTCGTTGTTTGTTCTAAATGTCACATTAAGACTTAAGTAATTAAAACTTCCCACCTGCTTTAACACTTTATTATTTAACACTATCTTTGATCTTTTTATTTTCCTATAAATGCCATGATCTTTGACTTTTCAACTGATATATTTAAACCATATTCTCAGATTAATTTCTGTAATTTGTACATACTTATTTGCAGCTTATCCTCTCTGTATTGTACGAGTATTAACATCATGTTATCTGTAAAGAGAAGGAAATTTAATGCATTATTTTTATTCTTAATGGTATTTCATCCTGTAATTTTGTAAGAATATCGTCCAGATAAATGTTAACTAATAGCGGAGATAAACTACATCCATGTCTTAGACCATTTTTAATTATTATATGTTGTAATAATCGTTCATTTCCTAAAACTATTTTTATTTTTGTCTCTTTCTATATATTTCTGAGTACATCAATCAATTGTTTTGGATATCCAATTTTATCTAATGCTTGTCAGCGGTTCAGAAGATAATATAGATAATTATATGTGGAAGTAGTATGGAACGAGGTTTTCTATAAGATTCACTGTTTTTTTTAGGAATTATTACACAAAACTACAATGTTAACAGCACTCCCTTCACCGTCGAATTCTGGAAATTCCACTATTCTCATGTATGTCCTCTGTTATTTTTATATCACACGATTTAGGTTTTGTAACCTTCACTTCCCCTCACTATTATGCGCCTATATGTTTGATCCCAACGCATTACATGTTCATCATACCAATGCTTAAGTCGAACTCTATTTAAACGTCTCAAAAATTAGCTCATATAGCTTTTTGACCGCCTACGTAATTTTGGGTCTCTCGGGAAGACTAATTTTTATTGGTTGTGGAGCCAAAATTTTTAAACCTTAACGGCAGCAAATTAATCGTTGGAAACTGGTAGAGAAGGTCATGTGAAAACACTTCAGATTTTTCTAATAGCATTCACCTCACGAGGTGAGGGAGCTGATTCAAATTGTTTCGTACATCAGCCCTAATGTGAGTAATTGATGTTAAAGTACATTTGAGAGTTTAGCACCTGGCATGGAACTCTCGTACCTATATAGGAATGGTAATAGTATTAAAGCAAACCAGAGTCCTAACTAGTGGGTATGTAAGTACGAATTAACACTATTCGTAGAATTTGTGCAACTGTTTTCATGGTTGTAATCGCGATGAAGGTAATTATCAGCATTATCACTTGAAGTATCTACATCACAACACAAATCAGATTAAAGGTAATAAGGACCTTCGCGATAAACGAAAAAATTTGGAAAGGTAGCCTCAGATTGTGTGGTTAAAAAACAATTACCTATTTATCACTGATTGACGTATGAAGCCGGGGTCTGAAGTATTTACAATATTGGAAGTCACCTTTGAGGTATGTTATCTCAAATCAATTTGAATTTCTTTGCGGCTTATTGGAAAAAACGCAAGTCAGTCGAGGAATTTCATGTAATGCATTTGCCGTGGTAGCTCAATTGGTTAGAGCAGCCGGACGCAGACCAAAAAATTTCTGGTTCAAATCCCGGCTACTGAATTGAATTTTTCATTCTAACTCAACTTTTACAAGAATACTTATAATTTCACAAAACAGAGGTTTTCGGTGCATGTGTAATCCTCAATAAAGGGGAAGTGCAAGCCCCCCGCGCACTGTTACCACTTGAAAAATTTCGTTTGAGTTCAGAGGCTAAAAGGAGTGGAATTATTGCATTATGAGGATATATATTTTTCATCAAGGTTCGTAGACTTTCACGGCCGGTGTAGATAATAGTTAAACAAAGCCCTGAGCTTATAGGTCGTGGTCCTCCGGGCTCTTTCTTGTTCCCAGAGGTTTCATTTACACCTGCGATGGACATCTTCAGGGTCAGTAACCTGGTCAATATGAATTGTTTATTACGGAACAATTTGTACTACTTGTCTTGTATAGGTAATTAGCGGCAGTTTAGGTTACCTGCGCCCGGGTTGCTGCATGGACTACTATTGGATATATGAAAAACAAAAACATGTTCAAAATAAGAAATGCACTACAAGAATAAGAAATGCAAATGGGCTGACTTTTGAATCAACTCTTACATTTATATACATACTCGCAAATGCAAATACGAGTGGTGATTCAAGATACAGTCTATTTGAGTGTCCAGTAGATGACAACATATGGATCAGAGACTATAAATAATCGCAACTGAATGTTGGAATATCGACCGGTGTAAACTGCGCAAAACGACGTGCAACTTAAAAATATTCTGCTCTCCTAGTGACTCAATCATTTTTTCTATGGCTGTACAACAGCACTGCAGCTAGTGTGAGAATTTGCGGAAACATCTTCTCTTCCGACACTTACAACTAGTCTTTCTGTCGCACGCGTGTTGGGGATTTCAATCCGTCAATTGAATGCACAACGTTCCATCCATCCTAATCCGGGGGTGCTCCGTCAGGGACATAGGACAAAAGATCGCCTTTCGGTCGAGGTGCGAAGTCCCCCTCCGCAAGTTGTCATTGGGTCATTTACCATCAAAAACCGCGACAAATTTTCGATTTCGACTATAATATTATTTGATTAAGTATACGAGGGTCGTACTAACAGTCGCGAGCAACAATGTTTTAAAATCTTAATCTTTATTTTTTGGACAAACCTTAATGTACACATTTTCTGTCACTTTTCAAATAATTTCCATTTTTGCACCCATTTTCCCCTATTGCTTTGCTAAGTGGGACTGTAGGGAGAATGTGGAAGAGCTTCCCACCCAAAAGTGCTATTCCTCTCCACAGTGGCACGAGCAGTGTGGGGACGTACGTTATCTTTCCAAGATCATATCGCGCAATGCCGACGAAGCTTGAAAGGTATATGAATATAGCAGGCAGCATTTATGATTTGCCTGGGTTCAAGAATTTTAAATCGAATGCAGCCCTGAGTAACCCAAAAGACATTATTTATAACTTTCCCAGCAGAATGCACTGTCTTAGATTCCTTCTTCGATGGCGGATGCAAGTGGTGCCATTTCAAGTGTGCTTTCGTTTCAGGACCATAATGATGGAACCGGCTTTCATCGGCTGTCACAAGACTCGTCAACAGTCATTTTCTTGGTTGTGAAATATCTAAAGGTTTTGGGTGATGGCGTTTCTCTGAAGTTTGTGCTCATCGGTCAATAAACGTGGGACCCAACGGATACAAACTTTTTGATAACCCAAGTTTCCAATCACTTCTTGCACGTGCAAGTTTTGCAGCCATTCTATTCATAGTAGGTATACGCCTCTAGTGAGCTCATCAACTCCTTTTTTGTTGCCTTCCGTGAGGCAGTTGGAGAGCGAACGCTACGAGGCTTGTCTTGATACTCGTGTTTCCATTTTTAAAATGTTTCATCCATCTGCTACCATTGCTGGCGCCCACGCAGACGTCTCCATACGCACCTTGTAGTCTGAGGTGAATTCCAACTTTAACAAGAAATTCAATGACAGTACACTGTCGAAACGAAATATTGATGTCCACCATTTTGGAAATACTGTCCGTGGTCATGTGACAGACGCTAATGACGTCACAATATGGCAATATGTGATGTGATGTTGGTAAATTATGATCCTGCAGTTGTTTTTGTGACTTTATTGGGATTTTAGTTTTAGTAATGCGTTTGGTTTCACGTGGTGTGATCTATGCGTGAAGATAAGCATTAAGACAAAGAAAACTTTTATACAAAAGCTCGTTATTTTTCTTTCCAAGCTGTTCATTGGATGTTGAAGAGTAACACGGATTCATTATGCAGATCAGCCGTTTTTGTACGCGCAGCTGTACGGGTATGAATCAGTCTCGGTAAGACGAGCTCGAACCCAGGTGCATCGACCACGGTGTGTTGCGGTGAGGGGGCGGCCCAAGCTGTCGCAGCTAAACCACTACAAGGCTTGCCTGTCATCGTGTAGTCCTGTTCAAGAAAACTGAGTCCATCTCATATGGTTCCCCATCGTTTTTATTGCTTCCATAATGCTTCAAGTATTATATTTCTTATATCCATTTCAGTCAACATTCAATTACTGAGGTACACAATGAAAATCAATTTAATACATAACAAATATCTTACAACAGCAATATTTAAACAAGGATCCGGAAGTATCTTCAGTACAACATAGATTAACACAAGCAAAACACCTGCTTCAATCAACAGTGCGATAATGTGCTAGTAACTAGCGCAAATATATGGAGAGAACATACTGTTTTTGTTACCTTGGAAGAAGGATTAGTTGTTTATTCCCGAAGCCCATGAAAACAACTCAAGGACACTGAGGGGTTAATTGGTTTTGAAAAATCAATTTTTGGTTTTTAGTTTTAAGAAAAATATAGCGTTCTTCTGATTTAAAGTTTTATATAATATAGGACTGAGATGGCGGGTGACAGTAACAAAAGAAGAAAGTAAATAAAAAATTCCTTTTTCTGCTTTCAGATGTGAATCTCTGAAGCCCGTCAGCGTCCAACCATGCCATCTCATCGACTGCTTTGGCTGGCCCCTTTCCATACTTAAGCACAGTTTCTCTTGAATACAGGGCGTTCCTTAATGCTCCTTGAATTCCCTGGGCTAACTTTTTATTGATCTGAGTTATACTGTGAAGAAAAAAAGCTAAGTGCTTGAAATATCATCACGTTTTCATAGACAGTTAAATAGCTTTTATATATAGTAACTTTAGTTGTTCTCAATTATTTATTGTAACTTTATTTTACAACCAATTATGACCTCACTTAGTGCAAATTATCACAAGGTTCACACTAACACTCTTTTTGTACAGTTTTCACCAACTAGCCTGCAAATCTCTATCTCTGTTACTGTCCCCGAAGCAACGTTCTTGAAAACCAAGGAGTACTAATTTATATGGAGAAGTCTGAAGCCATGTCACGCTGCTCCCTCCTCAACGCTGGTCGTCCCGACCAGCACTGTCATAATTAGCCAGACGATCCAAATGTACCACCAGCATTTTCCGTCGAGGCAGCCTCTAAATGCGATAAACTACGTCGTTGATCCTCTTCACTACGCGGTACGGTCCTTGCCATGGTTGTTGCAGATTTGGGCAGCGCCTCTTTCTCCGGGCGGTACAGCCACACCAAATCTACTTGCTGGAACCCTAGACTATTAGCTTGCCGATCGTTCCTGGTCTTCATCCGGTCGTTTTCTAGCTGGATGTACTGATGGGCCATGGGTAGACGAACGATAGGCCAGCAAGAGAAGCGGCATCCCGACATCCTAGTCCCTATGATGGTTGACCACGACCTTCTTCAGATGATCTTCGAGGGTTTTTATGTACCTCTCGACCAGGGAATGGAGAGGCGTCGTACGCATCTTGTGCACTCGTAGTCGCTCTAGCATTTCTCTCATCAAGTGGACTTGAAATTCTTCCACAAGACAGTCCGCGATGGTCTTGGCTTCCTGGTTCGGGACGGCGTACACCTCTGGCCACTTAATGAAATAGTCCATGATCAACAGCAGATACTTGTTGCCCCTATCGGAGATACGGAATGGTCCAGCTACTTTAACGGCGATGTGCTCGAATGGTACTCCAACATTATACTGCTGCACACGACCCCGGTACCTAGTCTGCGGACCGCGACTCGCCGCACACGCATGACATTGGCGGCACCACCTCTCAGCATACACTCGTAACCTCAACCAATAGTACCTCTGTCGCAGCTTCTCGATCGTGTGGTTGGACCCAAGATGCCCTCCGGATGAACCAGAATGTACCTCCTCCAGGGCCTCCATAACCCTACTCCGAGGAAGTACCAGCTGCTCTCTTTGCCTTTTTCCGTCCGGTGACTCCCAGATCCGGTACAACACACCATCCTCGATCTTCTGCGAGTCTCATTGTGCCCAGTAGAACTTATATTCGCTACTCCTAGGAGCGACGCCCTCCCAGCTCGATCGGGTTCCTGCCTCCACTTCTCGGAGGAGGGATCCCAAGTGAGTGTCTGCCAGCTGCTCCCTCCTCAGGCCTGCACAATCCCATCCGTCCAGAGGCACCGCTGAAATCACGCGAACAGCTGTATCACGCTCCCTCTCTTCCACCCTGTTGCAGTGACCACATTCCTTCGGGCAAGGTATCCTCGACAAAGCATCCGCATTGGAGAGGCTCCTTCCTTTCCTGGTTCCGAAGTGAAGCTTTATTCCTGGAGCCTCTGAACCCAATGGGCTGTCTGGCCCTCTAGGTTCTTGAAGCTCAGCAGGCATGTGAGGGCGGAGAGTTCGGTCCTCAGATGGAATGGCCGACCATACAAGTACTGATGGAAATGTTCCGGACAGCTCACCACTGCCAGGAGCTCACGCCGGGTAACACCGTAGTTCTTCCCGGCCTTGGAGAGTGTCTTGCTGTAGTAGGTTATCATCCGCTCTTGTGCACCTTGGACCTGGGATAGCACGCCTCAAATTCCGCTGTCGCTAGCATCAGTCTCGACGATTAAATCGCAGTTCGTCTGGGGGAAACTTAGACAAGGAGCACTACAAAGCGCTGACTTCAGTGCCTGGAATGCAACCTCAATTAATTAATTATGGAGTTTGGGCGTGCAAGCACGCCCGGGCTGCTTAGGGAGTGTCCCCTCTTCAGCCTAGCTTTGGTTTTTTCTTTTTTGGTGGGGCAGAGATCCATCAGTTTGGGTGGTATATTTTCTCTTTTTGTTGATGCTTCTTTTTTTCCCAGGTCACACATCTTGCTGCCGTCGCTACCCAAGAAGGCTGATTTTGCTGTTTGCTTAGTGCTTTTTCTTTTTGTTGCTGCTTCAGGCTCTTGTTAGTTGTTTATTTATTGTTTGTTGTCATTTGTTTGGTAAATTGATGGTTTTTTTCCCTTATATGTTTGATAGATATTGTAGGAGGTCTTGTAGTTGTTGTTGTTGTTGGTCTTCTTGTTGTTTGTCGTAGATGTGGATAAGAGTGAGTAATGGCGGATTTTTTTCATTTTGATTTGGTCGAATGGTTTTCATTTTTTGGGCTGTATTGATTAATCGTCGTCTGTATGGTCTGGTATGGGCGTTATCTATGTATCTGAGCATGAGTTTTGCTATGTGTTGATCAATAGGCATGGTTCTGGTATAATTATAGATGTTGCTGTTTTTAAAATTGGGTAGAAGTTTGTATGCGGTGCGTAGACATTTCCTTTCAAAAGATTGTATTTTCTTCATTGAATCAGGTGTGATGAGAGGCATGGTGGCTACTGCGGCGTATGTTAAGTTTGGACGAATGAGGGCGATGTAAAGGTGACGAAGTATTTTTGGAGAGAGGCCTCGTTTATTGAGTTTGGCGAGATATGCTATTGTTCCAAGTATGGGTCTGGTTTTTTTTTAAACTTCATGGTAGTGTGGTTTTATTGTAAGGGAGCGATGAATTTTGATGCCTAGATATTTAATGCTTTTTTGGCACATTATGTCTTCGTTGTTAAATTTTATAGTTACGTTTTTGTGTTTCTCTTTTATTTTTTTTCGAAAGGTTATTGCTTGGGTTTTCTGTACGTTGATTGTGATTCTCCATTTTCTCGTCCACTTTAGGAATACTTTTAGTTGTTGTTGGAGTCTGTTTTTTGCCGCTAATATTTGTGTGTGTGTGCTCCAGTAAGCGGTGTCGTCAGCATATTGGCCAAGTTGAATTGAAGGATAAATTGGCTGTGGGGTATCGGAGGTGTATAGGATATACAATAGTCCAGATATGACACTTCCTTGTGGTGTTCCAGCTTTCATATAGATCGGGTTTGATATTTCTCCTTTTATTTTTATTCTAGCTGTTCGGTCTGTCAGGAAACTTGCTATCCATCTTGTTAAACGTTGCGGAATGTTCATTGTCGTTAATTTGTACAGTAAACCGTTTATCCAGCATCTGTCAAACGCCGACTGGATATCTAAAAAGGTGGCGACGGTAGTGAATCCTCGGTTATAGGCATCCTGTAGTTGTGACATCACTCTTACAAGTTGATCTTGAATCGTAATGTCACTCCTATAACCGGCTTGTGTTGATGGTATCAGATTGTTGGTGTTACATATTTGTGTTATGCGGTTTACTATAATTTTTTCGAGAATTTTGGAGAAAGTTGAGGTTAATGATATAGGTCTGTAATTTTTGGGATCTGTTTTATCTTTTCCAGGTTTTTCAAGTAGTAGAAGATTAGCTTTTTTCCATTCAATGGGGTGGTATCCATGTTTTATGATCATGTTGTAGATGTTAGCAAGATGTTCTATTGTAGCAGACCTCAACTTCGTCCCTCCAATATGAGGCTTGTGTTCTTCCGTTAAACGAGTCAGAGGCTTCGCGATATTGGAGAAGCCTCTGACGAATCGGCGGTAGTAGTTACAGAGACCCAGAAAACTTCGCAGCTGGCGTCTGTTATTCGGACGAGGCCAGTCTTTCACGGCCTGAGCCTCCTCTGGCCACCTCTGAAGGTGAAACTATATCGCCCAAGTAGTGGACCTTCTTGCTGAACAGCTGGCACTTTTTCGCGTTCAGCTTCAGAATGTAAATATTGTACAACTACAGGGTGATCCACAAAGGAACGACCGTTTGTACATTTCCGCTGCGCTGCTGTAGTTCGTCCATTCAAGGTCCAAAACCATTCTCGATAACTTCTCATGTGAATTCCGGTCGACACAAGTCAAGGCTGATTCACAACCACCGGTAAGGGTAAATAACCACAACGACAATGTTGAAATTCATGTATTAAAACGGGAGTGCTCACAATCGATTGGAGGCTTTGCCGGCCCAGGAGCGGGAAAGAATACTTGACCAACCGAGCCAGATGGTTCAGACGGTAACGTCTGTGGCCCACATTTAGGGGGTCGCGGGTTCGATCCCGGTGCCCGCGCAATCTGACATGGGTTTTTTCTGTGGGTTCCCCATGTCACTTAGGCAAATGCTGGGGTGTATTAATCTCTTCTCCACGGATTTCTTTCCCTTCATTTCTCATTTCCCTCCCTTGTCATCTTTCAGGCTTGTTGGTAGCGCGGTAGATTCCGGCGAATGCGGACAGATAGCACAGTTGCTTGCCCTCTGGAACACCTTCTCTGCCCTCCCTGGAAGTTGCTGGAATAGCTCCATGTCAGGGTTGCGGTGTGTCGAGGTGTCCCTTCTTTGTTACTACACACACACCTACTTGGTTTTAACTTTCTGTTCCCGTTACTGGACACAGTATGTTGGATAAATATTGTGCGTGTTAGACTTTTCGCTGTATACATTATTCAAGGTGGCCATGCCATGAAACAGCCGCTAGAACTCTCTCTACTCGCAAGCTAGAAAACATATGATTGGTAACTTAGAAACAAAGAATTTCCAATGCGCAATATCGGCCTCCACTTTCTGTAGATAAGCTGCTCGGTAGTGTATCTTGTCGTTTTCGTTGCAGGGCTGTTGTGAACCAAAATATTGAGTGCTACCTTGCTCCCGTTGCCGTTATCGTTGTGGTTACCGTTGTCGCGTGGTTGTGGAACAGCCTGTATAGTGCTTTCTGTAACTGTTCAAAACAAACTGTGCGATACCAAATCCGCCGACTGAGATAGAGGTACTGGGTTTTTAAATCTTCGGAAATAGTAATTGGCGACTAGCTAAAGGAAATGTAAAGCACTGCAATGAACCAAAGGAATTTGAGAAAATGGTGCTAAAAATTCATCAACGGAAAAATAAATGTCCATGACAAAATTCGACCCAGACATCCGTTACTGATCACTAGGGCCAGGAATTTAATGACCTATAATTTGGTAAAAAATGCAAAATAAAAAATGCATTTATGACTTAAAAATTACAAAAAAATGACCCAAAAAGATGACCTCAAATATGCTAAAGTTACCAAAAAATAAAGAATTCCCAATGAAAATGCTATTTATTTTTATTATTACTACATTAAGCACTCTCTTTGTTACTAAGTTACATAAAATATAACATAAAATCAAAATATTAAAAGAAAATTATAAATATACATGTTAGGATATCTTTTATTGAAGAAATTCCATTTCAGTGCACTTTTATAACAATTTTGAGTTGCAGTTAACAATCAAAAATTGGCGGAAATTCTCAAACGGAAATGACTGTCTATTGTCTGTTAGTACTAACTTATAAATGGAAAAGCTCCTCTCTACTTCAACGGAAACGATTGGAGCATACTGAAAGCAAGCAATATCTCCTGGATTTAACGCACAGTCAGCAGGAGAAAACTGTTCACCAGACAAAGCACTGTCAATTGAACACATTGTTTTGTACCCCCTGTTCTTGTCTATACACTTCTTTATTTTCATTGCCACTGCATCACCCATTTTGCCATATGCACGACTCAAATAATTCACTACTTTATCCACTATTTGTAGCTATTCCATTAATGTCACTTGGGATTTTTCCAGAGAAGTTATTGCATCAGGAAGGAATCCAAAATTGGTGTTTATGTAAGAAAGTTTACTCGCAATTTATTTATAAGCCAGCAGTTCTTGCGCCTTTTTGATAGACACAGACTCAGCATTATCAAAAGAATCAACCACTTTCTTCACTACATCAAAATTCTTGCAATAATAACTACAAGCCTCGAGCCATGTTCCCCATCTAGTCAAAACAGGTGAAAAGGGCAGTTGAACTTCTGGAGCTTCTGCTTTGAATGCTACAACTCGAGAGGGCAAGTCCGTTAATCACATATCTTGAAAAATAGGGGTAGGAGGTAGCATAAGCTCTAAGAAATTGAATTCCTAGAAGTGGGTCGGTTCATAATGCACATGCCTTGAAAAATAGGGGTAGTAGTTAGCATAGCATTTACTTAAATCCAACAAATTGTATTGACAAGGAAAAATACTGAATTTTAATTTTAAAAAATGAATTAAATACAAATAATCTCCCAACCTTCTGGAAAAGTGTTAAAAATGCTCAAAATGACCTAACAATTGTCAAAAAATGACTTATCCGTAAAAAGTAAGAAAATGCAACAACAACAAAAAAATGCCATAACAAATTGCTTTTATTTAACTCGTTAGTCAATGCCATACTTTTCCATATATGCAAGCAATGTTTCAACCTTCATAAGGAAAAGATGCAAAATCATAAATTGCCTTGCCCTGCTGATCACAGATGATTTGAATATAGCTATAAGTGAAGAACTAAATCGTGCAAGTCAGACGTACTCGTATAAGCCTAGTCACATATTTCTTTACAAAACATTTCTCCTTCTTTGCTTGTGTCGAATGTCTTGGGTTAATGGACTAACGGCAGTCGAATACAACGCGAATTCTAACATCACGGACAGAATAATAAATGCTTAATTAAGGGAGGATATTTTGCAGATAAATAAAGTGATTAATTTGTAAACAATTTATTCTTTTAATAAACCACTTGTGCATTTTAACTAACATTAAAAAACATGGGACTATGAGCGGGGATAATAACTTGCTTCAGTGTGTATTTGTTATGGCAGCTTGTGTGTGGGTTTAACAAATCTGATGTGTTGCACTCACATGACTTTCTCTACTCTTGTATTAACTGTTCCTACAAACATTTATTTTTCTTTCTTCCTCGTGTTAGTAGAGAAAAACATTTGCAGAAATGATTGCTAGTATTCTTCTAGGTGCAAAGGGAATATGAAAGAAAATCCAGTACTTAGACAGCTGTTCTATTTTAGGGTTGTCATAAAGACACGCCTGCTAATAGATAGGTACAAAAAGACAATTTTAAATATGAATGATAAAGGATAAAAAATCATGTAATGCAAAAATATTTTATAGATAAAATGAAATAAAGTACAAAATTATTATAAAAATTCGAAATGGCACAGCCAGCCATTTTAGAATTATTTATTTTTATTATTAATTTAATTTAAATTACAAAATCATCACAATGTATACATTTCGACAAGTTATAATTATTATTCATGGATATAAACATCTTGTTACTAATCTCTTTTTTTTTGTAGTGTTTAATGCCCATTTTTAATACATACGGCACCGCAGGCGGTGACTGATGATACATGGAATAAAGATGGAGCACCGATGAAATGAGATGGCGGGGGAAAGCGGAGAACTCGGAGGAAACCCTCCTTGTTTACTCTTCAGGAAACCTTAATACATATTACATGGAGGCTCAGCATGGAAATTAGTGCTACATATATGTCCTTAAACCTGCGCTAATAAATATTTCAATTACTATCCAGGAATAATTAAAAGATTCGAAAACATAGTAGTGGTAATGCAACGTAAAATTGGTGCACAAACAAAGTGTTAAGTTTCAAAAATACTTTAAGCATCAGATAGAAAGGTTTACGGACAACATACCGCCTTTGGTTGTAAGTAAATATAGCCACATAGCGTAAACGAATAAGCAACAAATTAAACCCAGCTACACAATTAGTGACGCAGTGATTAGGCAGTGGGAGTGGTGCAGTCGCGTAACCCGGGAGCCGGGCTTGTCCTCAGTGGGATGAGGGGGTTCTAATAAAGATTAATCGCCAGCGGGGTGAGCACGTGAGAGAGACAGAGACAGACAGACATACATACATACATACGGTGTGTTGCCCAGCCAACCAGAAGGACGACCACATTGTAGTCTCTTCATCTCCAACACTCGATACACGGCTCCTTTTGGACGCGCAGGAGAGTCGAATCATGGACTCGTGTAACACTCATGTAAACATTTTAACACTATAAACCATCTTACACGCCATTATTCTTATATTTCTTGTGTATTTTAACGGGATCTACATGTTTATGTGCTAAGACTTTGTTTATCTCTTACAGTTTACCAGTTACACAACATTCCTCTAGAACGGAGAGGACCTCTGAAGACATTCCCAGAAAATTCAAAATTAGAAATGCAAATTTCTTAAACATATGACAACTTAATCAAAATCGTTAGATACAACTTTCAAAAACTTTTCTATGTAAAGGGTAGTCTGGCGTGGGGAGATTTTCTTGACCATTCCACTCATATGTGACTTGACTGAAATCAACCAATCATGTACATAAGAATTACAAATTTCAACCAATGACAGCCTTCATTCGCGAAAAATTTATCACATTTCATTATCTCCTCCTCTGAATTTTAGTTATCACCCACTCTGTTATGATCAGATTAGATAATAGCTATAGCTGCATTGTCCTACAGATGCGCAACAGCTGACGTAATTTGACGCAATAGAGCCGTTATTCAAATGTCAAGCAGGTTCACTCGTGCTTCGGCGAAGTAGTTAATGCTGAAATAGATTAATTAATTCGAAGAAGGAAATGTCAGAACACTGAATACAACAGAAAATATGTTTGTAATCACAACAAGAAATATCTCCCAAATTGTTCACTCAAAAGAAAAAGGGAAAAGGAAACAAAAAAAAAAAAAAAAAAAAAAAAAAAAAAAAAAAAAAAAAAAAAAAAAACCAGAAGAAAAAAAGATGTATTTGATACAAATTGTGTTTTAAGACATCTATATGTGTTTATGTAGTAATGTTTAATCCATGTCTCACGCTTTACACTTATGGAAAAGTAATGTAGAACGAAGTGCACTTTTGAGAAAATTCAAGATATATACTTCATTTGTCATGAAAGCGCCTTATTGAATGGTATTTTAATCATAACCATTAGAGCCATTTCTTTTTTAAATCAAAAGTTTTAAAAAATGTTCTATGTAAATGATAGCCTGGGGTTGGGGGATTTTCCTGAAAATCTTCGTATCCCTTCCTTTCCCTTTCTTAGTTAACCCACTTTTCTTTTTGAGTTATGGTGTTCCAAAACATCACACACTCGCACGCACATACACATCGATTTGGGGAGCTCAGTTGGTGCTCGTCTATTGATCTCAAGGTCGCGGGTTCAAAGCCAGTCCAGAACGATGGTTTTTAAGTGTGCTGAAAAACGACAGCCCCAAGTCAGCCCCTGCAGGATAAATTCAAGGACATTGGCGGCACTGGTATGATCCCGTAATTGACATTGTCGTTAAGAAGCAGAACATTTATTTTTATAAACAAACACAGATACACATACACGGGACTTTTCTTATATATGTGGTAGAGAACGTAATAAGAAACTCCAAGTAAGACATAAAAAACCCTTCAAACATTAGACAAGTGCGCACACAATTTTTAGGGTCTTAGATGTTGGATAGAAAACAAAGCTACCACTGTAAGGATTAACTTTTATTTCTTGCAACAATCTCACGGTTTCTGACATCCTCGTATGTATGAGCTGTCAATTATATTTCACAAAGATTAAAGAGCCAGGAGAACGAAACCGAGTATTGTGTACGTTGCATAATAAAATTATATACTTACCTCATATTTCATATTGGGCATTAGGGTAATTGTAGATAAAGCGTTTAAACAATAGTGTACAATTGAGGAATAGTCCACAATAGCGACTTTATAGCCTGTAAGTTTCCTTTCCAGATGGTCGCCAATAAAACACTTTTATGACTGTGTGGGATCGAAGTGCTTTCTGCCTTTTAACTCTGAAGATACACACAGTATCGTGTTGTACGTAGGAGGCAGTTGAAGTTAATAGAGGATTTCAGAGATGTGCCCAAACAGTGACGTAAGCACACCCCTCAGACCTCCCCCAATCAAAATCCAAACCCATAATATCGAAGGACTGCCTTCTTATTTTTGGTTTTCATTGCCACATTGTATTGTTAGTAAACAAGTAATATTAATACTATTCTCCACTCACCCTTAAGTTGAACCGTGCCAAAACAAAACACAAGTGACAGTGCACTATCATGATGTATGTATCCCTCCACCATTCGCGCCAGAAACACTGTCGTACTTTGACGACCACGTGGCGAGTACCCGCGGCACGTAATGCAACAAGAGATCTCTTATCGCTATATTACTTAAATGATTAATACCAGCATATTCTGTTAGAGTTAAAAGTGATAAGATTGCCAGTTACAACAAAATAAACGAGTGAACGTTCTTCTTCCCTCATGCATTACACCATTCTCTCTGTAGCAATCTACATATGTTGCTCGTGCCACCTTTTACTTGGCCTTCCAACATTTATTTTCCCCATTGGTTTGTATATAATTATTAAACTGGAATGGTAATTGCTCTATATTCATTCTTTTAATAAGACTTTGTCCACTACGTACAGTAAAGTAGAGGAAGTATTGTGCTCCACCCAAAAATTCGATGTCGAGATTTCACCGGAAATATATGTTTTGAGGCCCCCTAAATCCCTCCCCCCCCCCCCAAAAAAAAAAAAGGATTTTTAGAAAATGGTCCGTGTGAGACTGTCAGCCTGTGGACAGCATAACTCAAAAACGAAAAGTCGGTTAAAAACCAAAGTTGCTATTTAAGGTCTTTCAAGGATGCGGCACGAAGATTTTGAACAAAATTGCTCCACCCTAAACAACCCTTTACATGAAAAATGTTCCGAAAATTTTGATTTTCTTGAAAATGGCCCGAACGATTTTGATTAAAATGTCATAGATTTGAGATATTTTTATGACAAACGAAATGTATATTTTGAATTTTCTGGCTATAGCCCATGAAGTCCCATTTATCCTGGACGGCTTTTGCATAGCTGGTAAACCGTAAAAGCTAGACCAAATCTTACTATAGAAACAAATGTAGATGTTACTAAAACACACACTTTATGTCTGAATAAAATTTTTGTAGAGTGAACCATTTCGGAGATATTCTTTGTTATTTGTATATGTTTTGGGGAACTTCTGTCGAATGGAACATCGTCATTCATTGTTTTATGTGTTAACCGTGCTAAGAGTACGGAGTTTGAAAGCTTTAAAAGATTTGACTATGGCTCAAAGTCTACTGTGTTCTAATATTCCCGTTGCACCTACAAGGAAATAACCAATAAGATAATTTCTGCAAATGTCCATCTCTACTAACACGAAGAAGTATATCTAATTATTTTCTCATACTTTCATTTCGTATATGTCTGTTCTCTTATATCCTGCCACTGCTCTTAAATATTTCATTTGGTTTACTGTTGTTTCTTTTGTTTTTCTCTCTCATAATCCATGCTTGATCTCCATACAGAAATTTCGTCATTTACATGTCTTTATAAAACTTTAACATTGTGTCCTTTATTGCTTTGTTTTTCAAACATCTTTGTAGTGTGAAATGAACCAGCAAAAAGTAAAGCACTACACGGCAAAGCGAGTAGGCGTATTGATCTTAAATAAGAACTGCATCTACTTACCTGTTTACTATGGCTGTGTTGGCAGGAAGAGCTGGTCCAAAATCCAATATGAGGCTTGCGAAGCCTTGTGGCGTTGTATAGTTAAAAGCATTCTGAAATCAGGTTGTAATGATTTGCGCCCACAGAATTTGTTTGCACAACAGGAAAGACAATAGTAATGATCAGCTATCATCTTTTTCAATTTCCCTGTTCTACCACTATCGTGGTGTCAGGAGTTTACCTCGGATCTTCCGAGGCTCACATAGACCAGCAAAATAGGACAGTAACTTCACGTATAGGAAGTAACGCAGTGCAAATGGAGCGTTCGAAAGCTGGGTGTGTAGATATGGAAGTTCAGGTCATTAACTGTTACACCCAACCGGTAACGTCTGTGGCCCGCATGGTACAAGCCCAAGGGGGCAGGGGAGTTAAGCCAGCCTCCACCGGGGTGCTTCTAACTGGGAAAATGTAGGAACCTTGCCGCCTGCTCTCTCGTGGCAACATTCCAACCACCCTTAGGTTTTATTCGCCTCATCCAGCCTCCCGGTGAATCCCCCTCAGGGACATAGACATAAAAGATCGCCTTCCTATGCAGGTGCTAAGTCCCCTTACGCAAGTTGTCATTGAGTCATTATACGTAGCTATAACTGCACGAGTACATAATAGGAAAAATTATGGTAATTGCATTAAATAATTACTTATTGTAACATTTTTCAAACAATGAAAGTGAGGCTAAACATTATCTTCTGCAATGTTCATAATGAAGTTTCTTATTAAATAACTATAGGAAGTGCACAATAGTATAACTGTAAATTTGTAAAGTGTAATTAATCTGTAAAACTGGAATAATTTCTAAAAAGATGATTTACTCGTGGCAAAGGCGTAGTGTCAAATATTTTAATGGTGATTTCTGTCTGAAAGATGCCATGCTGTCATTGCCACATTATCCTACAGAAACCACCAACTTCTCAACTTACTGTTGCAATAATCCATCTTTGTCCCAATAATCAACAACAATTCTTCTAGTCTCCTCAGAGACGAACACCATCTCTCCTGCGTTACGATGGCAAATATTGCATCTGCAGTGAGTGTACTTGAGTAAGAAGGACGTAAATATAATGGCTCTTGCACATAGTTTCCGATACGCCTGGTCGCTTAGCCAGGTAGTAACAGGTGTGCGAGAACTTGCATTTATTCCCTTTCTATCTCCTTCAGATCAGAATGGTCCTCTGTGCTGCTGCTGCTTCATCTTTCCACTCCGATGTTGACAGCCAAGTTATCAGCAACCATGGCATTATTTTTATGCGTTTTTGAACACACAAGCTGTGTATGCCAATGTTTAGGAGGTAGAATCGGAACCGAAAAATCCAATGCCACAGCCGGGATCCGAACCAGCGGTCCTCCGCTTGTCAGACGGATGCTCTAACCACTAATAAACTAAAGTAAACCAAATAATATAAGAAATAACTAGCAACTTTGAGTGTAAAAGGTAAATAAAAACGAAGAAAGTAATTGATCACATCTTTTGGTCATAAAATAGCATAATTATGCAGCATGAACACATCCATCGCAGTAGTACTAACTAGGGCTAGGAAGTTCATGCATTTGCATGTTTTTTCTTAGGGGTTAAAAATGTATGCTTTTACGTTATGTGCACGAATTATGGAATTTTCAGTTATTTGGACATGATTTTATAGTGCATAAAACAGCATATTTTCTTGATTTTGATAAATGCATATTATTTCAATATTATAGCCCCTATATTGCATATTTTAATGATTTTTATGGTTTTTTATTATCTTTTCCATCTGGATAATCTTTTTCATATTGGTAGTATTGCACATTATGATACAACTCAAGAACATTTCAATATTATAGCCCCTATATTGCATATTTTAATGATTTTTATGGTGTTTTTATTATCTTTTTCCATCTGGATAATATTTTTCATATTGGTAGTATTGCACATGATGCATTCGTTAGGTGGCGAGAACTAATTTTGAGTCATGTTTTCATGCAGTGAATCCCGTTTCCACCCTTTCATTATATGTATGTGCGTAGAGAATAATCAGTGTGTTATCTGAGAGGCTTATAATAACAAAGATAAAGTGCAGGTCAACGTTTTGAGCAGTACGATTATGGCAACGCTTGCCTGTCCACCAGCAGTTGTATTGTGGTCTTCAAACGTAACAGTGTTGTGAACTGGTTCCCACCAAATTAAATTAGGCATATAAAATGTTAAAAAGCTCTTCAAATGCCGAAAATAAAACTAACTTCGAGTGCTAGATTAATTAATTTAAAGAAAGAGTTTTCGGGTGACTTAATATCTACAGAATACAGATAATAGGGTACTGTTTTGTGGAGCCTGTGAGAAAAATGTAGGGAGTGAGAAAAGATTTCAAATAGTTCAGCACATAAACACAGCAAAACATAAGGAGAATTTAATCAGAAAACTCGCAAAGAACCTGTTCAAAAATAGCTAGTAGATTGTTTAGGAAGTAGGTTTACTGAATTTTCCTATGGCTTGTGCCAAGCATTTTTAGCTGCTGATATTCCCTTGTTCAAAATTAATAATCCGAAATTTAAAAACTTTCTTGCCAAGTACACTCGACAACATGTGCCTGCAGAAAGTACACTGCGTAAGACTAATGTAGGACATTGTTACAATAACGCATTGTCAAATATACCAAATCAATTAGCGGATCAGTTTGTGTGGTTGTTGATGAAACCCCTGATTCTGAGGGCTGTTCTATTGCTAATATAATCGTGGGTGCTTTAAATAATGAACAAAAGACTACACCTTATCTTCTTAATGTGAGCGAATTGTCGGCCACTGGCAATGCAACTGTTACCCAGTTTGGACACTTTGAAATTACTATGGCCATGGGAATCAAATACGCCCGGTTACTTTTATTTGTTACTGATGCAGGTCCATATATGGTAAAATCAGGACAAACTCTGAAATGTATCTTTCGTAACTTAATTCATATAACTTGTTTGGCACACGTTCTTCATCGTATTTCTGAGACAATACGTGATTCTTTCCCATTGATTTGTGTCCAGTACAAAGAGAATTTTTGTTAAATCTCCTAAAAGAGTTAAGTTGTTTAGATTAACAGCACCTAATAACCGACTTCCTCCTGCACCTGTGTTAACTCGATGGGGAATATGGGTCGATGCAGTTTTATATTATGCTGAGCACATAGAAATAGTCGAAGAGGTTGTTAATTCATTGGACTCGAAAGATGCGTCATCAATAGAAACTGTGCGAAATATTCTGCCAGACACTGGGTTAAAAGACGATCTAAGTTCAATATCTGCCCATTTTTCTGTCTTACCAACAGCCATAACGGCATTGGAAGCTGTAGGATCTCCTTTTATGAATCACTTACTGTCTTTGAAAAAACAATATGTGATCTAAGTTCGGTTCGTGGTAGCATAGGACAAAAAGTGAAAGAGAAAGTGAAGTATGTAATTTTAAAAAATTCTGGTTATAAACAGATGTGTGATATTCGAGACATCCTCGAAAGAAAACCATCTGTTACACCAAGAGACTTGACTCTCTCTATGAAGCAGTTAACATTTAAACATGCCCCGATAAATCTTGTGACGTGGAGAGAAGTTTTTCACGTTACAAAAGTTTTTTGCAAGACAACAGACGATGTTTTACAGTTGAAAATTTATGCAAAGTGTAGGTTGTGAACTGCAATTTAGCAGCTAATACTAGCAGTGGGACCACTTCTGCTTCAACCTCTAAGGGATAAGGTAACTTGATTTATTATTTATACTAACTTGTCTTGTCTACTGTAAAGGGACATTATTTGTTTTAATTAAACTGCATATTTCTTGACATATTTTCAAGTTTTTTGGAGGATGTTTGCATGCATGTTTCAGTGTTTTATAGGGAATGAACTTCCGAGCCCTAGTAATAACGAATAAATGCCCGTTTCGGTCAATTGCGAATAGTTACATAATCGCAGCTGCAAATTCTGTCTGCCCTCGTCCATTCACACCCAGTGCATCGTCACAGAGTGCAATAATGCCATTCAAATGCCTTTAACTACATGTGCATTCCAGCATCTCAGCCAGCATTATTTCTATAAAGCAGTTTTTAAATTTGTCCCTAGACCTGAGAGCATCCCTTACTATAACAATCCCCTTGCCGGTATACCGAAAATCTAACCCGGTTTGGATGCCCCTCTGCACCACAGACATAGATTTTATTATTATTATTATTATTATTATTATTATTATTATTATTATTATTATTATTATTATTATTATTATTATTATTATTATTATTATTATTATTATTATTATTATTATTATTATTATTATTATTATTATTATTATTATTATTATTATTATTATTATTATTATTATTATTATTATTATTATTATTATTATTATTATTATTATTATTATTATTATTATTATTATTATTATTATTATTATTATTATTATTATTATTATTATTATTATTATTATTATTATTATTATTATTATTATTATTATTATTATTATTATTATTTTTATTATTATTATTATTATTATTATTATTATTATTATTATTATTATTATTATTATTATTATTAATTATTAATTATTATTGTTATTATTATGATTATCATTACTATTATTACTCTTATCATCCTTATCAACATTATTAGTACTATTATTATCATTATCATTATCATAGCCTCTGGTTCCTGAGATCGCGGGTTCAAACGCGGAGGGGAGCAATTTTTTTTTCGGGCGTTAGGATCGGTTCCTTTGTAGGAAAGTGAAGCTGATGCTCCCGTGTTGTTGATTGACTGCATGTTGACGAGCATCAACCCTGATAAAGAGGCCTCTGAGCAAATATTAGAACTTCGTTTTGTGTGAACCTCTACTTTATCAAAAGCAGGAATTTGGCTTCCTATCTCATATCGATTTTTGCAGACTGTGGAATTTGAAGAAAATTCCCTACGGCCCCGTTCTCCCCATTTTTCGCTACGCCCCAACATCATTTCCTTAAAACTAAGTAGATAATACCGAGTTTCACTGTTAATTATATTATCGACTCAAAATTACTAGGGGTAAGTTCCGAACGATTTAATTATCCGATACAAACATCATGTTCAATTGAAATATATAAAAGGATTGGTAAAATCAAAATGTAAGCTCAAGGCAGTCAGACAGCAGTAAGAAAGGACTGTTTTGACATCGGGGGTATTTGGGTGGGATTTAATGTTTAGACAACATAAAACCAACTACAGGCGAAGTGCTCGGAGATGGTTAAAGCCGACCATAGTTATTTACCCCGACTGTTATAACCCATTTAATGCTAGTTTTAGATACATTTGTAAATCTTCCAGCATGTAATCATAGTAAGATGGACAGCGTTGCTTCATCCATATAATTCCTCTCTGGGATCTGCCATGTAATTCTAAACCATCTCTTGCCTCCGCTGAGGGTCACAAGGTCACATCGCTAAGACTACGTGCCTCAACTAAGACGTGTGTTCACCAGACCTATTCTAGCTATTTAAACTTACTTTTTTCTGTAATTCATTAATATATGTTTTCATTTTTTCCCATTCGATTGTAACAAATTAATTCACGCCGTTTTTGACTTGCAGCTTAAAAAATCTAAAATCCAGAAAAGGAAACTAAACAAATGACACACTTTGCTGCAGTGCCGCATGTAATAAAAGCGGGCGTTAAACACTACAAACAATTCTGATATGTTGCACTCACATGACTTTCTCTACTCTTGTACTAACCATTCTTACAAATTCTTATTCTTATATCTTCTTCGTATTACTTGAGATAAAAATTTGTACAAATTATTGCTTTTTTCCTTCTAGGGGCAAGCAGAATGTTAGAATGCTTGAGGAGAGTCAAACGTTTTAAAGCATTCAGATTCCGTTCTCTTTGCACACTTAACATATAAAAAACCGAACTACCATGTTCCATTTCACCAAAACACAAATTTTTCCGAAACTGACACAAATAACAAGGAATATCTCCGAAATGGTTCACTCTACAAAAGCTTTATTCAGATAAATTATGTGTTTTAGCGAGATCTATATTTTTTGTAAAGTAAGATTTTGTCTATCTCTTACAGTTTGCGAGTTATTCCATAATCATCCAGAGTAAACAGGACAACATAAGCTATATCCAGAAAATTCAAGATATACATTTCATTTGTCATACAAATATCTTATACATATGGCATTTTAATCAAAATCGTTAGAGCCATTTTCAAGAAAATCAAAATTTTTGAAAAAATTTCCATGTAAAGGGTAGTTTAGGGTGCGGTTATTTTCACCAAAATCTTCCTTGAGAGACATTAAACTGAAATACCAACTTTGGTTTTTAACCGAATTTTCGTTTTTGAGTTATGCTGTCCACAGACTGACACACTCACTCACACACATACACACACACACACACACACACACACACACACACACACACACGCACACACGGACCTTTTTCTAAAAATGCTTTTTTTTTTTTTATTCTGGAGGCCTCAAAACATTTATTTCCGGTGAAGTATCGAAATCGAATTTTTTGGTGGAATACAATACTTCCTCTACTTTCCAGTAGAGAAAGCAAAAAGGGGGTAGGGGAGCCGGTTGTTCGAGCCACCATAGGTTTCCCGTAACATTATTTTTTACTTTCTCTACCATATATACATAGTAAGTATTGTATTCCACCCAAAAATTCGATTTCGATACTTCACCGGAAATAAATGTTCCGAGGCCCCTGAATCCAAAGAAAACCCTTTTTTTAGAGAAAGGTGCGCGCACGTATGTGTCTGTGTGCGGGTGTGCGTTTGAGTGTGTGTGTTTGTGTGTTTGTGTGTGTGTGTGTGAACAGCATAACTCAAAAACGAAAAGTCGGTTAAAAGCAAAGTGGCATGTAAGTTTAAATTTCTCAAGGATGCGACGCAAACAATTTTGAGGAAAATTCCTCCGCTCTAGACTACTCTTTACATGGAATGTTTTTGGAAAATCTTTCTCAAAAATGGTTTCTAATTTTGATTTAAGTGACTTACGTTAAGATTTTTTATGCTAAATGAAATGTATATTTTCAATTTTCTGGCTATATCTTATGTGGTCTTGTTTACTCTCGATGACTTTTGCATATGTGGTAAACTAACGACACATCTCGTTAAAACACACAAGTAATGTCCAAACTTTTTTTTTTTTTTTTTTTTTTTTTTTTTTGTGTGAAGCGGACCATATCCGAGATATTCGCTGTTGTTTCCGTGAGTTCTACAATACTTATACTTTTCTGAAATGGAAGGTCATTATTCGTTTTCTTTCTTTCTGTACTACGTACAGGTAGTACAGAAACTATTACATTCCACTGAAAAATTCGATGTCGAGATTTCACCGGAAATATACGTTTTGCAGCCCCCTGAATTAAAAAAAAAGCATGTTTAGAAAAAGGTCCATGTGTGTGCGCGCGTGTGTGTGCGTGTGTGTCAGCCTGTGGACAGTTTCGGTGCTTTGACCATTTAGATAATACAATTTTAAAACAAATCCTCTTTTCTCACCATATTTACTAAATTGCAACTATCACGCTCAGCAATAACAGCTTATTAGAATACCCCAAAAACCAACTATGATATTTTTCCCCTATTATGATACGGCCTGGTAATATTTGGTGATATTCCATCTGTTATGTTGCATTAGTACCGACAACTGTTCGTAAAATATAACCATGGTAAAGACACGGCCATTGTTGGTTACTACAACCGTTATGTTGCCAGAGAAGCCGTCATATTTGAACTGGTTGCTGGGAAGGCAATCGATAGATTTTAAAACAAGGTTCTGTTTAGACGACATATGAATCTGTAGATCCCATTGTATTGCTCGTGTGTGAGTGGTTTTGTCTTGAATTCTTTGTTTCATTGTAGAAATGGAGTACAGCTTTATTTTATTTATTTAAAAAAAAAAAAAACATTCCGCTTATTTGGTGTTGAAATACAAAGAATTCTTTCTTTAATCAATAAACAACATGTATCCCCATAACCGGTTAATAGTTTTAGGATAAATGTGGCTTATGGAACTTAAATACTTTTGTGCATCATTGTGTCATACATTTTAATTTACAAGTTTATTAAAACGCGCCTAAAATATCTTGTCCTGTTCCCCTGGGGTTTTCTCATAGACCTGTTATTAATTTACATTTTAGGTTGCTTTTTGGTATAATGGCCACTGCAATTTAGTGTAATGTCGGCCACTTTTAATTCTTGGGAACTGTCTTTAAGCTGTTTTCCCTATATTCGCTTGTGTCGAACTTTTGTAAATTTATAAACGCAGTATTTGTGTTACTTTGTCTCTCAACTTTCAGAAATAAATATTTTATTAAGTGTCGCTAGGCAGCCCTTGCTCTGCAGCCGGATGTATGGGCCCCGTCGTGGAGCACGATGTTCTTTTGTGTATCACGCAGATATTTCCAGCATTTTATTTTTTTCCCTCCTTGGTTTGTGTGTGTGTGGAATAGAATACAGTCTCATCACGATCTAATAGGATATCGAGAATTTTTCCCATGCACTGTAACATTTCATAATTCCCACGTTAAAACACGTAAATACAGCTGCAGCAGTTAATTATCTATAATCACGTGCCGCTGTCATGGCGCAATATTAAAAATGAAACAAACAGCTGCATGCGGCAATTCAAACTGAAAATAAAAAAGAATCCAAAAAGCCTTGAAGTCTACAATCTTATCATTCTCTTCCAGCTTTTATACGAAGGGAATTTCCTTTTATGGGAGATTAAACGGCGAAAATTGAAAAAAAATTGATGAGTAACCCTGACTTGAGCCCTTCTGTTGTACACAAAAGAGTAATATGCACTGTTAGCGATCATCTCGAAGTTTCTTATCGTTACGTATAGGGTTTCGTAATATATAGATAAGGCATAACTAGTAAACAATGACAGTTCCAATGCGGGGCTAGGAGCGTGAATCTGTCATGAGAACAACGAAAGGTGGGAGAGGGGGAAGAGTGGATACATTTGGCCTTCTAGAAAAACATTTTAATTTTCTTTTATTTATCTCCAAATTCTTAATGCCTGCTATAGAAAAGACTGCCAATATTGCTAGAAACAAGCAGCATTTATCGCGCTAAGCAACTCTGTGTTATAGGAAAAGTTTTAACTTTTTTTCTTAGAATCACAAAAACATGTAAATCTTTACAGTAAATATAATGCAATATTACGTTGAAAAATATAAAAATGTTTAAGACAAAGTCTTTCTATATGTATAATGGAATTAAAATTTGTATTGAAACAGCTATAAGTCTATTATGTTATGTTATGACACAACTTTTGCTTTACAAGGTTTTCTTGTAATACCTATGCAATAAACCGCTTTTCTTGGGTGGTGTTAACATTTAATTTCTATGAATTTGTGCAGTTTCTGAAATTTGTTGAACCGTGCTACGAACTTGCATTAGAGCAATAATCTAGCCACGTGTTGCATCTTGCATACAACATGAAGTGAAACAAGCAACATTTGTTCAGAAATAGTCAGTACTTCCCATTCATGCCGATTTATCGTTGGTTATAACTATGTCCAGTCAATATTTTGAATACTGCTGTCATTGGAGAGGGGTAAAGAGAGGGAAAGAAGGGGAAACTACGAAGGCCTCCGTAAATAATCACGAAAACCTTGCATTTTACTAAATTCGCATGCTATACAAACTATTTTTGCAAACGCGTATTCCAATGTCTACTTCTGTTAATCGAGATAAACATTTGCAGAACTTATCTTAATACTAATTTTCTTGTAGATGCAAGGGAAATGCAGTAGCTATAAGCGATAGTCATTTTTTAAAGCTATTCGCCGTGTCATGGGTTTGAAGTTCCACTCTCTTTCCATGACCAGGAGATAAATAAATAAATAAATAAATAAATAAATAAATAAATAAATAAATAAATAAATAAATAAATAAATAAATAAATAAATAAATAAATAAATAAATAAATAAATAAATAAATAAATAAATAAATAAATAAATAAATAAATAAATAAATAAATAAATAAATAAATAAATAAATAAATAAATAAATAAATAAATAAATAAATAAATAAATAAATAAATAAATAAATAAATAAATAAATAAATAAATAAATAAATAAATAAATAAATAAATAAATAAATAAATAAATAAATAAATAAATAAATAAATAAATAAATAAATAAATAAATAAATAAATAAATAAATAAATAAATAAATAAATAAATAAATAAATAAATAAATAAATAAATAAATAAATAAATAAATAAATAAATAAATAAATAAATAAATAAATAAATAAATAAATAAATAAATAAATAAATAAATAAATAAATAAATAAATAAATAAATAAATTAATAAATAAATAAATAAATAAATAAATAAATAAATAAATAAATAAATAAATAAATAAATAAATAAATAAATAAATAAATAAATAAATAAATAAATAAATAAATAAATAAATAAATAAATAAATAAATAAATAAATAAATAAATAAATAAATAAATAAATAAATAAATAAATAAATAAATAAATAAATAAATAAATAAATAAATAAATAAATAAATAAATAAATAAATAAATAAATAAATAAATAAATAAATAAATAAATAAATAAATAAATAAATAAATAAATAAATAAATAAATAAATAAATAAATAAATAAATAAATAAATAAATAAATAAATAAATAAATAAATAAATAAATAAATAAATAAATAAATAAATAAATAAATAAATAAATAAATAAATAAATAAATAAATAAATAAATAAATAAATAAATAAATAAATAAATAAATAAATAAATAAATAAATAAATAAATAAATAAATAAATAAATAAATAAATAAATAAATAAATAAATAAATAAATAAATAAATAAATAAATAAATAAATAAATAAATAAATAAATAAATAAATAAATAAATAAATAAATAAATAAATAAATAAATAAATAAATAAATAAATAAATAAATAAATAAATAAATAAATAAATAAATAAATAAATAAATAAATAAATAAATAAATAAATAAATAAATAAATAAATAAATAAATAAATAAATATAAATATATATAAATATATAAATATATAACGATTTCCTCTTTGTGAAATTCAGACAATGGCAATGACTATCTCCAAAATGGTTCACTCCACAAAAAATGCATGTAATATAAATTGTGTATTTCAATAAGATCTACATGTTTGTGCAGTAAGAGCTTTGTTTATCTGTTACGGTTTACCAATTACGCAGAAGTCATCTGATGGTATTCCCATGAAGTTCAGTTATAGCATTTATTTCTCATAAACTATTTTAAAGATGCATTTTATTAAAAATCGTTAAGAGTTATTTTTGAGAAAATCAGAACTTTGAAAAGTTTTCCATGTAAAAGGTAGTCGCGGGGTGTAAGTGTTTTGTTGAAAATCTCCTTATCGCATCCCTGGAAAATATGAACTTAAATAATAAGTTTGCTATTTAACGAACATTCCTGTTACGCTGTTCATAGAGGGACACTCGCACGTTTCGCAGACACACACACACACACACACACACACACACACACACACACACACACACACACACACACACACATACACACACACACGCACACATTCTTACTATGTCCATAGGCTTGACAATTTGTACTTTGAATTACAAAGCGTTTAGGCTTCGGTGGTTGTACTTTAAAAACTACACCAAAAAGATTATGTCATTCACTTCATTGTTAAAATCAGTCTTCAACTCAAGAAAACTCTTATGTGTTGCACTCACATTATTTTCTCTACTCTTGTACTGACCATTCTTACAAACTCTTATTCATATATCTTCTTCGTGTTACTTGAGATAAACATTTACAGAAATTATCTTATTGCTTATTTCCTTGTAGATGCAAGGGGAATCTTAGAGTACGGTAGGCTTTCAGCGACAGTCAAATCTTTTAAATCTTTGAGATTCCGTTCTCTTTGCACGCTTAACATACAAAAAATGAAAAACGATGTTACATTTAACGAAAGTTTTGTTTTCCGATACTGACACAAATAAGAAGGAATATCTCCGAAACGGCTCATTCTGCAAACAAATTTATTCAGACATAAACTGTGTATTTTAGCAAGATCTACATTTTTGTAGAGTAAGATTTGGCCCATCTCTTAGGGTTCACTAGTTATGCAAAAGTAATCCAGAGTAAATACGATTACAGGGGCTATAGCCAGAAAATTCAAGATACATATTTCATTTGTCATCAAAATATCTAAAACATATGGCATTTTAATCAAAATCGTTTTTGCCATTTTCCAGAAAATAAGAATTTTCGAAACATTTTCCATGTAAAGAGTAGCTTAGGGTGAAGAAATTTTCTTCAAAATCTTCGTGTCGCATCCTTGAAAGACATTAAACTGAAATACCATTGGTGTCTAACCGACTTTTCGTTTTTGTGTTATGCTGTCCACATACTGACACACACACACACACACACACACACACACACACACACACACACACACACACACACACACACACACACACACACACCCTTGCGCATAATTTTTTTTTAAAAATGCCTTTTTGGATTCAGGGGGCCTCAAAACATATATTTCCGGTGAAATCTCGACATAGCATTTTTGGAGGGAATACAATATTTCCTCTACTTACCAGCAGAAAAAGTAAAAAAGAGCGGTAGTGGCATGTTACTAACTGGCGGAAGCACTTCTGTAGTCTTCCAGTGTTACAAAATTTTGTTTGACTTTATTTTCACTGACAGTCATATGTGTATACTGTGACGCCGGGCACAACGCGGAACAAAGGACGGTCGCGGCTGAGCTACTTCACACCATATACCAGCCCGGCGAGCAAACAAAGGCTGCCTCACACGACTGTTTGTACATAGGTGACTAACAATAATGGGCGCGAGCATAAACGTGACGACAATCAGAGCGGCAGAAAAAAAGGGGTTTTCTCCAGTTGATTCAGGAAGTGTCTGCAGCCGGCTTGCTTGTGGAAGTCGAGAAAAGTCCATGTTACATCTATGCTAATTTTCTTGAAAGTGCACGGAGAATACAGTAGGCTTTAAGGAATAGTCAAAATGTTGAAGAGTGGTCACTATATGATGGCTTTGAAATTCCGTCCCTTTGTATGACCAAGAGACAAAAAAATGAATAATAACCTTCCATTTCAGGAAGATGTATTGCAGAACTCACATAAATAACAAGGAATATCTCCAAAATGGTTCACTCCACGCAAAAACGCATTTGCTCATAAATTGTGGTTTTAACGAGATTTGCATTTTTGTATAGTAAGATTTGGTTTAACTCTTACGGTTTACAAGTTGTACAAAATTCATCAAGAGGAAACAGGACTATAGCGAAGAAATTCAAAATATACGCTTCATTTACCATAAAAATATCATGGCATTTTAATAAAAATCGCAGTTATTTTTGAGAAAATCAAAAATTTCAATATAAAGGGTAGTTTAGGCTGGAGGAATTTTCTCTCCTCCTTTATAGCAACTTTGGTTTTGAATTGACTTTTTGTTTTTGAGCTATGCTATTCACAGACAGATACACATTGAGGATACACCGATACAGTACTCTAGCGCACACATCTGTCTGGGACAAACAATTAGTGTGGTAGAGAAAAGGGTTAAAAAAAGAATAAGACTTGCCAGGGGAAAAAAAATCGGCTTTAAAACTGGTTAACTGCATGTATATACTGCTGTGGCAATTTTCAAATGGTGAGAGAAGTGGTGAATAGCTTTGATAGGGCAGATTCTAAGGCAATCGAAAGTGTAAAGGATCTGTTTTCTGATACTCAAATCCAAGGTAAATTAGCTTTCATTACATCATATTTTGCATTTTTGAAGGAAACCATAACCCGTCTTGAAGAAAGTGGCATGACATTGGATAAGTCGATTGAGTTAGTGAAGATTGCGGAAGAGAGGATACAAAATGTAAAAGGGGAAATTGGGGACAAAATTAGACAGAAGCTAAAATGTTTATTGGACAAAAGTAAAGGATACCAAACAGTTTGTCAGATTGCCGATATCCTGTCAGGAGAAAATTTCAGAACTAATATTTTTGAACAGAATATAGCAGGCAGTGACTCAGTGTTTTTCAAATATGCACCTATAACATCCGTGGAAATGGAGAGAAGTTTCTCAAAGTATAAAACAGAGCTGACAACCGCTGTTCCTTTATTTTTGATAACTTGAAGTTGACCGGTGTAATGCAACGCTAAGTAAGGTATGTTTTGGCTAATGGGTACAGTAACTTATTTTTCATATTTTATAAAATTGAAAATGACCTGATGACTTTTGAATTTATTTATTATTTAGAAGCAATAATTTCATTATTTACTAAGAAAGTTAATTTTAAAATGTGGTTATTCAAACCATATATTCATTATTTGTCTATGACAGTTATCAATTTATTGTTATGGAACAAATTGTTAATTCTTGTTAGGTCATTTTTTTAAACTTTTATGTGCATTTTTATTAAATTTTATAGCTCATTTTTAGAGAATTTTAGGTCAACAACTTCCGGACCCTACTACTGACCAATTTAACAATAACTTGTCAAAAGGAGCGGCACTTCCTTCGAGTATACTATCAGCGCCGTGATGTTAGGCAACTTCTTCTGCACTCTCGTCATGCGGAAACAACGTACGTTGGCTGTAGGCGTAAGTGACATGAATACTGCTAGCTGTAAATCTACAATAATTATTTCCAAGACTAAAAATGTAGTTCGAGGAAAGCTATATCTCGGCTAATAGGTTCTTCTTAAACGAAGAAATGTATTACACAGTAAGATACGCTTACACACTATTACTATACTAATGTGGGATACTGAATCCTCTAGACGTTCTCCCCTAGTCTTCAAGGGGAGAAAAAAAAAAAAAAAAAAAGGATTACATTTTGTAGTTCTGAATGTGAGTTGAATTATTCCTCCCTTTTAATACATTAATTGATTTTCAAAGTAAAGCAAAAGTAGACTCTTTCTATTGAGATTCGGCATTCTTTATACACTTTTTGCATCATATTGTAATCAAACAAAGGTATAGCCTTAGAAAGGATTAACGAAACACATAAACAAAGATACAAGAACAAATTCGTTTTAACAAAATAAAACACATTAATTAGTCACTAATTAGTCATCTCTAAATTGCTGTGGGTGTGTGCTTCTAATTTTAGAGTAAAAGCCTTGATTATTTAGAAAAAATTTAAATTAAACTCACATTCATGTGTACTGTTTCCCCTTAGAAGTAGGTGGAGGTAAAATAGAGGGGATTTCAGATTAAGGCAACTATTGAGGCTAATATACATCAGACCCCGAGAGGAAGGGATTAAATGAGAGTGCCCTACGGGCGTGTTAGAACCTGGGCTAACACAGCGCGAGCCAGCGTGAGGGTCCCTAAGTGTGCTGGATATTCAATTAACACCAGGGTGCGCCAAGCGGCCACCAGTCAGGCGACTACAACGGCTCCCATCCGCCGAGAACAGCAGTTACAGTACGCAAGCGCCAAGCTCGCACATCACCAACACTTCCAATCCTGAAAGATAGGATTGAAATAGAGGTGAAATGAAATAGAGGTACGGGAAATTTGAGGGATTCAACCATCCATTCCAACATTTGCCTGTTAACAGTCGATTTCAAAACGGTTATCACATACTAACGTCGTTACAAACACCAAGTCTCAGGACGTCTGGCTTTCAGTACCTTGTAAGGACCCCTTATCTAGGGTTACAGACATTGTTGCCCTAGACCTTGGCTCGTCAAAGGCTAAAGGAAGAAAACCATGATGCAAAAATTACCTGGTTCTCCAGGTTGGAGATTGATACAAGGGGCCAGCTCCTTGTTTATCAGAAAAACTGTAAGTTGATTTAAAAACGTTAAAGAGAGGCCAGTTAGCTACAGCAAAAGACAACAGCTACACAAACGGACTACTCTCGTTGGAACCTAGAATGTAATCACATATAGATCATTTGGCATTTAAAATCAAGAACAGAAATGAATATTTGACGCCAATAAGCAAGGATCTCAAGGAGACACAAAATCAGAAGTACAGTTATAAGGGAAAATATGAAAATAAAAGAAAATGCATAAGGCCCTGAAACAGGCCGATGCGAAATTATCCTTATTATAAATTATTCCTCACCACTAAACTCTGGTAAACGCATGTGAGCCGAACATTGTCGCGAGATACATCCAGTGTTGTTTTTATAGTACCATATTTTGTAGTTACCTGTGTCTGGTCTGCAGACAATAGCAGTGTACGGGTTCGCTCCGGTATTTTACAGATCTGTTTTTACTAGCCTCATAAAAGGAACGTTCGTGTTGCATATCCCAAATGTTTGAACCTGTATAGAGCATGGCGTTTTCTATTCTTCACTTCCGGAACTAAAGGAACTCTCAAGTAATAGTGCTATGGATAGTCGACTCGGGCTGTAAACATTGAATCTAGATAATCGCGAACATATTTTGGTTCTTGATAATCGAGGCAACTCGCTCACATATCTGTGCGCATATTTAAGGAAACAGACATAAGCACACAAACACACATAGCCTTTCTAGATTTAGAAAAAGCTTTTGATAAGGTAAACAGGCAAAGAAGTCATCCAAAACAATTAATAGATGTACTCAGGAACATAAATCAAGAAACAGAAATAAAAATGGTTTTAGCAAATGGGCAAACACCATAAGATATGATAATAATGGTTTAAGATAAGGATGTAGTTTATCTCCGCTGTTATTCAACATTTATATGGACAATATTCTTAGAAAATATACCATTAGGAATAAAAATAATACATTAAATATGCTACTCTTTGCGGATGACATGATGTTAATGCGAGATAGAGAGGATGTACAAGTTACAGAAATTAATCCAGGACTATGGTTTAAATATATCAGTAGAAAAGTCAAAGATCATGGCATTTATAGGAAAGCAAATAAAAAGATCGAAGATAGTGTTAAAGAATAAGGTGTTAGAACAGATGGGAAATTTTGTTTACTTGGGCTGTAACGTAACCTTTAAAGCAAACAAGAAAAAATAACTACCAAAATGAATAAATTCCAATATATTTGTGGAATGATAGCTCGTACTTGAAAAGAAAATTCCTAAAGGATAGAAATCGAAAATTCTGTAAGACAATGGCTGTTCCTGCGCATTAAAAGGGTGTACAAGGCAAGATCACATTAGAGATGAAGAAATAAGGCAAGTATTAGATATACGATTTTCGTTATAAGAAAAGATGCAAATGAATAGAGAAAAACTGAAATTATTTGCAAAGAATGGATAACTCTCGCATTCCATTAGTCATACGAATATAAAGCTTCTGGTTATAGAACAAGAGGAAGACCATAAAAAAGATGGGAAAAAATGGCCTGAACAGTAGAATTCTCCTAAACCATGAAGAGATGGCGATGGCGCAGGTGATGATGATCATGATGATGATGCTGGTGACGATGAGGACGACGATGTTGGTGATGATCAGTGAGCGGGGTTTTAGTGCGAAATCCATCAAGTTAACCGTGCACTTACAACGGGAGTGCTAAATCGCGCTAAGAGAAACAAATATTTTCATAATTGTGGACTTATCTTTTGAAGATCGGGTGTTGAAGAAACAGCTGATTCTACATATGAAACAGGTGCTAGGTGAAGGAAAGCAAACTTTCATTCGTAACCTAAAGTTGTGGTAGTTTGTTGTGACCAACAACGGGTTAAGAGACAGGCGGACCGGCGGAAAACAGGAAATGATTCAAAAGCATCAGATGACAACAGGAAGCTCAAAGGCCACTGTGTCCACACGTGAGGGAGGACATCGAGATCGGGTAACTTCTGCAAATCAGCAAGATAGAAGACCGATAATGCAGATATTGTCGTCACTACGGAAACGCATTTCTCCGGACAGGAATTTGATGACCCAAGCTCGCCAGCTGAAGAAATCAGGGTCAAGGCCCCAAGCAGCGAATCCTCCAGGATTGTTTCAATGTCAGAGCAAGCATCTTACAACTTCAATGTGGGCAAGTGCGTGATTCATTGGAGGTAGTAGTGAACAGAGAGAAGATAAAAGTGTAAAAACAGATACGCGAGTGTTTAGAAGCAAGAAAAAGAAGGAAGATTATTACAAGCTTCAATTGGGTTCTCATTAGTATTTGAAAGGGGGTGATGGATGTGAGACATGTGGGGGTACATACGGGAATTGACAGTAGGAGATATTTACGGATATTGAACAAGCTACATATAGGTATTAGCTCTAGCAGAAACGTGGTTAGAGGAGCGAAAAGAGGCATAGGTGGAAGGTTTTGATTTACCGCAAAAAGTGTGGGGTGGGAAAGTAAGAAAGAGTATCTGCTAGAACTGTAGAAGTGAATGGAAAGGTAAAGTGAAAGAGAAATTTAATGCGGGTTATGACGAAGATTCATGGCAATAACCTATAACCCTTAGAATTCCAAGTTTTACAATCGAGATCTCCTCGGGCAAATAGAAAGGGAAACAACTGTTATAAATATTGTTAGTGCACATGTTCCATTGTTGTAGTCATGGGAAGGTAGAAAGTGTACGTAGAGATGTCTGCAGTGACTCAGAAATAAATATTTCGAAGATTTAAACGGGTTGCCTATAGCTATGAAGCATTTTTTGTAACATTACTATTGCTATGATAGCGCGCTTGTCTCTGGCGCGGAGGATCCGGGTTCTATCCCCGGTACCAGCATGGGACTTTTCCCCCGCTGGGAGGTCTGGCACGGGGTGCACTAAGCCTCGTTAGGTCCCGGAGGGGTCGATTGAGGCTCTACTTGAAGGAGAAGTAGCGCTCCCAGGTCGAGAAGACCGCATAACTGGCCGGGAGGGCTCGGTACGCTGACCGCGTACCACCCTCCAGTGCTGCACCCCACCAATGACGCCTGTAGTGGACAGAGGTGGGGGACGCCGCGGTGGGCGGTAAGCCTTGGCCTGTTGTGCTGGAAATCAGATTTCTTTTTACTACTACTATGGGTAAGGCTTTGGTTTATGGAGTCAATTCTTTCAAAGAAATTGGAATATGTTACATTATGTCAAATGGCAAGGAGATAAATTATGCAAAGTAATACAAGGAATAAGAAGCAACAATAGAAATTAGTTGGTAGTGAGTGTCGGGGAGTGAGAGAGATGATAAGGGAAACTGTAACAAGATGGAGAGAAGGGAATAGGCAGATAAAATAATTATTAGAACAGTCAGCGGATATAGAAACAGTTTTAGACAATTTTATAGCAGTAGTATTTTAAATTTTGTCTACCAAAAACTGGATATACGATACCGTAGAATATTTGGGTATACTAACAGGATTAAGAGCATTGTGATGGTGTCCATTAGTGGCACTTACACATATAAAATTATGATGGAATACCATCAATCACCGTAATATTGTCTAACTTCACCAGGTGTGTTGTTCCTAGATAAGGTGTGTTTACGCCACGCGGGGCGTCGTAGATTATCAAGTTATCACTACAGGGCAGTCTTCATTAGGCAGACAACGTTACCATCGGCCAAGAGTGCTTCATAGTCAAATCAGTTCTGCAATTAAAGGACTAAAACAGCTGGTTTGAGGTATCTCTTATAAACTTAATATAGTGGTCAGACTGTCACAAAAACACCGACAACGCTTAGTATGTCATGCAGGATGGCAAACTGGTCGGGTTTCAAATAGGAAACCTCGTCCGGAAGTGCACCGTTTGGTCGCTGGAGAGCATCGAAGTTTGAGAATCAACGATTGTGACAATTTGCTGTGATTCGTTCTGATATCTTAACACGGAAGGTATACAACCCTTTAACCATCTGTGCACTGCTGATGAATGGCCTCAACCTAATAACATTCTTGCACATGCGCTGAATTACTCCATAGAGTCCTTGGTGCGCTAGCGTTACTTGTGTAGTTTCCAGCACAGTAACTTTTTTTAACAATGCAACCTGTACTAGTGCACAGCTGCGGAAATGGCTGATATGAGCTCCAGCACACCTTGATTTGAATGTGCGGAATGACCTCAACGTCGTATATCGAAAACAATGGACTGGTAGAGGTGAACCAGTTCCATGGCCAGCACGGTCACCAAATCTAACACTTCTTGACTATTTTCCATGGAGTTGTATAAAGGGTGGTGTATGGCACTCCTGTAACTTTAACGAAGGACCTTATTGCTCGACTCCACGGAGCGATTGAAAATATTCAAAGAGAAATTACGTAAGAGGTACTCAGTTCGAAGCGTGTTTGTAATGTAGATAACTCAATATGCTACTCATGTTGGGTTTATTGACGAAACGTGAACGCACTCTCATCTCACAGTTCGATGCACTACAGTGTCCAAACCATTCATTTTCGAACAGAAGTTCCTTCTTAAAAACCAATCAATTTGCTATTCTGCATAACATACCAAGCGCTGTCGGTGTTTTTTGGGACCCTCTACATATTTGCATAATTGGAGTGCTTTAGCTCGGTAGAATGTGTTTTTTTTTCCTCTGTTTCTTTTACATCATTTTAACTACGGATCTGTTAGGAGACACTCGTAAATTTGTTTGTGGCGGTCAGTTAGCCTTAAAGGTCTCACCCCTATAGCATACCATCTTGCTTCGTCACGAGTCCACAGAGGGATTAGTGCAGGGCAACTGTACCACTGGCTCTATGGTGGAGAATGGCATTAGGGTGCCATCCAGTCTATTTACTTTCATTATCTGCGGATAGATGGCACAGTATTCATGATTGCCATCTATTTTTCATTTATACTATTATTATAGACTTAAGGTGGAACTTTGGGTCACTGTATTAAATATAAAATACCGCTGAAGGAAACCACGAAAAAAAAAACACAGTCAGACTTTCTGGGACCTCCAGGATGTACTATTGGTACTGCTGCATAGAGTTGCTTGCGTTTTTCAGGCAATGGATATTTTAATGTTTCAAGCACCGAAACTTAGACGCTGCATGAAAACGCAGTTCGATTTCAAGCTGGGATATATTGAGAAGGAGAAAAGCTATTTTTTACCTATTTAGTGTCCAATATAATTGTGAGTGAAAATAGATACTAATAACTCACCAGAAACTTCGAATTAACATGTGTTTACCATTGTGTCGTGCACCTTATGGCGGATTCCCGTAGTTTACTCAGAAAAAGAAGTGGCTCATACTAATGTTTGGTAATGCAGCATTCTTATTGTCATTTGCTAAGAAACAACATAATGATATTGACCCAACCGGAGTGCAGAATCAGCAAGGTGCTAGTGTTGTAATACACATTTCCTATTAATTGTAGGGTGCTGCAAATGGTGTTGGGTACACACATACCAAAATCTCTAATCGGTTTCAAAAGTGGTGTTGATCCAAGTGATTGATGAAGATGGTTTGTTATTTGGTGCGATCATTGCCCCCAATTTGCTGCTTATATACAAGCCTAACGCTCTGTATTTCGTGGCCAGTTACCAAATCAGAGTTTTGTAATAGTTCCATAAATACCTTCTGAGTGAAGTGTTTATATATTAAATGCGTCGCTAAATGTCAACAAATCCGTCCATTTTGTTAACTGCGCATGCGCAGAAGAGGGTGCCACACAGTGTATTAGCGTAATCCGCGAAAATAGTTATTTTTCTAAACAGAAGTCGTAGAAGAATTAATCTTTATGCATTATCAAGAAGTCTAACATCGAGGTAACCGTATAAACATAGCTCTCGCATCCTTTACTACGCAATTTCTAGTGCCATACCGTTATCTAAAACCAATTCATGAACACACACTAACGTTAACTTAATCTTGGCTGGATCTCAACACCACAGATACGCACGGTATGGCCTGACGTCCACCGTTGCCTCATATTCGTTCTATTGTTTTTGTTTCTAATGACTGTTGAATATTAATCATATTCATTTTGTGTTGTCCATCTTTTTTTTTTAATTTTCCGCTTTTATTTTCCCCTTCAGAAGGAATTTCCTTCGTTTTAAATTTGGCAGGGAGACGACAAGCAAGTTTATCCCAGAAGTGATGGACAAGGCTGAATGGCCGCCTGTAAACCTTGAGTTTATCCTTTTTACTTTTAGAGTTAGCTGCATACAGCAGTTTGTTTTATTTTGAAACACTGTACTACGGCAGCAGCACATGATTATAGGTAGATAATGCACTGTTACAGATGCGTTTAGGTAACTTGACGTGGGAATTGTCAAATATATAGTGTATGGGAAAAATTGTCTACGTCGTATTAGTCGTGATGAGACTGTCTTCTATTCCATACCTACAAACCAAAGAAAAAACATGAAATGCTGGAAATACTTGCGTGATAAACAAGGTAATATCGTCTTCCACGACAAGGCTCATACAACGCATACAAACGGCAGCAGAGGCAAGACCACCGAGCGACACTAACAAAATATTCTTCTGAAAGTTGAGACAGATTAAGGGGTGACGTGGGTAGCTCACATTCGAGAGGTCGCGGTTTCGAAGTCTGTTGACCGCTCACGCTGACTTGGGCTTTTCGGGGTGCGCCCTTTTCATTTAGACGAATGCATGATTTTCTTTCCATAATTTTTCTTTATTCCATTTCCTTTTCATCTTTTAGGTGTGCTTTCAAGCACGGGTTGTGTGGACAGAAGGAGTTTTGTATGTTCTCAGCGCTGGTGGCATTGTGTGACCGCTGACCTCTAGGAGTGTTGGTGACTACTTAGCGAGTCCTGGCGCCGGATGAAGATCTCTGACCATTTGTTAAGGACCTCCTGGCATCCCTGTGGCCTGTTCGCCCGTGACTCTGAGGTCTCTGTGGCTCCCTCACTTCATTCTTTCTTCCTGAGGGGCAATAGCTGGAATAGATCTGCAGTCAGCCGTCTTAGTTTGAACTAGCAATTTTATTTATTTAATGTGAGAATGTATTTCACTCGAAATTTCATATGTAGACTTCATTGTAAATTTGGGACTATCTAAAACTTACCACCCACCTAAAATAAGAGTATTTTTACAAAAATATCAGCACAACTTAAAAGCGAAAAGTTAGGTTAGATCTACACTTCCTATTTAGGTAAAGCAGTTCCCCGGGAGGTAAAACGACATTTTTATACTACTGTTCACGAAGAAGGTGTAATTTTTTGATTCCCTCAATGACTAGTAAAATATTTGATATTTTAGGAGAAGAATCAACTACGCTTATTACGGGAAAAATGTAGAACTTAAATACAATTTGTGTTGGTCTTTCGTAGCCTTAAGCCATTTTAGGAATATTTAGTGTTTTGCATTCACAGTTTAACAAGTGCAAGTAACAACGTCATCTGATGGAAAGGGTTTTAAAGTTTATCTGCCTTTACTTTCCCTACTACGTATAGTAGGTAAGTAATGGAAGTATTGTATTCCACCCAAAAATTTGATGTCCAAATTTAGTCGGAAATACATGCTTTGAGGACCCCTGAATTAAAAAAAAAAATATTTTTAGAAAAAGGTCGGTGTGGTGTGTTGTGTGTGTGTGTGTGTGTGTGTGTGTGTGTGTGTGTGTGTGTGTGTGTGTGTGTGTGTGTGTGTGTGTGTCAGCTGTGGACAGCATAACCCAAAAACGAAAAGTCGATTAAAACCGAAGTTGGTACTTAATTCTTTCAAGGATGCGTCGTGAAGGTTTCAAAGATTTTCCCCACCCTAAAGTACCCTTTACAGGGAAAGCTTTTCGAAAACTTTGATTTTTTTGAAAATGGCTCTAACGATTTTGATTAAAATGCCGTATGTTTCAGATATTTTTATGACAACTGAAATGAATATTTTGAATTTTCTACCTATAGTTCCTTAAGCCCTGTTTGTTTTGTATGACTTTTGCATAACTGATAAACCGTAAGAGGTAGACCAAATTTTAATAACAAAAAATGTAGATCTTGCTAAAACACCCAATTTATCTTGTTGTTTTTTTTTCAAATGGAAGATCGTTATTCATTTTATATCTTAGCTGTGTAAAGAGAACGGGATCTCAGAGCCTTAAAAATTTGACTGTCGCACAAAGCCTACTGTATTCTAACACTCTCCTTGCAGCTGCAAGGAAATAAGCAATAATATAATTTGTACAAATATAAGCATAAAAGTTTGTAAGAATGGCTAGTACAAGAGTAGAGAGTCATGTGTGTGTAACACATTAGATTTTTCAGTTCTGTTGTCCACAGACTGACACACACAGACGCACACGGACTTTTTTTTTCTGAAAATGCATTTCTTGGATTCAGGGTGCCTCTAAACATATTTGCGGTGAAATCGCGACATCGAATTTTTGAATGGAATACAATACTTCCTCTACTGTGCGGGATAGAGAGAGTAAAAAATATATTAAAACAGAATTTATTTCATATTGGTTTTCTTTGTGAAGCTTTCCATTTCCAAGGAATTATTATTCCCCCCTCCCCCCGTTTCTCAGTTTCCTACTTTTCATCGCATTGGAGACACTTGAATGCAGTTTTGGCAAGATATTTACAATGACTTTTTGGTTACATTCAATTACACTGTAATTTTGTCTAGATTAACATGAGTGGAAAAAGTAATCGGAGTGCAATACTTTAAATTCTCGTATGCAAAATTGCAGAATATAATAATGTGTTCTTTTTTTCCCAAAGTCTATATTACTCTTTCTCTAATCATATCGTTTCCAAATTAAATACAATTTACTAAATATACCTACAATATATTCTAAAATACTCTTATAAAATAGTGAGACAACAAGTTACAAAATCAGGATTAGTAACTGGCGGCTCTTACAAAAATCCCTTCGGACATGTTCTTAACTAAATCTCAAGTAAATGTCTACTACGTATTATTTGTGTTCAATACGGAAGAAAATTATGAGCAGCCATAACAACTATGTTATACAAAACTGTTATTCATTTATTTGACTGGTAAAGATTATCCTTCTTCAAAGAACGAGTCCTAATAAGAAAACAAGAGCAGCGAGGTACACATAAGCCACAACACTGTCATCTGCAAATGTAATCTCTACATCTGTTTCCGACCGCTCACTGCAAGCCATTAACAAGCATCATTTGTCACGAAATCCTGTTAATTTGGTACCCCTGGTGGGCGGTCAGCCAGCTGGTGTGGGAGAACTCCTCCAGGTGCTTCTTACCAACCACACTTCCTCATTTACACACCCCATCACACAATTTCATGCCTCCACCTTGTATTTACCCACAAAAACCTTTCTCCCAATTTTTCATGTATTAGGAGGCGTTGTCAGAGCTTTACTTCTTCTTCAGGACCTCTTGCATATCTCCTAAAGAAAATATACTTCGTTCAGACACAATTTGAAAGTCTCGGAAATGGTAAAGGGAATGCAAAAGATTGGCACAAAACATGATATCAAGTGGTTCAGAAACTGCATATCTATTTATTTATCTTGACATGCACAAAATAGAAAAGTATTCCTCAAACAAATGTTATTTTAAACAGGGTGTAATGCTAAACGAAATAATAGCTTCATCTTTAAAAATATTTAAATCACAAAAATCAGCATGAATTATTATTGCAACTATTTTATTATTATTATTATTATTATTATTATTATTATTATTATTATTATTATTATTATTATTATTATTATTATTATTATTATTATTATTATTATTATTATTATTATTATTATTATTATTATTATTATTATTATTATTATTATTATTATTATTATTATTATTATTATTATTATTATTATTATTATTATTATTATTATTATTATCATTATTATTATTATTATTATTGTTGTTGTTGTTGTTGTTGTTGAACATAAACAATATGAGACTTTGGTAGTCTCAAAATATTCCTTCTTTATGCCGATAGAGCAGGTTTCGGAGAGCAGGACTGAGATGATGGTTGCAGGATTGGAGTAACTGTTTAAAGCTGGCTCGGAATGAGTTTAGAGAAGATTGGAATACCTCTATCATAATGTAGCTACCTATTGTAGGACTCTTAACGAGAAAACGAGGTGTTCTGCTCTCTGGAGGGGAAAGGGGATACAGTAGCACAAGGCAATTCACGATGATGTCATACATAGATGTACTACAGTAAAATGTCTTTAGCGGAATGGAACGGGACGCTCCAACATTTACGTTAAAGACAGATTTCCATGTAACTAAGGCTATTAACAAAAATTTAACCATGAACATACCTACATAAATGGACAGAAATGGGATAGAAATATACGAACATTATTCAACTGTTTGTATTTATATATTTGTGCTGCAATACTTCTACGTATTTAATACACGCCAAAGCATATAATCAACGATTCATTTGTTTCTTCCAGTAGTCAAGGAGAGTTTTCCGGACACATTGTGGCTTATCTGCTCGCCCAAACACTGTTGCCTGAGAAATCACACCAAACATATCCGAGTCATTTCGCCACAGGGATAATTGCTGCAGTTTGTTTAAACTTTTGACAGCATTCTTATAAGTCTTTAGCCCACATTTTTTCCAACTCAGTGACATATTCGTCTTCATCTTTTCCCGTCATCTCTTCTTATTTCCGACTTTATAAATAAGGCATCCGATCACTATGTTGACATATTCCATGGCTTTGGAATTGAAAGCACCTTTACTGATTTGTGCCTGAACATTTTCTCAAACTGGAAATTTTCTCTTAAAGGGAGTACTTCGATTTCAGTTTTCCACGTAAGAGGGTTTACGTTTGATAAAGGGAATGTAGCATGCTTTTTAATCCTAAATTCATGGAACCATGAAATATTTCGTTTAAGACAGATTTGCGCTTAACAAGGGGTCCGTTGAAGGCGAGTTTTGCTGGGTTCCTCAGGCTGTGGCTGTAAGACATGTGACATCAACAACTACTGTGCTTTCTGAGAGTTTCGATACATCAACAAGAATGGATCGCGCAATGTTAGTGTCCTTATTGGGCGCAAAAGCGTATACCTTCTAAGAGACCTAAGCCTTGAAAATCTAGCGGTAATCTTTCTTAGAAAACCCTAGAGTTGTAGACGTCAAACACATTCCTTACTCTCACATTCTTGCAAGAAGAAGACAGCAGATTGTCATTGTGGATGAACTAGCGAGCTCCTGTAATTAGTCTAGGAGTGCTAGATAAGCTTGATAAACATCTATTATGTAAAGAATCGTTGTGAAGACACCAGTGTCATCGCTTCCATACCAGCACAAGTGATGCATAATTGCTATAACAAAATTCTCTACCTCCCTCCCTCCTTCCCTCCTTCTTCGAGTGAGGGCAAAATGCCAGGCGGCCTTCACAATCCGATGTGACGCTTTTGATATCTTAAGAATTCAGAGAAGTTGATAGAGACGTAGTCTGTTCTTTGACGTAGCCTTTCCGAGAACGTCACCAGATACATTCGTGGGATTTCTCGCTTCAGATAACTCCAAATATGCATGAAATGTCAGGCAAGTGAAAAGTATTCTCAGACTGCCCCAAAAAGACGGGTGGAAAGTAGTTTTCTGTTCATTTGCAGAATAATGTAATTTTCTGTTACCTAACATCAACATGATCGGTCTACGGCTTTTAGACCGTTCGTGGATTTTTTCCACGAGCTGTCATCGAACGAGTATTGGGAATTAATTTCTACCATGCGTACCTTTGAACATAAATGAGCTACTCTATACGAGCGAATTGGGTAAAGCAGAATTCGAACGGTATCCCGCTGTCAGACGATTTATCATTTCTTGCTTTAACTTCTAGTGTAACCAGATGCAAGGAGAAGACCCGTCTATTTGCTTCCTGGCGTGGCTGTGACTGCATAGGTTTGGTTCATATTTTGATATAGGATCAAGTGACAGAAATAAAATATTTTCTTAAAATTAATGAAATGCATTTTTAGTTAGAATATATAACCAGAAGATGCAATTTGTGGAAGAGCTTTGCGATTATTCTCCAGAAATAAATAATAATGATAATAAAAATATATAATTATATATTATAATATATATTATTTATTTACACAAAACTTGCATATGGTAGTTTCAGAAGTAAAATTAAATATTTAAATATAATGCAAACTTTTCCCACAATTGCCATTAACTTCTTGAGCAGAACCATATTCTATTTTTTAAAGCTCATTCGCTGTCAGCGTTTGAAGCTCTTTCCAGGTCTTAAACTTGTAGATTAAAAAATCTGGTGTGATGCAATGATCCTTTTTTATTCTTTACCCGATTACCCTCCCCTTATGTGAAACTTACAATCAGTGCTGAGGGTCAAATGCCTGTCGGGGAGCAAAGCAACCTATGGGCCGGACAGAGTGAAGACCTGCAAGCTGGTGGTCATTCAAGCACCAGATATGGTATGATATGAAATGCAGGTGAAATCAATGATTGGAAAGGCGATAATGGATCAACTGGTGAATGACTGGCGGAGGAAACCGAAGAACCCGGAGAAAACCCGTTCTCACGCCGCTTCGTTCACTACGAATACCACATGCGGTTCCCTGGGATCGAACCCGGGCCACCCAGGTGGTAGGCGATTGGTCCAACCGCTCGGCCACGGCGTCGCCGATACAATGGTACAACAATATAAATATCCTTTAATGTAAGTATGTATCTCAACTAGACTGATGCAGGCATTCAGCTCTTCCAAAACCACTCGGCCATGGCGCCGCCCTCATAAAACTTCAAATATAAAATATTTTAACATATTTTTGTATTCTTTTTATTTTTTATTTTCAGAAGTTGTATAAATATTATCTAAATTTAGTGTTTCACGTTAACAAGCATGGATTACACTAGGAACAATTTCATGCAATTCTGTGAAATGGTTTTGAAATGAAAGGCTTAATGTGAACTGATTACTACTGATAAGAGAAGCTATCTGTGCTTCACAAGGTTACACATGCCAAAAGTACAAAGAAACCTTAGGTGACTTTATTAAATTAATTTGAGTGAAAGAAAAGTATAGAGGAATGATATTTTGAATGTATCGACCCATCAGATGAAGCCTTAAAGCACACTTATCAAGCGAATATATATTCATTTGCCATAAAAATATCTCAAACAAATGGCATTTTAATCCAAATCGTTAGTCATTTTCAAGAAAATCAAAATTTTCGAAAAATTCTCCATGTAAAGGGTAGTTTAGGGTAGAGCAACTATTCAAAATCTTCCTGAAGTATCGTTGAAAGACATTAAACTTAAATACCAACTATTAAACCGACTTTTCGGTTTTGAGTTATGCTGTCCACAGACGCATACACGGACATTTTACTAAAAATGCTTTTTTTTTAAATTAATTAATTAATTAATTTATTTATTTATTCAGGGAGCCTCAAGACATATTTCCGGTGAAATCTCGACATCGAATTTTTGGGTGGAATGCAATACTTCCCCTACTTACCAGTAGAGAAAGTAAAAAACGTTGGCTACCAAGCTGAAGTATAAGATTATCTTGATGGAATGACGAAAAGTAATTTTAAAATACTTGCTTAGAACTAAACATAGCAACATTTCCAACCATATCAAGCTTATTCTTCCTCATGACAGTCCCAAGTATGCACGAAATGAGAGGAAAATGCTGGTCAAACGGTATGTAAAGAGGTCCAAACGCTGCACGAACTACCCCAAACGCACTGCAACGACCACTTTAGTTGGAAGACGTCGGGGCCAAATTGCCTCAATTTCCAGTAGTGCAACTCATGCTCTCAACAAAACTGGAGCGTATTGGACCAGATGTATGTAGCTGCGCGTGACCAATGAGCCTGTGAATGACCCTCTAATTGCTAACATATGCCCTTAATGTCGTCCTCCTCATAACATATTCATTACTCGTGAAGAAAGGGGTTGACTGGCCACGGATGACCACCGCATGACTTGCAACAAACTTGATGCTATTGCTATTTAATGTAACTTCCCTTTTCAAGTGGTACGTACCTGCCCCTTTAAACCGGGGGCAGTTGTTATGCAAAGCGACTTGATTTCAATGGGAGACTGACTGCCTTTTCAAAAACTAACTTGCTTATTATGCAAAGTGTGGACACGAGGCTCACATTATTTTATCTTCATCTTCATAAAAAACAAGATCCTCAAGCATTTGCTAGCCTACTTGCCATTTATATAAATGGTCATCATCATCATCATCATCATCATCATCATCATCATCATCATCATTATTATTATTATTATTATTATTATTATTATTATTATTATTATTATTATTAATTACTACTACTACTACTACTACTACTACTACTACTACTACTACTACTACTACTACTACTACTACTACTACTGTTTTTAGTTACTATTGTTGTGTCATATTATTTTATTAGTATGTTTATCACCATCACTATGCTTATCATTGTTATTGTTATTATTATCATTAACAGAGTATCACAGTATTTTTATTGTAATTAGTTTACTATTATTATCATTATTATTAGGGCTAGGAAGTTCATGCATTTGCATGTTTTTTCATATGGGTTAAATATGTATGCTTTTACATTATGTGCACGAATTATGAAATTTTAAGTTATTTGGACATGATTTTATGGTGCATATAACTGCATATTTTCTTGATTTTGATAAATATTTAAATACTATAGGCTCTATATAGCATATTTTAATGATTTTTACGGTTTTTTTTTCACCTGGATAATATTTTTCATATTGGTAGTGTTGCACATGATGATGTAACTCGCGAAGTGGCGAGAAGCAATGCTGAGTCATGTTGTCCTGCAGTGAATCCCCTGTTTCCATCCCTTCATTATATGTATGTGCGTAGAGAATAATCAGTGCGTTATCTGAGAGGTTTGTATTAACAAAGATAAAGTGCAGGTCAACGTTTTGAGCAGCACGATTATAGCAACGCTTGCCTCTGCGTGGTCTTAGAACGTAAGTGTTGTGAACTGGTTCCCTCCAAATTAAATTAGGCTTATAAAATGATAAAAAGCTCTTCAAATGCCGAAAATAAAACCAACTTCTAGTGTTGGATTAATTAATTTACAGAAAGAGTTTTCGGGTGATTTAATATCTACAGATAATAGGGCACTGTTTTGTGGAGCGTGTGACAAAAATATGTGGAGTGAGAAAAGATTTCAAATAGTTCAGCACATAAACACAGCAAAACATAAGGAGAATTTAATCAGAAAACTCGGAAATAAATAACCTGTTCTAAAACAATTAGTAGAGTGTTTAGGAAGTAGGGTTACTGAATTTTCCTATGACTTGTGTCAAGCATTTTTAGCTGCTGATATTCCCTTGTTCAAAACTAATAATCCGATATTTAAAAACTTTCTTGCCAAGTACACTCGACAACATGTGCTCGAAGAAAGTACACAGCGTAAGACTTATGTAGGACATTGTTACAATAACGTAGTGTCAAATATACAAAATGAATTAGCGGATCAGTTTGTGTGGTTGTCTGTTGATGAAACTCCTGATTCTGAGCACCGTTCTACTGATGATATAATCGTGGGTGCTTTAAATATTGAACAAAAGACTACAGCTTATCTCCTTAATATGGGCAAATTGTCGGCCACTGACAATGTAATTGTGACACAGTTTGTGATGGACTCTTTGAAATTACAACGCCCATGTGGAATCGAATACAACTAGTTGCTTTTATTTGTTACCTTATACGGTAAAATCAGGAAAAACTCTGAAAAGGTATTTTTCCTAACTTAATTCATATAACTTGTTAGGCACACGCTTTTCATCGAATTTCTGAGACAATACGCGATTCTTTCCCACTGGTAAATAGATTTGTGTTCAATACAAAGAGAATTTTTGTTAAATTTCCTAAAAGAGTTAAGTTGTTTAGATCAACAGCACCTAATATCCGACTTCCTCCTGCACCAGTGTTAACTCGATGGGGAACATGGATCGATGCAGTTTTATATTATGCTGAGCACATAGAAATAATCGAAGAGGTTGTTAATTCATTGGACTCGAACGATGCTTCATCAATACAAACTGTGCAAAATACTCTGTCAGGCACTGGGTTAAAAGAGGATCTTAGTTTCATATCTGCCCATTTTTCTTACTTACCAACAGCCATAACGGCATTGGAAGCTGTAGGATTTCGTTTGCATGAATCACTTACTGTGCTTGAAAAAACAATATGTGACCTAGGTTCGGTTCCTGGTAGCATAGGACAAAAAGTGAAAGAGAAAGTGAATTATGTAATTTCAAAAAAATCTGGTTATAAACAGATGTGCGACATTCGAGACATCCTCGAAAGAAAACCATCTATCACACCAAGAGACTTGACTCTCTCTGTGAAACAGTTAACATCATTTAAATATGCCCCTATAACATCTTGTGACGTGTAAAGAAGTTTTTCACGTTACAAAGGTGTTTTGCCAGACAATAGAGGACGTTTTACTGTTGAAAATTTGTGTAGTATTAGTTGTGAACCGCAATTTAGCAGTTAATACTAGCAGCAGGGCCACTTCTGCTTCAGCCTCTAAGGAATAAGGTAACTTTATTATTATTTATACTAACTCGTCTACTGCAAAGGGACATGAACTGTTCTAATGAAATAGTGCATATTTCTTGGCATATTTTGAAATTTTTAAGAGCATATTTGCATGCATATTTCAGTGTTTTTAGGGCATGAACTTCCGAGCCCTAATTATTATATTAATATTAATGTTTTTGTTAGTGTTATGGTTTATTATTATGATATTATTTTCATCTATTAGGGATCCTACCTTTTTATTAGGATAACTCCTCAATTGGCATTCACGCGGCTGAGTACACCCCAGCGAGGAAGAAATCCCCACGGAGATCGAACCCGGTAACCCACGCCAGAGGCCGACGCGCTGCCACTGAGCTACGGAGGCGGTCGTTATGTATCTATACTTCGATAACAAGAACTGCTCGACCAGGTAAAAATCGCAGTCTGTCACTTGCAGATACATATTGTGTGCACAGAAAAGAGAAGACACGGAGGTTCCAATAACTACTGCAGAATTTGGAAGCCACAAGTTCAAATTTGTGAGGATGAATGGGATTTAAGTATACGGCCAGTGAGTGTTAAATCCAAGTCTCTCTTTTTACGTTATCCTAGTATTCACACGGCTTATTATGAGGACATAAATCGTGCGAAATTGCCCTCTTTCTGGCATTAGTGCCGAATGATGAATGCTGCAACAAGGCAGTAATGACATCATACCACAACATAACTTTCTTTAATGTGTGCCTCTAAGAAAACCTGAAATCATCACTTTCGCAAACTAACACACCTTTCATTTCTCCTTCCACAAAACTTTTCATATTCTTTTCCTTAAACACTTTTTTTTCTGAAATTAATAATTTCTCAACACTCTTAACTTTGTTCAATATGTCAAACGGCATACAATCCATATTTTCAACATTTTTATCATTACCTTCCATTTTCATCTATAAGTGTTGAAACAAATGAAACATCTGCTTAGTAACCATATTACTGATACATCTGTGATCTCTGATGCATTATGATTTTATATTTAGCAAATTTATCAGTTATTTTTACGTATTTTAATGCTAGAATTGCATAAAACGTTGTACATAACACGTGTATAACCTTTTCATTGTGTCACTCGTGTCACAATCAGTCACATTACCTATACACTAGCTGCATAAATTCCAGCATAATCATACATATATTTCATGAGCCTTCTGTACTGACAAAATTATTCCTGAACTAGAAAGAAAACAAAATTCCTTTGATGAGCAACGAAAGTTATTTTAGGAGGTCGGGGAATCCCTGCCATGTCACTCATTAATGTGAAACATTATTTTTACATATATACTTACTACGTTTCCATAACGATTTCAAACCGATTTGAGTTCTAATTCCGGATTGAATATCGCATGGAAACGCTGATTCAGATCGAAATAAGTCACTGGAACCGATCCAGTTAGAAGTGGGATCGGATCGCAGTTACGTTGCATGGAAACACCTACCGGAAATCGATTTGAATCCGCCAAAGATGCCAAGTTCTGCTATATTCGTAACACGCCACACCCCCGTCATTTTGTTTTCTTAACGAAAGTGGTGTATTAAAACAAAAGAACAAGGCCATTTTTGTTATTTCTATAATCTAGCAATATATTCTTCTCAGAAAGATTCACTAACGTTAAAATACGCAGAAAAATATTTTTACAAGTTCGCCAACACAAACCAGGTGGCCAATATTAAGCTTGAATTATTTGTGCTTGAGCCTTGCATATTCAAATCGACTCATTTCCGAATTGAATTCAACATTGAAACGCGGAAATGGGAATGGACTCAAATCGAGTTCAATTCCCCATGGAAACGTAGTAAATATAAGTTGCTTTATATTTGGCAATTTTAGGGTTTTGGACGTCACTATGTCACATTTCATCAGAGGGAGTTGTCAAGCCTGAGTAAACTGCAAATAGAGCTGATGTTGCAGATGTGTGGAATAAACAGCGAGGTCAGTTTTCCTCATGATTAACTCGAGACAAGTCTGAACCTGCACACTGGGAGTGACGCAAGCCAACACGTGTACTTCCCTACCTCCCTACGTCACAGACACGCCTTCGTAAAGAGCTTGCTTACTACTACGTTCTTGGAAAACCTTCATCCACAGGTTGGTTAGCCACAAACATGGGCTATCTACACAGCAGGTTCTCTATTTTATTGCGGAATACTACGTGACCTAGTCGTTTAAACGCTTTGTGCTTCATTCTTTTCTTGCTCCCCCTTTTGTTAATATTTACAACAAACTTGGCGCGAGGCTTTGCAGTTATTTAATGTTCTAGCAGAAATCTCACTTAGCTCGCGATGTGACCTTGCATTATCAAACGCGAAGGTCAGGTCACATCGGATGATGAATGTTAATCAAGTGAGAAAACGATACTCAAACTACCCGGGCTCCATAAAGCTTCAAATTATCCGACATTCATGTTTTCTGGATAGGTAACTCACCCTAACCAAGATTCGAACTCGAGACCTCTTAAATGTGAGGCATACACACTAGCCACAGACGACGGAGATGACCTACAAAGATTATGTCACCCTGACGCTTTCTCATTATTTATCCCTCTACCCCACCCCTCTTTTTCTCTAAATATCCCCTCGCTTTCCAGCATCTCACGCCCTTCCCCTCCGCCGCTTTTACCTTCTCTCGCTCCTGTCGTTCAACTTAGAGGCAATATGACGCTTCGAAAACGTAATAATATCTGAGGTTTTATGTATTTATTATCTCAAAAAAATGTACCCTACTATGCCATGGTATGTAACAGTTGTAATTCACAATTTAAGTGCTTTAATTTTACTAAAACAATCAAACATTACAATAAATCAAACAACAATTAACTAGAAAATGTACAAATTTCAACGATAACCACAAATGTTTAAATATATGTTCAAAGAACTTATGAACGAGCAGCAGTTCTTGAGAAATAAGTTGTTTAAAGGCTTCTAAAAATTATTAGAGCAATGATTTTAACAAATATGTTACTTTTTGTTGCCATGTTGAACCTTTCAAAATATAGATTAAATTTGCCATCACCTGAATTATCTGAGTAAGCTGAAAATTGCTCATCCTGTACAGTGGGTATGTCTCGTCCCAGTGGGTGAATTAAAAGCATTTTGATAATTTAACATTTCCATTTTATTCGGACATGAATGAAAGTTTATGTCGACAGCCGTCGTAAGATGGAGACATCAGGCCTCCGAAAGTAGGCACTTGAAGTATTGCGTCTGTAATAAGTAATGCATTTCAAAAACACCAGCTTTATCTTAAATATATGGCTTTTTAATAAAAATCGTTAGAGCCATTTTGAGATAACATTTTCCATGTAAAGGGTAGCTTAGTATAGAGAAATTTTCGATTTTGAGTTACGCTGTTCACAAACACACATATTTTAAAAATGTTTTTGTTTTACTCAGGGGACCTCAAAACATATTTCTGGTGAAATATCGACATCAGAATTTTGGGTCGAATACAATACTTCCTCTGCTTTCTATACGCATTAGAGAAAGAAAAAAAAGTATGTTATTTTTAATAATGGTTAAGTTTGTATTTTGTAGGATGACCTCTGGGTACTCAGCAGTTGGTAGGACTGGTGTAGTAACGCAGTGAAGGTGAATCCAGTGTCGAACAGTTGAGAAGAGTGCAACTTCGTTGTGGTGCATCTGCAGTTAGGCGGAGAAGCAACATGCTTTCTAATCTTTCAATTCTGAGTCTGAAGTCTAACTCTGTATTGCGTAGCAGTATTCCCAAATCATTCTTATCAGAGAGAATATATGAACCTTTTAAATTAACTGGCAACGATGAAGTCAGACATTTTAACTAAAAAGGATCTATCGTAGTCTTTTTTTTTTTTCTCTCCAGTTAAATTTGCTGTCCAGTATAAGTCCGAGATACGACTGCTTTGTTTAGTCGGAATACGCTCGCCCTCGAAAGTAATTTTTAAATTGATTCATTTGTGTAGCCCCTTTTAACTTCTTTGGTCAGTTTGGAGACTTTTCTTGAGAATTATTACACGCTGATCCTTATTTTTATGTTTACTTTTATGTAACATTTCATTTGTTTTATGTTTTACTGAAACAAATCGAAGTTTCTTTCATTTTGCTGTAAGCTTTACTTTATCATTTTTAACATCAAGCACACTCACATTCGTTCCCTTATACATACTTCCAGACTCTGGGGCGCGCAAGGCATTATTCTGGTTAAAGAAAACTCCCCAACCCCAGTCGGGAATCAAACGCGGGACCTTTGTATTGAGACGGCAGCCACTCGACCGCAATGGCAGTCAAAAGTAATTTTGTGATCTTAGTTTTTGGTTTTTGAAGTGGAGTGGATTACTTTAGACTAGGAGGAAGTCAATTTAATTTTGCATTACTTGTTTTAGGTGTCCAAATGGTTATCAGGCGTTGTTTTCCATGTGCATCTGCTTCCATCAGCGATATCTCCTACAAATTGTGGTACCTATGGTTAGAGTCATGGTGGAATTACTGCATTGTTTTAAACCTATGGTTCGCAACAGCCGCGGACGATGTCTTAGGGGTCCACGAAATATCACTGAGAAATTAAATTATTTCGTATTTTACTTGAGTAGCCATTATCCTAATCTAGTCCCCATGTACAGCAGTGTATGTTTGCCTTCCCATTTACTTGAAGTTGGAAATTGTTCACATATGAAAATGAAATTTGATGTTATCACAAGTTTAACATTTTAATTTTTATTTAAAAATAATAATTCAAACTATTAACATGTCAAAATATATAGCACCAGGGCAAATTTATTAAATCAGCCCTTCAAAAACGCTTTAAAAACGGGTAAATTTGGATTTTGGACAGTATTATTTGAGAGTGAAATACTCTAATCTGCGATTTAAGGGGTTCTTGTCAGTATAACAATCGATGAGGGGGTCCTTAAAAACGTTTTGTTGGTAACCACTTTTCTAAACAATGTTTAATTCTCACTGAGCTTAATTTTTTCCCCCCCAGTAAGAAGGCATACATTTCTAAGTTTTCAATGAACTTAAGTGCCACTTTTTGATGCCTGAATGTGATGTTATTGCGTTTTACTTGGCAAGTTTCAACAACAGGTTCACGGCTTGTGATCGTTTTAGAAGCCGTAGCACATACTAAGGAAAGAAAGAAAGAAAAAGAAGGGTGGGGGCAATTTGCTAAATTTAGAAAGGCTATACCTCCCAGAAGGACCCGCGGTATTGGATTTCTCAAAGAGTAGAAGGCATCTTTGTCGCCGCACACGTGTGCACCCGCATCAAGGGATAAGCTTTCCACACATACATACATACAGCATCCGTCCTGTTTCTTTATACACAGAATCACACCTGCCACCCTCTTGCTATACCTTCGTTTGTTTTGTGCCTTTAATAGCTCGCTCACTTACAGCTTCGCGACTATGAGCTAGAGTTAATTAGTGACCTTACAAGGTAAGGAAAATTGTTTTCCTTTCTTAACTACATATAGTAAGTAGGGGAAGTATTGTATTTCACCCAAAAATTCGATGTCGAGATTTCATCGGGAATATGTTTTGAGGTCACCAGAATTCAAAAAAGAGCATTTTTAGAAAAAGGTCCTTGAGTTTGTGACTGTGTGTGTGTGTATGTGTCTGTGTGTGTGAGAGAGAGAGAGAGAGAGAGAGAGAGTGAGTGAGTGAGTGTCTGTGCCTAACTCAAAAACGAAAAGTCGACTACAAACCAAAATTGATATTTAACATCTTTCAAGGATACGACACAAAGATTTTCAAGGGAATTACTCCACCCTAAACTACCCTTTGTATGAATCGTTTTTCGAAAATTTTGGTTTTCCCAAAAATGGCTCTAATGATTTTAATTAAAGTGCCATATGTTTAAGATATTTTGATGGCAAATTAAATGTACATTTTGAATTTGCTGGCTATAGTCCATAAAGTCCTGTTTACTCATGAATTTTGCATAACTGATAAACCGTAGAGATAGACGCAATCTTACTAGGCAAAAAGATGTAGATCTCGTTAAAAGACACCATTTATGTCCATATATATAAAATATAAAAAAATACACACACACAGACACACACACACACACACACACACACACACACACACACACACACACACACACACACACACATATAGGGGAAAGGCGGATAGTACGGGCCGGCGGGTAGTATGGACCACTTAGTATTTCTCGGATTTACCACTAGGTAGCAGACACATACATTGTCAAGGTTACACCTGCTTCATCGCTCCATTTTGTTATAGAAATTGGTTGATGTAAGTGCTTTGTTTTGGCTGCCATAACATATTGTTTGTTTTCGTGTGGTCGAGTTGCTGCTGCGCGTAACTTTTGTGATCATTGTTTGCTGTTAAAGGTAAGGAGTCAAATTACCAAACTAGTATTAACGTTCAGCTGGACTAATATACATTATACTGTGGTAATGCAATTCCGGTTGCTCAAGCCGTTTTCGTTTTTGGTCATGTTTAAGTGCATAATGTTGGTCGGGTAGTATGGGCCAAACAAAAATCGGGTAGTATGGGCCACCAAAGAAGATTGCAAATTTGTTTTAGGATGCGATGCTAAATTTCAAGAAGAAGCCTGAAGGTGAGGGTCGTGGAGAGTGGAAAGAGGATGCTATGAAACAAGCAGTTTCATGCGTCTTAGCGGGTCAAATGACCACAAGACCTGCAGCCGATAGTTTTAAGGTTCCTAGAACTACACTTCAAAGATAAATATGTCTTAGGAAACCAGCAAACCAATTGTGAAACCCCAGATGGGCTTTTTCAAACCAACATTTGAAGAAGAGTTTGTATAAATATTACTAGAGCTTGAGAGATTTGGGTTCAACGTTGAAAAGAAAAATAAGGAACTTGAAAAAGAAACTGTAAAAGAGATAAAGAGGCAGTTAAAATTTGAGAAACAACAGAAGTCGGAAGGAGTTAGGCCTGGAATCCAGATTAAAAAGAAAACCAAACCACAAGGAAAGAAGAAAAAGGAAATCAAGCCTATAGTTTATAGCAATTCAAAGTTGGGCACATCAAAATAAGATGCAAAAAGACTGCATTATGTGTGGGGAGAGTTTTGAAGAAAACTGGATCCAGTGCAAACCATGTGAGGGGTGGGCTCATGAACTTTGTGCGGTAATTGAAGACCCTTTGCATTATTATTGTGATTACTGTAAAAACAATAACTGTTCGATAAAGCTTAGTTAAACCCTTATTCTTTTTTATGAAAATTATGATCTGACTTTCGTGATAATTTTTGTTCACAAAAACCATAATTTGTATTTGTGTGAATACAAATGACTTTTGTCAATTAAATTTTTACTTTTTTAGTTTGAATCGCTTCGTATATAGATAGATAAACGTTCTGTATGTTATTTTACCCCAAAGGTATTTTATTTAACTTAAAATCCTGTCTTTTTTGGTATGGCCCATACTACCCGACCTTTTCTCTGGCCACCAAATATAAGCCTTTTTTAAAAACTTCAATATGTGTGTGTATCTCTTGACTATCATAACTTTTTTAAATCATATACGTAAAGGAAGTGTTCAAAGAAACGCTTTAATGTATCTGTGACCTTTTTTGTGCAAAATCAAACATATTATAAACGTTTTTCCTTAAGGGGCCCATACTATCCTCCGTTCCCCTACACACACACACACACACACACACATATATATATATATATATATATATATATATATATATATATATCTTTTTTTTTTTGAGTGAACCATTTCGGAGATATTCCTTGCTATGTGTGTGGGCTTTGCCGTACTTATACTTTTCTCATATGGAAGGTCATAATTCACTTTTTTATATCTTAGCTGTGCAAGGAGAACGGAATTTCAAAGTCTTCATATAGCGACCAGCTCTTCAAGAATTTGACTATCGCTAAAAGCCTACTTTATTCCCATATTTCACTTGCACCTACAACAGAATTAGCAACAATATAATTTCTGTAAATGTTTATCTCGACTAACGTGTCGTATATAGGGGAATAAGCGCTTTTAAGAGTAGTTTGTACAAGAGCGATTAGAGAAAGTCAAGTCAGTACAACATGTCAGAGTTTTGTATTATTTTCAGTTCCTCAGCACAATTAAGACTATACAAATTGCGGAAATAGAAGTTAGCAGTATAAGTGCAGATACTTTTAATGTTACTAATTGAGGACAGGCCTGTGATGAACCTCTTCTTTATAACGATCACAACAAACAGTCAGTATACGGGGTGGTTATAATTAAAATAATAGCCTCATATGTATTTTCACCTGGTGGCTAGGTATGGAACTAGTTTCCTTGGCATAATAATTCTCCAGTGCATTCCTTAATTAACATCTATGAGTTTTCAGACCACTACGATCAATCCAGTCACTGTTGTGACATCCGTTCGCTTTAATTTAACCACTCTGTACATAAATAAACACATACGCTGTATATTGTCTTACATCCCTTCCTCCGGTTAACAGAAATGCAGACTAAGCCATTATTATTATTATTATTATTATTATTATTATTATTATTATTATTATTATTATTATTATTATTATTATTATTATTATTATTATTATTATTATTATTATTATTATTATTATTAATATTATTATTATTATTATTATTATTATTATTATTATTATTATTATTATTATTATTATTATTATTATTATTATTATTATTATTATTATTATTACACTACTACTACTTCTACTACTACTACTACTACTACTACCACTACCACTACCACTACCACTACCACTACCACTACCACTACCACTACCACTACCACTACCACTACCACTACCACTACCACTACCACTACCACTACCACTACCACTACCACTACCACTACCACTACCACTACCACTACCACTACCACTACCACTACCACTACCACTACCACTACCACTACCACTACCACTACCACTACCACTACCACTACCACTACCACTACCACTACCACTACCACTACCACTACCACTACCACTACCACTACCACTACCACTACCACTACCACTACCACTACCACTACCACTACCACTACCACTACCACTACCACTACCACTACCACTACCACTACCACTACCACTACCACTACCACTACCACTACCACTACCACTACCACTACCACTACCACTACCACTACCACTACCACTACCACTACCACTACCACTACCACTACCACTACCACTACCACTACCACTACCACTACCACTACCACTACCACTACCACTACCACTACCACTACCACTACCACTACCACTACCACTACCACTACCACTACCACTACCACTACCACTACCACTACCACTACCACTACCACTACCACTACCACTACCACTACCACTACCACTACCACTACCACTACCACTACCACTACCACTACCACTACCACTACCACTACCACTACCACTACCACTACCACTACCACTACCACTACCACTACCACTACCACTACCACTACCACTACCACTACCACTACCACTACCACTACCACTACCACTACCACTACCACTACCACTACCACTACCACTACCACTACCACTACCACTACCACTACCACTACCACTACCACTACCACTACCACTACCACTACCACTACCACTACCACTACCACTACCACTACCACTACCACTACCACTACCACTACCACTACCACTACCACTACCACTACCACTACCACTACCACTACCACTACCACTACCACTACCACTACCACTACCACTACCACTACCACTACCACTACCACTACCACTACCACTACCACTACCACTACCACTACCACTACCACTACCACTACCACTACCACTACCACTACTACTACTACTACTACTACTACTACTACTACTACTACTACTACTACTACTACTACTACTACTAGAACTACCCTCATTCCTCATTTATGGTTGTTACATATCACCCAACATCGATCTAGCTCAGTTCAATCGTTTTCTTTATAAATTACGCACAGACATGCGTCGCCATTCTAAAGAAATTATCGTGGGTGGCGATTTTAATGCCAAATCACCCATATGGGGTTCACCAGTTGAAGACGCCAGAGGCCGTGTATTGGCTGAATGGCTTGCTGAAGAGGATTTAGTTGTGCACAATCGAGGAACAACTCCCACCTTTATCCGACGCGACAGTGCATCCTTTATTGATCTTACTTTTAGTACCCATAACCTCTCGCAAAAGATTCTACACTGGGAAGTTCTGGAAATGGAGACTCTAAGCTACCATCAATACATCATGTTCGATGTTACCGTAGCTAGTCCTCCTCTTTCGAGAAACTCCACGCATATCGGATGGCGGATTTCGCCGCATAAGATTGTCACATTGGTTGAAGAAGTCGGCCGCCTACTAATTCCTTATGAAACAGGAACTCTTACAGCTCAGCAGTTCTCCCGGATTATACAACAAGCCTGTGACATCACATCTCCTCGAAAGTCGACCAGACCATTTCGCAAACCTGCATATTGGTGGTCAAATGATATTGCTGATAAACGTCGACAAACTCTACAGATGAGAAGAGCGATGGTTAGAGCGAATAGGAGAGGTGATGAAGACCGCAAACATCTATGCTTGGAGCAGTACCGTGCCAGCCGAACACTTCTCAAGGAGGCCATAAAGGAAGCCAAACACAATGCTTGGCAGGCCATAATTAACGAAATTGACAATGACTTATGGGGTTTCGGCTATAAGCTTGTTACCAGGAAACTCCGAGCATCGTCACAGATACAGTTAACCGATGACCGTCAACTAGAGATAGCCAGAACTCTCTTTCCTACGCATGCTTTTATCTCCTGGGCTAAGTACCCTGTGACCCCAGACGAGATACCCCCGTTTACCATTATGGAACTGACAGAAGCTTTGACCAAAATTAAAGATAATAGAGCGCCAGGACCGGACGGTGTGATCCCTTCAGTAATAAAGGCGATCATCCGGAAATACCCTAATAGATGTTTGGAAGTATTTAACAACCTTCTGAAGACTGGCACTTTCCCGTCTGAATGGAAGATGGCACGCCTTTTATTGCTAGAAAAACCCCATCGTGAGCATGAACCTTCTAAATATCGGCCGATTTGTTTGCTCAATGTTATAGGCAAAGTATTTGAACGACTTATATTGGGACGACTCCTCCCTGAAATTGAGCGAACAGGTGGATTTGCTGATGCACAACACGGCTTTCGAGCAGGACGTTCCACTCTCTCCGCCCTGGACACAGTCAAGAAACTCGCGGAGCAAGTCCATTCTCAGCCCCGCTACCAAAGGTCAAAATGTGCTCTAATCACTCTGGACGTCCGAAATGCCTTCAACTCTGCACCGTGGGGAGGAATTTTATCGGAGCTTAGTTCTAGGCAAATAGCTCCATACTTGTACAACATATTGGCAAACTACCTAGATGATCGGCTTCTACTAGTGGGCAATTATAGTAAGATATACATGACATGTGGTGTCCCTCAGGGCTCGGTCTTAAGCCCTACCTTATGGAACGTTTATTTTGATAAAATCCTACGATTACCCATGCCTCCAGAAATAACTCTTACAGCATATGCTGACGACCTGGCATTGACCGTTGTAGCCAAGGATGGGGCCTCATTGGAATTAGCAGCTAATGTCGCTCTAGCTACCCTAGATCGTTCCCTGACATCCAAGAAACTGGAATTGGCGCCAAATAAAACTGAAGCAGTAATTCTGGTAGGTGGTTGCAAGCTTCAAACAATCCACCTTCAGCTTGGCACTTTGCAGATCCAGAGTCAAAATTCCCTGAAATATTTAGGAATCCATCTGGACCGGAACATGTATATGGGTATTCACGTGCGCTCCACCGTCACAAAGGCAAACAAGGCTGTAGCTCATTTGAGCAGAATTATGCCAAATATTGGAGGCCCTAAAGAAAGCAGTCGTAGGCTGCTCTTCTCTGTTGTCACATCCATCTTGCTTTATGGAGTGGGGATCTGGCGCAAGGCACTGGAGAGACAGATTTACATCACACGGCTCCTCAGCGTGCAACGAAAGGTTGCAATTAGAATAACCAGCGCATATCGCACCACCTCTACTAAAGCATTATTGGTCTTGGCCAGAACGCCTCCAATAACTTTGCTGGCTACAGAACGCCTCCTAAGAGAGCAGAACGACATCAGAAGAGATGAGGCCAGACAACAACTATTAGATCAATGGCAGGAAGCATGGGACTCGGATGACGGAACCGCCCACTGGACTAAGCGCTTAATTCCAGACATCAAACCCTGGTATTCACGTCGGAGAGGATACGTGAACTTCTACCTGACACAGTTCCTCACAGGTCATGGATGCTTCCAAGATTATCTGTATCGCTTTAGAATAAGTGCAACCGAAGAATGCATTTACTGTGGCAAAGTTGACACAGTGGAACACACATTCTTTGAATGTGTCAGATGGCAACATCTACGTATACCTGTAGAATTCAAGCTGGGAACGTTCACGCCTTCTCAAGTAGTTACTCACATGTTAACATCTCATGAGAATTGGAAGGTGGTTAGCAAATTGGCCCAAGAGATTTTATCCCGCAAGCGCCGGGAAATGGGTGATATGTAAGACTTACTCATACCACTGAGACTTTGGTTACCATCTTGAATCTCCTCTTCTTGAAGTAATGCCGCCTGGGCAGTTCCAAGAAGAAGTACCCAATTTGATTCACACAGGGGTTTTTTAGTTGGTTAGAGTCCAACTCGTTAGAATAACGTCCATGAGGGATTTTTCCCCTAGAATAACGTCCATGAGGGATTTTTCCCCTAGGAAAAAAAAAAAAAAAAACTACTACTACTACTACTACTACTACTACTACTACTACTACTACTACTACTACTACTACTACTACTACTACTACTACTACTACTACTACTACTACTACTACTACTACTACTACTACTACTACTACTACTACTACTACTACTACTACTACTACTACTACTACTACTACTACTACTACTACTACTACTACTACTACTACTACTACTACTACTACTACTACTACTACTACTACTACTACTACTACTACTACTACTACTACTACTACTACTACTACTACTACTACTACTACTACTACTACTACTACTACTACTACTACTACTACTACTACTACTACTACTACTACTACTACTACTACTACTACTACTACTACTACTACTACTACTACTACTACTACTACTACTACTACTACTACTACTACTACTACTACTACTACTACTACTACTACTACTACTACTACTACTACTACTACTACTACTACTACTACTACTACTACTACTACTACTACTACTACTACTACTGACTACTACTACTACTACTACTACTACTACTACTACTACTACTACTACTACTACTACTACTACTACTACTACTACTACTACTACTACTACTACTACTACTACTACTACTACTACTACTACTACTACTACTACTACTACTACTACTACTACTACTACTACTACTACTACTACTACTACTACTACTACTACTACTACTACTACTACTACTACTACTACTACTACTACTACTACTACTACTACTACTACTACTACTACTACTACTACTACTACTACTACTACTACTACTACTACTACACTACTACTACTACTACTACTACTACTACTACTACTACTACTACTACTACTACTACTACTACTACTACTACTACTACTACTACTACTACTACTACTACTACTACTACTACTACTACTACTACTACTACTACTACTACTACTACTACTACTACTACTACTACTACTACTACTACTACTACTACTACTACTACTACTACTACTACTACTACTACTACTACTACTACTACTACTACTACTACTACTACTACTACTACTACTACTACTACTACTACTACTACTACTACTACTACTACTACTACTACTACTACTACTACTACTACTACTACTACTACTACTACTACTACTACTACTACTACTACTACTACTACTACTACTACTACTACTACTACTACTACTACTACTACTACTACTACTACTACTACTACTACTACTACTACTACTACTACTACTACTACTACTACTACTACTACTACTACTACTACTACTACTACTACTACTACTACTACTACTACTACTACTACTACTACTACTACTACTACTACTACTACTACTACTACTACTACTACTACTACTACTACTACTACTACTACTACTACTACTACTACTACTACTACTACTACTACTACTACTACTACTACTACTACTACTACTACTACTACTACTACTACTACTACTACTACTACTACTACTACTACTACTACTACTACTACTACTACTACTACTACTACTACTACTACTACTACTACTACTACTACTACTACTACTACTACTACTACTACTACTACTACTACTACTACTACTACTACTACTACTACTACTACTACTACTACTACTACTACTACTACTACTACTACTACTGCTACTACTGCTACTACTGCTGCTACTGCTGCTACTGCTGCTACTGCTGCTACTGCTGCTACTGCTGCTACTGCTGCTACTGCTGCTACTGCTGCTACTGCTGCTACTGCTGCTACTGCTGCTACTGCTGCTACTGCTGCTACTGCTGCTACTGCTGCTACTGCTGCTACTGCTGCTACTGCTGCTACTGCTGCTACTGCTGCTACTGCTGCTACTGCTGCTACTGCTGCTACTGCTGCTACTGCTGCTACTGCTGCTACTGCTGCTACTGCTGCTACTGCTGCTACTGCTGCTACTGCTGCTACTGCTGCTACTGCTGCTACTGCTGCTACTGCTGCTACTGCTGCTACTGCTGCTACTGCTGCTACTGCTGCTACTGCTGCTACTGCTGCTACTGCTGCTACTGCTGCTACTGCTGCTACTGCTGCTACTGCTGCTACTGCTGCTACTGCTGCTACTGCTGCTACTGCTGCTACTGCTGCTACTGCTGCTACTGCTGCTACTGCTGCTACTACTACTACTACTACTACTACTACTACTACTACTACTACTACTACTACTACTACTACTACTACTACTACTACTACTACTACTACTACTACTACTACTACTACTACTACTACTACTACTACTACTACTACTACTACTACTACTACTACTACTACTACTACTACTACTACTACTACTACTACTACTACTACTACTACTACTACTACTACTACTACTACTACTACTACTACTACTACTACTACTACTACTACTACTACTACTACTACTACTACTACTACTACTACTAACTACTACTACTACTACTACTACTACTACTACTACTACTACTACTACTACTACTACTACTACTACTACTACTACTACTACTACTACTACTACTACTACTACTACTACTACTACTACTACTACTACTACTACTACTACTACTACTACTACTACTACTACTACTACTACTACTACTACTACTACTACTACTACTACTACTACTACTACTACTACTACTACTACTACTACTACTACTACTACTACTACTACTACTACTACTACTACTACTACTACTACTACTACTACTACTACTACTACTACTACTACTACTACTACTACTACTACTACTACTACTACTACTACTACTACTACTACTACTACTACTACTACTACTACTAACTACTACTACTACTACTACTACTACTACTACTACTACTACTACTACTACTACTACTACTACTACTACTACTACTACTACTACTACTACTACTACTACTACTACTACTACTACTACTACTACTACTACTACTACTACTACTACTACTACTACTACTACTACTACTACTACTACTACTACTACTACTACTACTACTACTACTACTACTACTACTAACTACTACTACTACTACTACTACTACTACTACTACTACTACTACTACTACTACTACTACTACTACTACTACTACTACTACTACTACTACTACTACTACTACTACTACTACTACTACTACTACTACTACTACTACTACTACTACTACTACTACTACTACTACTACTACTACTACTACTACTACTACTACTACTACTACTACTACTACTACTACTACTACTACTACTACTACTACTACTACTACTACTACTACTACTACTACTACTACTACTACTACTACTACTACTACTACTACTACTACTACTACTACTACTACTACTACTACTACTACTACTACTATACTACTACTACTACTACTACTACTACTACTACTACTACTACTACTACTACTACTACTACTACTACTACTACTACTACTACTACTACTACTACTACTACTACTACTACTACTACTACTACTACTACTACTACTACTACTACTACTACTACTACTACTACTACTACTACTACTACT
>CM060969.1:89385433-89387933 GCA_030765045.1 Tenodera sinensis | reverse complement strand
ACTACTACTACTACTACTACTACTACTACTACTACTACTACTACTACTACTACTACTACTACTACTACTACTACTACTACTACTACTACTACTACTACTACTACTACTACTACTACTACTACTACTACTACTACTACTACTACTACTACTACTACTAACTACTACTACTACTACTACTACTACTACTACTACTACTACTACTACTACTACTAACTACTACTACTACTACTACTACTACTACTACTACTACTACTACTACTACTACTACTACTACTACTACTACTACTACTACTACTACTACTACTACTACTACTACTACTACTACTACTACTACTACTACTACTACTACTACTACTACTACTACTACTACTACTACTACTACTACTACTACTACTACTACTACTACTACTACTACTACTACTACTACTACTACTACTACTACTACTACTACTACTACTACTACTACTACTACTACTACTACTACTACTACTACTACTACTACTACTACTACTACTACTACTACTACTACTACTACTACTACTACTACTACTACTACTACTACTACTACTACTAACTACTACTACTACTACTACTACTACTACTACTACTACTACTACTACTACTACTACTACTACTACTACTACTACTACTACTACTACTACTACTACTACTACTACTACTACTACTACTACTACTACTACTACTACTACTACTACTACTACTACTACTACTACTACTACTACTACTACTACTACTACTACTACTACTACTACTACTACTACTACTACTACTACTACTACTACTACTACTACTACTACTACTACTACTACTACTACTACTACTACTACTACTACTACTACTACTACTACTACTACTACTACTACTACTACTACTACTACTACTACTACTACTACTACTACTACTACTACTACTACTACTACTACTACTACTACTACTACTACTACTACTACTACTACTACTACTACTACTACTACTACTACTACTACTACTACTACTACTACTACTACTACTACTACTACTACTACTACTACTACTACTACTACTACTACTACTACTACTACTACTACTACTACTACTACTACTACTACTACTACTACTACTACTACTACTACTACTACTACTACTACTACTACTACTACTACTACTACTACTACTACTACTACTACTACTACTACTACTACTACTACTACTACTACTACTACTACTACTACTACTACTACTACTACTACTACTACTACTACTACTACTACTACTACTACTACTACTACTACTACTACTACTACTACTACTACTACTACTACTACTACTACTACTACTACTACTACTACTACTACTACTACTACTACTACTACTACTACTACTACTACTACTACTACTACTACTACTACTACTACTACTACTACTACTACTACTACTACTACTACTACTACTACTACTACTACTACTACTACTACTACTACTACTACTACTACTACTACTACTACTACTACTACTACTACTACTACTACTACTACTACTACTACTACTACTACTACTACTACTACTACTACTACTACTACTACTACTACTACTACTACTACTACTACTACTACTACTACTACTACTACTACTACTACTACTACTACTACTACTACTACTACTACTACTACTACTACTACTACTACTACTACTACTACTACTACTACTACTACTACTACTACTACTACTACTACTACTACTACTACTACTACTACTACTACTACTACTACTACTACTACTACTACTACTACTACTACTACTACTACTACTACTACTACTACTACTACTACTACTACTACTACTACTACTACTACTACTACTACTACTACTACTACTACTACTACTACTACTACTACTACTACTACTACTACTACTACTACTACTACTACTACTACTACTACTACTACTACTACTACTACTACTACTACTACTACTACTACTACTACTACTACTACTACTACTACTACTACTACTACTACTACTACTACTACTACTACTACTACTACTACTACTACTACTACTACTACTACTACTACTACTACTACTACTACTACTACTACTACTACTACTACTACTACTACTACTACTACTACTACTACTACTACTACTACTACTACTACTACTACTACTACTACTACTACTACTACTACTACTACTACTACTACTACTACTACTACTACTACTACTACTACTACTACTACTACTACTACTACTACTACTACTACTACTACTACTACTACTACTACTACTACTACTACTACTACTACTACTACTACTACTACTACTACTACTACTACTACTACTACTACTACTACTACTACTACTACTACTACTACTACTACTACTACTACTACTACTACTACTACTACTACTACTACTACTACTACTACTACTACTACTACTACTACTACTACTACTACTACTACTACTACTACTACTACTACTACTACTACTACTACTA